>JACCPH010000001.1:632176-709441 GCA_014183095.1 Harringtonia aguacate
CCCGGCAATACGGGCAATACGAGCAATACTTGTACCGTACCTTCCCCAACAGCTCCGAATGAGCTGCGACGCTGTTCCGTTTGCTGTTCTCCGCTCCAGAACGGCCTCCGATTGAAGAACAACGCTGCCTCGACCGCAGGACAGCTGCTGTCACCATGTCGTCCGAAGGCGGGAGCACACACTCGCGCAGCTTGTCGGACAAGTTTAAGAGCTTAAAGATTCGTCTGACGCACAAAAAGTACGTCATGCAGCCTGCGAGCTGTTCTTTTGGAGCTGTTCTGAGCTGACCTTCTTTTAGGGCTCAAATCGGCAAGTTTGGCAATCTGGTGAGTTTTGACGCTTTTCTTTTTCTTTCTTTTTTTTCTCTTGTTCCTGACTCTGACCTCCAGTTCAATGCCAACCATCGCCACGATGAGGAGCACGAGCAGAAGACGGACGCGAAACGCACCGCCATCTGCGAGTCCCACCGCTTCCAGTCGTACTTCCCCGAGCAGGACGGCAACATTGTCAAGTGGTACGTCGATGGCCAGGACTACTTCTGGGCCGTCTCCGTCGCCCTCGAGAAGGCGCGCGAGACCATCTACATTGCCGACTGGTGGCTGTCGCCCGAGCTGTTCCTGCGCCGCCCGCCCTACTTCAACCAGCAGTGGCGGCTGGACCAGGTTCTCAAGCGCCGCGCCGAGGCCGGCGTCAAGATCTACGTCATCGTCTACCGCGAGGTCGAGGCCGCCCTGACCTGCAACTCGAACCACACCAAAAAGGTCCTGCACAGCCTCTGCCCGGACGGCAGCCCCGGCCACGGCAACATCCGCGTCATGCGGCACCCCGACCACAACTTCCTCGAGAACGCCGGCGACATGACCTTTTACTGGGCGCACCACGAAAAGTTCATCGTCATCGACTACGAGACGGCCTTTGTCGGCGGGCTCGACATGTGCTTCGGCCGCTGGGACAACCGCACCCACGTCCTGTCCGACGTCCACCCGGAGGGCGTCGTCAACGAGGTGTGGCCAGGCCAGGACTTCAACAACAACCGCGTCCAGGACTTTGAGGACGTGCAGGACTGGCAGAAGAACGAGCACAGCAAGGTCGACAACGGCCGCATGCCCTGGCACGACGTGGCCATGGGCTTCGAGGGCCCCTGCGTCTACGACGTGGCCGAGCACTTTGTGCTGCGCTGGAACTTTATCAAGCGCGACAAATACAAGCACGACCCGCGCTTCGACTGGATCCAGCTGCGCGGCCGCGAGGGCGACGACGAGGACCTGGTCGCCGTCCAGCGCCCCTCCTTCCCCGTCGGCGACTACGTCCTGCACCCGCTGACGCCGCTCGAGGACAAGCCCAAGCTGCGGCCGCAGCCCGCCGGCACCGTCCGCGCCCAGCTGGTGCGCTCCGCCTGCGACTGGTCCAACGGCACCCTGACCGAGCACTCCATCCAGAACGCCTACAGCGAGCTCATCCGCAACGCCGAGCACTACGTCTACATTGAGAACCAGTTCTTCATCACCGCCACCGGCGACAAGCAGGCGCCCGTCATGAACACCATTGGCGCCGCCATCGTCGACGCCGTCGCCCGCCATGCCGAGCGCGGCGACAAGTTCCGCGTCATCATCCTCATCCCCGCCGTCCCGGGCTTTGCCGGCGACCTGCGCGGCGACGACGCCACGGGCACTCGTGCCATTATGGACTACCAGTACAAGAGCATCTGCCGCGGCGAGCACTCCATCTTTGGCCAGATCCGCGCCCGGGGCTACGACCCGGAAAAGTACATCTTCCTCTTCAACCTGCGCAGCTACGACCGCCTCTGCAAGACGCCCGAGATCAAGCGCATGGAGAAGGAGTCCGGTGTGACGTACGCGGAGCTGCAGCGTGCCGAGGCCGAGGAGATCATGAGCACCGGCGTCCACGAGCACCGATTCCGCCGGGCCAAGCATGCCGAGGAGGCGGCCGAGACGAAGAGCAAATTCGAGGCGCAGCGCAATGGCACGCCGCACGAGAGCAGCGAGACGAAGCGCGAAGAGGGCGAGGCACCGGAGACCGGGAAGGCGGGAGAACACAAAGACGAAGCCGCCCTAGCTGCGGCCGAAAAGTTCCAGGCGGCCAAGGCGGCGCCCAGCGTGGCGAGGCACGCCATGGCTGGCCAGCCGCCGCTGGCCGACGCGCCGTGGGAAGGCGACCCGAAGGACGAGGTGGAGAACTGGATCCAGGAGGAGCTGTACATCCACGCCAAGCTGCTGATCGTCGACGACCGCTACGTCGTGTGCGGCAGCAGCAACCTCAACGACCGCAGCCAGCTCGGCTCGCACGACAGCGAGCTGAGCGTCGTCATGGAGGACACGCGTAAGCTGCCGAGCCGCATGAACGGCCAGCCATACGAGGCCGGCTACCACGCCGCCACGCTGCGGCGCTTCCTGTGGCGCGAGCACCTGGGCCTGCTGCCGCCACAGGACCTCGACGAGAGCGACGGCGACCTCAACGCCCAGCCGCCGGGTGCCGACTCGCCCAACGACCCGCGCGAGAACGACGAGAGCTGGGCCTTTGTGGAGGACCCGCTCAGCGACGATGTGTGGAAGACGTGGACGGAGCAGGCCACGACCAACACGGACATCTTCCGGCACTTGTTCCATGCTGACCCGGACAACACGAGTGCGTTTTTTTTTTTTTTTTTGGTGGCCTGATTTGTGCTCTTCTTTCTCTTCTTTGCTGCTGACATTTCCAGTCAAAACATTCGAGGACTACGACCGATACATGCCACACAAGGGCGTCAAGCCCGGCCACATCTTTGACCCATTCCTTCCGGACGAGGACATCCGGGCCAAGCTGAGCAAGATCAAGGGCCACCTGGTCTGGATGCCGCTCGAGTTTCTGCAAGACGCCAATATGGCCGAGGCCGGCCTGGCGGTGAACCAGTTCACCGAGAGCGTCTACACGTAAGGTGGCAGATGGGGAGGGGGAGGGGGAGGGGCAGGGGAGAGGGGAGAGGGGGAGTTTTGTAGGGTCAAATTCTCGGGTTAGCGTCATAGGTTCTGCATTGGGGGAAGGGGAGGGTAGTAGTCGAATCTTTTCAAGTAGCCTAATACCAAGTCGTTTGTTTTGTGTCGCCATTTGTGGTATCCTTCGGAAGAGGACGCAGCCGAATTCCAACTTGGCAGGCGTCCTTACACCGCCCACGGCGCCCATGACGTGGCGTCACGTGCAAGCACTGAATCCCCCCCCTGAATCGGTCCCCACTGTGCGAGCTGCCCCTCTCCTCCCTTGGGGGGGCTTAGGTCCAAGCACCCTTTACGACGTAGCTGTCCTCGAGTTGACCGCCTTCTCCAGCATTCCTTGCTTTGGTCAACAGTGTTTTCTCTCTACCTCTTCCTCTCTCTCGCGATCCATTCACGGCTCATTGTCCCCATTGTCCTCACAGCCCACCTTTTACAGCATTTATTCCAGCAATCATGGCGGCCGTTGCAGAGATCCCGGTCGGGGGCACCTTTATCGATACGTTCCAAAAGTCGTTTGAGGACGTGCCCATCGACGCGGCCAACAACAATGCCATCGACACGACGGTCTTTCTCGAGGCGGCCGAGTCGCTGACGACCATGTTTGGTGGGTGCAATGGGTGATGCGGGCAGCAGCAGAAGGAGAAGAAGAAGAAGAACGAGGCAGCACCAGAAGAAGGAAACAGCACTGACAGTCATGTGGGGGGGTAGACATCCTGGGCTCGGTGGCCTTTTCGCCGGTCAAGAACGACATGCTGGGGAATGTCAAGGTGGGTGGCCGATCTGGCCGATCTGTCTCTTTCTCTTTCTCTGTCCACGAGCTCACACATCCAGAAAATCCGCGACCGCCAGCTCGCCGCACCCGGCGAGTCCGCGACCCTGCAGGCCCTCGCGATCAACGAGCTCAAGACCAAGAAGCACACGGCCACCGAGGGGCTGCTGTGGCTTGTTCGGTGAGTCCCTTTCTTTCTCTCTCTCTCTCTCTCTCTCTCTCTATCTTTCCTCCCCACACTAACAAAACAGCGGCCTCGAGTTCACCTACCAGGCCCTCAAGCAGAACGTCGAGAACGAGGCTGAGGAGCTCAGCGTCTCGTTCCGCAACGCCTACGGAAACACCCTCAAGCCCCACCACAGCTTCCTCGTCAAGCCCATCTTCAGCGCCGCCATGAGCGCCTGCCCCTACCGCAAGGACTTTTACGCCAAGCTGGCCTCGGACCAGTCCACCCTGGCCAGCAAGCTCAAGGAGTACCTGGTCGCCCTCGGCAAAATTGTCGACATCCTCAAGGCCTTCCTCAGCAGCAAGGAGGCCAAATGGTAGAGAGGAGGCGACGGGCTTACACAAACGAGGGGAGGGGAGGGGAGGGGATGAGTTTGAAGAAGAAAAAAGAGAGAAACAACGGGGACGAAATGGGATGAATGGGACGACCAATTGCACGCATATTTCTAGCATTCACGGAGGCATCCTCATAAACCCTGATAAACCCTAGTATATACTCCTTTTTTTAACATCTGGAGGAAGGATACGGCTGGCCCAGTCGATCCTGTTAATTCGACAATGTCTTTTTGATGGTGGTGCTCAGAGAGCGGTGACCGCCCCTTGTTTTGACGTTGCACCCAAAGAGACGCTAATGGAAGGAGGTAATATTTACCTATCTTCCGTGTGCAGCTATCCTGCATGACAGCGGATGCGGTTTACCTGCCGGGCGCTGTCCGGCTGCTGTGCCTCCCAGGCATGGTCCGTAGCACAGGGAATAGCGGCGGACACACGAACACTGGACCCAGGGTAGAACCAGCAAAAAGAAAAGTAGAAAAATAGGGAGAAAAAAAACGCCAAAAAAAAACGTACAGCAGCGGGTATTCGCTGGTCGTCACCGACCCAACTACTAATCCGCCGATTACTGGTTTAACTAGGGGAGAGCGGACGGGATCCCGTGCTTTCCAGTATCTATGGCCGTACGTGAAAGATGTTGCTCAGAATACGCACTACATACCCAAGACACAGCTTGTAAGATATTAGCACACAAGCCTTGTGCCAACGGTCTTGTTGGCCACGTGACAACGCGACTTGCTTGACCTGGCCGGCTCTCCATTCTTTCCCACCCCGCCACGTCTACACCTGTGCCCGGAAAGCTGCATCTGGTCCTTGTTATGGCGTTTCAGTGTCAAGCTGCAGGACCAGCTTCCGCAAACCTGGCACCATGCAACAAGAATACTCCCAGGAGCCGTGTTCCGCCGGCTAGCTCACCCCTTACCCCTCCTCTGCCATTTGCCAATCAATTTACGCGCCTGCTCTTCAAGTCAACCTAACGGCAGGGGGCCATTTCACCGGCTGACTTTCGAACGCGTGCTAGCACGTGCGAGCAGCATGTGTGCATGTGGCCGCTTGGTTTTCCTCGGATGGTTGTCGTGATGGCCAGCAAAAGGCACCGACACGATGACGACGAACCGCATTCAAGCAAACGGTTCGAGGAGAGGCCACGGCTCTCTGTCGACGCAAGTAAACCGGGGGGAAAGGAATAAGCGGGCGCCCCTGACGCGGAGGAATCTGAGACTGCTCAACATCATGACAAGGAAGGCGTCTAGAAAGGCCTCGAATCCTGGCGAGTCGGCCCTCGAGGCATCAACAAAGAAGACGACGATCACCACGATTACCAAGACCACGTCGACTACGACGTCTGACTTTGCCGTAGGTACCATCAAGAACGGCATCTTGTCTGTTCGGCGGTCCAAAGCTCCCGAAAACCTGGCAGAGATCCGTTGACGACACGGCAAAACGCGCGACACCGTGTCGCCGACACAGTCCATGTACGAGTACTATGTCGACAGCGTCCAGACGGCTGCCAATGAGGCGACCATGGTCACCGAGAGTGCAAACGACCTATTAAAAAGGTACCCGAAGGGGGGGTATAAGAAAGCGTACAACCAGGCGCTCACGGGCCTGCCCAAAGATGTCGGGTTCAACACGGGTCTGTCAGTGCCACAGCCAGACTTTGTGGAGGGTCTGCTCGTCGAAGAGTTTGAGCCCTTTCCCGTGAGGACGCACATCAGCGGCGGGGAGCTTTTCAAAGACAACCCAAACTCGCTCTCGCTGCCACATATCGCGGGGGAGTGGAGAGGGTCCGGAAAGAACATGGAGCTGGCCAGATTGCAGAGCTCCTACGACGGGGCGGCTCTGGTCTATGGCAGACAGCAGGCGCTGGCGTACCTGAGCAGCGGCCAATCGGACCCGGAGGGTCATGCCATGGTGACGACGTTTACGACCGACGGCAACCATCTCAACATGTTTGCCCACTACGCCGAAACCACACCAGATGGACACACCAAATACCACCAGTTCCCGATCCAGTCGACCAACCTGCTGGAGTCCTACGAGAGCTTCAAGCAGGGGCGACGGGGTCTGCGGAACGAGCAGGACCACGCGCGGGCTCAGTCTCTCGCCCTGCGAGATCAGCTCAGAGAGCAATGGGGCCGTGAGCAGCAGCGTCAGGACCAATTGCGTGCTCACTATTACAGCGGTGCCATGCCAGCCGGAGAGTTCCCTCCCGGCACCACGATGATGGACGCAGACAATGCAGATGGTGCGGAAAAGGATGGCTACGATGACCACGGCGAAGCGGGAGAGATGGATACTCCTGAAAAAGGCGACAAGAACGCTGGGAGAAGAAGCTCCCGCAACAAGCGCAAGCACTCGCTGCACACGCCAGCAGCTGCTCCTGTGCGCCGGTTATCACGACTCGCAGGCAAGAACAAGACGTGATCTTGCAAAGTCCAGCTCGACACCCAGACTCGTCCTATCCTGTGTTGTTATGATTTCTGCACGACAGCGCTTTTATCAAAGATACCCATTCGTCCAGTACGGCTATTTTTGGATAATGAGAAATGAGCAATGAAGAATTTGCCATGAAGAGTTCCATGAAGCTTGCCTCGTCTCTCGTGCTGACTGTAACGGTTCGTGCCGCTCCACACGGCAGGTCTTTGTCCCTGGCGAGAGCACAAGCTGATGGTTCCAAACGTCAGGCTCAACATTAGCAGCAGCGCCGCCAAGCCGGGCACGCTGACTTGGCTGCTCGTGTTCGCATGCAAGGGAGACGGCACATTTATATCACTGTTGTCAATTATGTCAATTGCACCAATTGCTGTCGCGTGCCGGTCAGCCATAGAAGCACCTTGATGGCCGGGAGGTTGGGCGGCCGCAGATGGTGAGCTTCGCTGAAGGCAACCCGGATGGACAGCCGCTACTGGCGATGGAGACGAGTGCCCGCGACAAGGGAGCAGACATCCAGGTACTCAAAGGCGGGCAAGAGGATCTCTCACATCATGCAGCGGTTCTGCTGCTGTGGTTCTTACTGGCGAAGCTGCCACACTTTTTTTTTTTTTCTTTAAATTTCTTTCCAAGGTCAGCAGGTCCGCTGGCATTAAAAAAGAGCAGCCGTCCCCCAGCCATGGATCGCTCAGGGAAAAGCCCCCGTCTGCAGGAGGAGACGGATGTCTACGATGTGATTGTTGTTGGCGGCGGCCCGGCCGGGCTGGCTGTGTCAGCACGTCTGCGCGAGGACACGCCGGCGGCCATCTTCACGGACGAGGAGCACCGGCGGTACCAGTGGCTGCGCAAGCATGGCAAGCGGGTGTCGGTCAAGCAGGTCAAGACGGGCAAGGAGATGCGGTACCGGCGGCCGAGCAGCAGCGACGAGACGGTCAGCGACGCATCGGGCGACGATGACGGCGACCACGGCGACCATGGTGACCACAGCACCCACGGCATCTACGACAACAGCTACAGACGCTACGCCGACCACCGCACACGCATGCTGGTGGTGGATGCGTCGGACAGCCAGTGGATGGGGAGGTGGAACCGGCTGTTTGGGGCATACTGCATCCAACACCTGCGCAGTCCGCTGCTGTGGCATGTCGACCCACAGGACCGCGACTCGCTGCTGGCACGGGCGCACGAGGAGGGCACGCCGGACGACCTGTTTGACATTGGGGCGTGCGTGGGCAAGGAGGTCAGCAAGCACCTCAAGAAGAAGCGGTCGGCACGGCGAGGGGGGATGTAAGTGGAGAGAGAGAGAGAGAGGGAGAGAGGGAGGGAGAGGGAGGGAGAAGAGTCGACTAACTGCACCAGACAAGACTCGCAGCCCAATGTGGACATCAACGAGCGTGACCGCAACGACTACTTTACGCCGTCGCGCGGGCTCTTCTGGGACCACTGCAACAGCGTGCGCGACCGCTACGGCCTGGCCGGCATCCTGCGCAAGGAGACGCTCTGCGACGTCGACTACGGCGTCGTGCGCGGCGTGTCGACGGCGGACGAGCGGCTGTTCACGGTGACGACGGACACGACGCGGCGCTATGCGCGCGTGGTCATCCTGGCGGTCGGGCCGGCCAACGTGGCGACGATTCCGCGGATCCCGGGGCTGCCCTGGGGGATGCTGGGGGACTCTTCCGATGGTAGCTCGTCATCGTTGTCGTCCTCCCCCACCATGGCTTGGGCCCGCCAGCTCGACAACCGCCCCGTCGACGGCGAGCTGCTGTGGCCGCAGGCCTGCCACACGTTCCACCTGCGGCGCATCCCCGACGCGGTGGTCGAGGCCCGGATCCGGGCGCGCCAGACGACCAACGTGCTCGTGGTAGGCGGCGGGCTGACGGCAGCGCAGGTGACGGACATTTTGCTGCGGCGGGGGGTGACGCGGGTGTGGCTGCTGATGCGCGGCAGCGTGGTGGTCAAGTACTTTGACGTGGGGCTCAACTGGATGGGCAAGTACAAGAACCGCGAGCAGGCGCGGTTCTGGTCGGCCGAGAACGACGAGGAGCGCATGGAGATTGTGCGCGAGGCGCGCGGCGGCGGCAGCATCACGCCGCAGTTCAACAAGATCCTCAAGAAGCACGTGGCGGCAGGACGGGTGCGTCTGCACACGCAGACGGTGGTGACGCGGTTGGACTTTCGGGAGTCTGCCGGCCAGAGGGGGGAGTCTGCCCTGGCCAGAGATCCTGGGACCACCCCCCCCAGACCCCCCGGCCACTGGCACGTCCAGACGTCCCCCCCCATCCCCGACCTCCCCCCCATGGACTACATCTACTTTGCCACCGGCATCGAGACCGACGTCGAGCGCCTGCCCTACCTGCAGACTATGCTCCACCGCTTCCCCATCGACACCGTCGGCGGCTACCCCTGCCTCAACGAGGACCTCATGTGGGCCGACGACGTGCCCCTCTTCTGCACCGGCAAGCTCGCCATGCTGCGCGTCGGCCCCGCCGCGCCCAACATTGGCGGCGTCAAGATCGGCGCGGAGCGCGTCGCCCTCGCCGTCGAGTCCGTCCTGCGCCGGTCGTCCTCGCGCGATGTCGACAACAACGGCGACAGCGACGAATACAGCATCCCCCGCTACGAAGCCGACTACGCCACCGGCGTCGGCAGCAAGTACAAGTGTCTTGGCGAGGAGTGAAAAGTAGAAGAAGCCAAGCATGAAATCAAAATCCATCATGATGAATCATACCCGAATCGGGGAATAAGTGGAGACATTCTGTGATATGTAACCCCTCTTCGTTCACCATAAGTGTGCACTTCCTCCAACACCTGTCATCCGCCATACAGACAACCACAGACAGCCAGACAGAATGGACACCAGCAACATAGACATTGCCCTCGACGTCATGGGCCAGCAGCCCCTGCTGCGCATCTACACGCAGATCTGCTACTGCTTTGGCCGCCCGCAAGGCCACAGCGACGACGACGAGGCCATTGTGGCCACCCTCACACGCGGGCTCGAGTGGCTCTCGGCCGACTTCCCGTGGGTGGCCGGCCAGGTAGCCCAGGAGCCTGCCGGGCGCGACGATAAAGGAGACACGGTGCCGGGGCAGTTCAAGATCAAGCCGCTGGGCCGCATCCCGCGCCTCGTCGTGCGGGATCTCCGCCAGGACCCGGCTGCACCCACCATGGCGGCTCTGCGGCAGGCCGAGTTCCCCATGCGCATGCTGGACGAGGACGTCATTGCGGCGCGGCGCACGCTGCCGGGCGGGCCGGGCTACTCGGCGACGGCGCCGGAGCCTGTGGCTCTCTTCCAGGCCAACTTTGTCGAGGGCGGCCTCGTTCTCACCGTCAACGGGCAGCACGCGGCCATGGACATGACGGGTCAGGCCGAGATGGTCCGGCTCTTCAACAAGGCGTGCCGCGGAGAGGCCTTTACGGCCGACGAGATCGCCACCGGGCGACTGGCCCGGGACGCCGTCGTGCCGCTGCTCGAGGGCTACACCACGCCGGGGCCGGAGCTGGCGAACCAGATCGTCCCGCCGGCTCCGGCAGGTGACGCCCAGGGCGGCACAAATTCACCAGCCTCGCCTCCACCGCCGGCCAGCTGGGCCTACTTTTCCTTTAGTGCCGAGGCGCTGCGCCGGCTCAAGGCCGAGGCAGCCGGGACGCTTCCGCCGGAGAGTGGGTGCAGCTTTGTCTCCACCGACGACGCCGTGACCGCCCTCATCTGGCAGGCGACCACACGATCACGCCTGCCCCGACTGGGCCCGTCAGCCACCACCACCACCACGCTGCTGGCGCGCGCCGTCGACGTGCGCAGCGTCCTCGGCGTGCCGGCGGGCTACCCGGGCCTCCTGCAGAACATGACGTACACCCGGGCAGCCGTGAAGGAGGTGGCTGACGACAAAATGCCGCTGGGCGAGGTCGCCGCGTGGCTGCGTGCGGCCCTGGTCCCGGCCGACCTGCGCCGCCGCACGCGCGCCATGGTCACCCACGTCGCCGGCCTGGTCCGCGCCGACAAGACGAGCACCTTTTCGCTGACGGCCACCGCCGACGCCGCCGCCGACGTCATGCTCAGCTCCTGGGCCAAGGCCGGCGGCGGCTGGGACTGCGACTTTGGCCTCGGCCTCGGGTCCCCCGAGGCCGTGCGCCGGCCCCGCTTCACCCCGTTCGAGGGCCTCATGTACCTCCTGCCGAAAGGCCCCGACGGCAGCCTGGCCGCCGCCATCTCCCTGCGCGACGACGACATGGCACGGCTCCGGGACGACCAGGTGTTTGGCCAGTACGCGCGGTACATTGGCTGAGGGGAGGGGGGAGAGAGAGAGAGAGAGACCAAAAAAGCAAGCCGGCCGTGTACGAGTATTTGTACGGATTATGTATGACAGGAACAACTATGACTGCTGCCCCGACATATATGCCATGCTCACACTGGCCACGACCAGCCGGCCCTTCTTCGGCCGCAATTCACGGCATCCAGGGGGGCATAAGGTTTAGACATTCCCAGATACATCTACAGTCCCCTCCCGTGGGACCTCGTTGGCTGACCGAAGTCGTGTTCTTTGTGGTTTGGGAGCTCCAAAAGACAACACACCACTCTCTTCTCGGGGACTGGGGGGGGTAAGGGGGGGTGGTCCCTTGTCAATCAGAGGACAGAGGACAGGAGGGGGTAACCCGAGAGAGCCGAGGCAAGGCAGCCCTGTCTTCGAGTACTCGTGCTCGTGCTGCTGCTGCTGCTGCTGCTGCCGCCGAACCGTTCTAGAACATGAGACGAGTGACGAGGGTCTCGGGATCTGCAGCACGAGTAGTATAGCGAAACGGGGGAGGGGGGGTGAGGAAATCAAACCTGCATGCGCTCAAAAGGGAAGGGGATGAGCGGGAGGGTTGCAAGCTGATTCGAGATGCACATATGGGATCAAGTCCACAGAGGAGCTGTGAGATACAAAGTCAAAGTATCTTACAATTGGAGAAACGTCGATACAAAGTCAAAGTACATGTTTGGAGAAACGTCAAGTAGGAAGCACGTGATGCTCAGAGCAAGCCACACCCCCCTCTGCGTCTACACGGCTCCAGCCGCGAAAGAAAAATTAAAAAAAAAAATAATATATGCGCTGCTGCGAAAACAACGGGCAAGATAAGGTTGCCAGCCATGATTGGCCCAGCAGCCCCGTCTCCACCAGGGCGCAGAGATAAGTCGACGAGACGGTGTGTGGTCTTTTTTTGGCCGCGAGATAGCTGCTCTCGCCTGCTCTTCAGCTCGTCTGCTCGTCTGTGCCCTCGCAAAAAAACACGCGCTGCTTGGTGGGCCAACTTGGTCCTTTCTCCTGTGATGACTAGTCCTGTTGCGTTTCCCTTATTCGACGTTATTTTATTCCATTGCAAATAGAAACTGCGTCGCCCTGATAGAGTCTCGGCGAGTCGGCCTCGCCGTCGTCGTCTTCTCTTTTCTCCCTCCTCCGTTTTTCTTCTACACCACCGATCTAGTCGCATTTGATGTCCTGTAGCGGACCCACTGCCCCGGAAGCTTGGCGATGTGCCCAGAGCAGCCAAGAGGCCAAACAACTGCCCCCCCCCCATAAGGCGCCCATTAACGCCCAAAGCACAGGCCCAGACCCCTGCTAAGCTTTTTTGGCTGGCAGGCAGTTTCCCCAGAGCCAAGAGATGCTGGCGCTGCCTTGGCGCTGCTCCAACACAAACGGTTTGTGGGGAAAGGCAAACAGAAAAAAAAAAAAAAAAGAGCATCGTGGACGATCACATAACAGAGCAGGCAGAAAAAAAAAAAAGCCAGCACTCTCGTATCAGACGGTCAAATCACAGACGGACAGGACCTGCCAACTTTAAAAGAAACAGACAAATCAGATGGCCAACCGACCACACAAATCAGAAAAGGGAAAATAAAAAATGAATCAATAAATAGAATAGATAAATGAATAGAAAGATACGTCAGCTGTGTGCTCTGGAAAATCTGATGCCACTGATAAGGGAAGGGACGATGTGCCCCCCCTCCCAAACGAGACAAGACAAGCGAACCCTTGTCTGCTTGCCTTCTTTGTTCTCTCTCACGTCCGTCCGTATCGGCACGTCCAAAAAGAGGATTGGCCCTTTTTGCTTGCTGTCTTGGGGGAACACCCTTGCGCCAGGAACTTCCGTATTGCTACACTCCCCTTCTTCCTCCCTCCTCCAGGGACCACAAACTTCCCACACCCCTCCCTCCTTCCTCCTCCCCCTTATTACTATGTAGAACGGCCTTCCTTCCGCTCAGGCGAGCGAATTGGCCGTGGCCCGTGGACTGACACGGCAGCACGTAATCAATAGAATAATAATACGCATAGGTAAAAAAAGAGAAAAGAGTTAAAAAGTCCCCTGCCCCCCCTTCCCCTCTCCTCTATCTTCCCCCCCCCCCCGGACAGCCACTAGCCAGTCCGACTGTCGGCCGCCGGCCAACCAGGATCAGGCGATAAGAACCCGAGAGAGAGACAAACCATGTATGCAGCCACACAACGCAATATTGAACGGCTGTTCAGAGCTGCAGAAATGGGCAGTTTCGTGACGCCGCGACAGTAGCGACAGTAGCTCCCAGGGCAGGGGGGGGGGAGCCAGTACTCGTGCGTGTACAAAGTACTTTTTTTCACCTGCTTTCTCGTCTTTGGTCGGCTGCTGACCTCGTCCGACGCCCTGGGCAGCCCAGCCAACACGAGTGCAACATGATCCAGCTCTCACGTCTTGAATCTAGAGATGCACAGTAAAGCTCATTGTCATGTCTCGAGCCTATCTAATATTACCTCGCATCCAGCTGCATGCCGCCTCCGCCACCGCTTCCCAATGCTGCCAACCACCACCACCAATACCACCACCACGGTCCCCCCCAAACAGCACTAATTCGTCCCGACAAGCAGCTTTTTTTTTCCTTTCCTTTATATAACACACCTTCTCGACCTAGTAAGCCGGCTAGCCCACAAAGGTCTCATGACCCGTCATTGCGGCCAGTCCACCTCGTTCTTGGCGCCTCCCACGCGAGTGCCAGTGACCCATTTCCGCGTCTGCTGGGGGCGAAACGGGACAGGGTTGGCAAAGGTCATCCCCATTCGGTCCATGCCATAACCGCGTATGCCTCGCTTGGGAGTTCATCCCCGCCCCGATTTCGCGAACCCAGGGTCCAAGAGGGTCCCAGACACACACACCCCCCTCCCCCCTCCCCCCCTCTCTCTGTTCCTTCCTTCCTGCACCCCTGTCGGTCGTTGACACGAGCAGCCGGTTTATAAGAACCGTCACGTCAATCCCACCTCGGAGCTCCCCTGGTCTCATTTCTTCATTTTTTTTTCTTTTTACTTTCCCCTTTCAACTTGCCTCTCCACCCGCTCTCGCTCTGGGTTTCTCTATCCTCCCCTTCGTTCCTTTTGATATTCCTTCCATACTGCCAGGAAGAGCATCAATTTGTGTTCACGGGTGTCCTTTCTGCTTCCCGCCGTCTCTAGACCCTGTGTGTCTCATTGCACAGCTCCTCAATTCGTGCAAGTACGACAGAAGAGCACACCTCATAGCTTTTGGCAGCTTCAAACATGTCCAACTCGACTAACGAAACCGACTCCGTCATCTGGTGGACGCCCTCGGCGCCCATTGGCAGCGGTAAGTGATTTCCTTGGACGTTTTTGCCTAATGTGTGCTTGAGAGCTCTTGGTAGTTCTTGGTAGCTCTTGGTAGCTGTCGATAGCTTCCAGCAGCTCTTGATTGCTAATGCTTCGATCTCTGTAGGTGACAATGCGTGGCAGCTCACGGCTGCGTCCCTCGTGGCGCTCCAGTCGGTGCCCGGCCTCGCGGTGATCTACGCCGGCATCGTCAAGAAAAAGTGGGCCATCAACAGCGCCTTCATGGCCTTTTACGCCTTTGCCGCGGTGCTCATCTGCTGGGTGCTGTGGGCGTACGAGGCGTCGTTTGGCGAGTACATGCTCCCCTTTGTGGGCAAGCCCAACACAATTGTCGGCATCGACACCATGCTGGTGCAGTCCTACCTGCCATCCCTGGGCCTGAGCCAGGAGTTCCCGCTCGCCACCATGGTGTACTTCCAGTTCGTTTTCGCCGCCATCACCATTGTCATCCTGGCGGGCGCCTATCTCGGCCGCATGAACTTTTACGCCTGGATGATCTTCGTGCCGCTCTGGCTCACTCTGTCGTACACGGTCGGCGCCTACTCCATCTGGGGTGGGGGCTTCCTCACCGATCTGGGCGTGCTCGACTACTCGGGCGGCTATGTCATCCACCTGTCGTCCGGCACGGCTGGCTTCATCGGCTCGTACTGGATCGGCCCGCGCACCGCCAAAGACCGCGAAGACAACCGGCCCAACAACGTGCTGTCGGTGCTGATCGGTGCTGGCATCCTGTGGATTGGCTGGAACGGATTCAACGGCGGCGATCCGTACACGGCCAACGCCGACGCCGGCGTTGCCGTGCTCAACACCAACCTGTGCACGGCCGTGTCGCTGCTGACCTGGACGTTCTGCGACACCATCTATTTCAAGAAGCCGTCTGTGATCGGCGCCGTGCAGGGCATGATCACCGGACTTGTGGCCATTACACCGGCTGCCGGGTTTGTGGCGGGCTGGGGTGCCATCCTGCTGGGTCTTGGCTCGGGCTCCATTCCCTGGTTCACCATGAGCGTCCTGGCCAAGAAGTTCCCTGCGTTTGAGCGCAACTTTGACGACACGCTGGGCATCACGCACACGCACATGCTGGCTGGCTTCATCGGCGGCTTCGGCACCGGGCTGTGGGCAACCAAGGACGGATGCGCAGCGTTCGGCGTGTCCAATCCGGGTGGTGCCATTGCTGGCAACGGCATCCAGATGGGCTACCAAGTGGCCGGAGCTTGCTTCATCATCGGGTGGAACCTCGTGTGGACGTCTCTGATTCTGCTGTTCATCAAGCATGTGCTGCGGATTCCGCTGCGGATGAGCGAAGAGGATCTGTTTCTGGGCGACGACGCGGTACACGGCGAGGCAGCGTACGTTTTTGGACCCTGCGAAGCACACGACATTGAGCTCGGCAACGCCCGCGGCGGTTACATCCAGGGGGAGATGGTGCGCACGCCGGCGGAGGCAGAGACCAATGGAGACGATGACCTGGCCATCGGCGGGTCGTCAGTGGAGCCCAAGGGAAAGAACGGCACGGAAGGACCCAGTACACCAGCAGCAGTGACAGTGCAGTAAAGGCGTGTTGGGTGGAGCGGAAGTCTTGGACAGGGTCACCTTGCCAAGGCGGCTTGTCCCTTTGTCTGCCGTGTGGGAAACCGCTCGTTTTGCTTTCGGCTCTGAATTGATTTTTGGGGGGGGGTGGAGGAGGCTTTTGCTTGTTGCTTGTGTTCCATCCAAGGGGGGAGTGTTGATGCTCCAGACGCTGCCAGAATACTTATACCCATACCCATACCCAGCGCAGCCTTTGGATATAATTAGCATGGTTCTACTAATAGAGGCCTGAATCGAGAATGCCGTGCTTGCCGTTTAGGGTGTCCAAGATCTCCAAAGGGCCCCGCATCTGTCGAAACGTCGCCGGCAGCGGCCGCTCCCGAGGTTTTTACGTAACTTTACGTAAACGAAGGGCATGCTATGCAAGGGCCATGTCTTCATTGGGTGCTCTCGTGCGACTGGAAGCGAACGCGGTGGCGTCTGCCACTGCTCTCCGTAATACTCGTAGTCTCGGTTGTGCCATGGCGTCTGTCGGAACCCCTCCTGCGCTCGCGCACCAGCAGCAGCTCCAGGCTGTTTCGCCTCCGCTGTGACGGTCTGGGGACCCGGGTGAAGTGCTCATCCCTAGCGGAGCTGGCACTGTGACGTCTGTGGCGGCTTGCTGTGTTGATGGTGCTGGCGTGGGGATATGTTGATTCGTGTTCCACCCACCGACGCACATCTTCAAAGTCCGACACGACGGCTTCTCTGGCTCGTTCCATAAATGGTTGTCTACTCCGTCTGTCGGTCCCGGGGTTGGACAGAGGGACTGCGTCGCCATCTGGCAAACCTCGACCCGAGACAAAGCAACGCTGAGAGCACAACGGCGAAATTTGAATGTCACAGGTGGATGGAGGCCATGCCGAGTCTTCGTTTTGATGGTGCCGATGGTGATGGTGTGTCTGCTGGACATACGTAGGCTCAGCCTGGATGCTGCTGCTTTGAGCGTCCAGATCCGACGGCCAAGGCGAAAGCGTGTTGTAGCTCCGAATAGTGTGCGAATAGCGTCGCAACATGGGTGGCAGCGCGTCTTCCTGTGATGAATTTGCAGACGGGCGCGTTTTCTCGTCGCCGTGTTGCCGGGACCGGAGACGGGCGGAGAACTCTGCATTCGTCTGCAGACGCTGAGGGCCGGGCCCTGGCCTCTGAGCCTGCGGTTGTATGAGTGAGAATGGGGTAGCGAAACATGGTCTGCTGGTGGTCCCGGCGCTCTTACCTCTTCTTCGGCCTCTGCTTGCAGATTGCGTGTGGGATACCGAGGCCAGTTGATGTTCTCGGCGCAGCAGGTGACACAGAAGCTGATGTGGTCTTGGGGCAGCTGCTGGCCCGAGTCTGTCTGGGCACGGAGCTCAGCGGGCTTTGTGGACCTCTTGAAAAAGTTCAGACCGAAGCCGAGCACACGAAGTTGGGTGTCGACCTCAAAGTCAAAGTGGAGAAAGGGCCGCAGATCCTCGAGGCGGTGGATCTTGTCAATAGTCTCGACGGGCACCAGCCGCATGACGGTGATGGGACAGCGGAAGCTGCTGTATATCTCGGGCGTCCACAGATGAAGCGAGGCCTCTGTCTGCCAGAACCAGCGAGCGGCTCGATTGTAGCGGTGGCGGCGCGGGCTCGGGTGCTGCTGGAGCGGACAGGCGCGAGAGCGGTGCGGCCGGCAGAGGCAGCTCTTGGCGTGGGGGGAGAGGACTTGGAAAAAGTGCTGCTGTTCACGCTGTCGAGGAGCGGGCGACGGGTCATCATTCCTGGGGTCGTAGGCTTGGCGCTGCCATTTGGACAAGAGTCGAGCGGCCAAGACAGATGACAGCGGGAAGGCGTTTCGCTGTGGCAAGGGCAGAGGATCTACAAGAGGTGAGCCAAACAGCAAAACAGCGAAAAGCTGGTCCATGCCGGGGAACTTACAGGATTCAAAAGACAGGCCCATGCGCCAGCTGCTCATGCTGCGCTGGTAGGTCAGTTTGAAGTCCCTCTGGGCTTGGACGCTCAGGTTGGGAGCGACAGCGGTGGCCATGCCGGCGGACATGCCTGCATCGATGGAGTTGGAGTTGTCGCGGGTGCGGGTGACCTGGATGTCGCGCAGGGCGGTGTCTGAGCGTGGCCGCAGGTCGATTTCATCTCCACGTCGGAAGAGGTATCGCAGGGAGACGGAGTCGAAGAAGCGGTTGTACTTTTGGAAGCTGAGTGAGGCTGTCAGTAGAGTTGCCAAGTGTCAGGAGGTCAGGAGTATGCTCGGCTCACCCCTGGTCAAAGCCAGATATGGCCACTTCAAAGATAAAGGAGACGACAATGCGGTAGGAGGCGTCGGTTCCGTCGTCGTTTTTTTCGCCATTGCCGATGCCATCCGTGTTCCCTGTGCGCTCGATCCGCATGACCGGCTCCAAGACGCTGACGGACGAGTAGCGGCCGCGGCCGGAGGCCGGGTTCTCGTCCAGGTTGAGAGGGAGGATGTTGGACATCCATCTGGAAGGTGGCGACTTTGGCGACTTTGGCTGCTTTGGCTGCTTTGGCTGCTTTGCTTGGGTTTCATTTCTGCCGCCGCCGCTCTGCTGTTGGGTCTGGTTCTGGGCTTGGCCTCCGGTTGTGTAATAATAACCGCCCGCGGCTGACTCGCCCGAGCGAGGGGCGGTGGCAGCATGCATGGCTTGAGCTGAGGAGAGAAGAAAACACGTAAGAGATAAATGAGAATGTTTGACCCTTGATTAATTGTGGTTGAGCAAACACAGGAAGGAAGTCGCACATGGCGGGCCGTCCCTTCCTAATATGCTGGCTTACACCAGGCTGCCCGTGACCGATGGCGACCTCGTGCCCAGAAATAGCAATTAAGCGGCAAAGGCTGCCAGGCCAGCGTGACCCCCCCCGTATTACAGCGGGCGGAGCGCTAGAGAGGCTGGGTGGGTGCGCAAGGCTACTGAGACAGTGTGGTCACATGGCGCGGCAGGTCATGGAGACGAGTCACGGAGCGCAGGAAAGCTCTCCACATGGGAATTTGCCTCGATGCAACACAAAGCTGACGAGGCCTCCTGTGTGGTCGAGTGAGAGTGCATCTATGGCAGGCGACAGCAGGAGAGTTCCATTCGAGCAGTGGCAGCGTCTGCGGCCAAACAGATCCACAGAGGCCAGAAAAGACGAGAAAGACTGCAGACGATTTATCCCATGTCGATGAGTGCTGTGCACGGCCGGACGTTGCAAGAGGCTGTCCGAGATGAAACACGGCGCGTCGATCGCTGACGAGACACGGCGACATTTTGAAAAAAAAAAAAAAAAAAAGCTGCAGACGCAGATGGCTGAGTCTTGGCATAAACAAAGTGCTTAGCTTACGGTCCCGTGGGACTCAGCGCAAAGGATGACTGCAGCCGCGGCCGTGCTCGTGGCGGCTCTGCTGCCGATGCTGCCGATGCTGGCGTTGGTGTCGGCCCTGAATGGGGGCGGCGAGCCCTTGTCGTCGGGCGTATGCACGGCATCGTTCGGATCGGCCTTTGAACCTGTGTGTCTGCTGTATCTCTTCTCTGTTGCATATTTCAGTGCACCCTGCTGACGAGAACAGAAGTCGTGCCCTCAGCACGATAGCGGGGATCCGCTGTGGGAGGTGCGGCCGTCGCCGGGCAAGGGCCGTGGCGTGTTTGCGCGGGTGGACATTCCCAAGGGCACGCGCTTGCTGGCCGAGCCGGCTCTCTTTGCGGTGGCACCGCCGGCGGTGGTGCCGGGCGTGGGGTTCTCGCTGGCGGACATGCAGCCGGCGGTGGCGGCGGCGTTTGGGGGGCTGTCGCGGGCGGAGCAGGCGGCGTTTCTGTCGTGCCACGAGGTGCGGTTGGAGGGGGAGGGGGAGGGGGACAGAGAGGATCGTGACCACAGTCCCTCCCGCCTGATGCGCATCCTCCGCAGCAACGCCTACACGCGCGGCGACGGCCGCATCGCCCTCTACCCCCGCGTGGCGCTCATCAACCACGACTGCCGCCCCAACGTGTTCAACACGGACACGGGCGTGGGCGAGGCCAGCCGCCGCGTCATCGTGGCGACGCGCGACATTGCGGCCGGCGAGGAGGTGCTGACGACGTACGTGCCGCTGCTGGCCGACACGGCGACGCGGCGGGCGCGGCTGGCGCAGTACGGCTTCTGGTGCGGGTGCGGGGCGTGTGAGAACAACAACAACAACAACGACAACGACCGCGTGCGCATAGGCCGGGCGCTCGAGACGCTCGAGGCCGTGGTGGTGCGTTGGCAGGCGGGCGAGACAGACACGCACAGCTCGGGACTGCTGGCACAGACGGCGGCCGAGGTGGCTGCCTACGTGGAGGCGCAGGGCTTTGCCGACTACTACGTGCGCACCAGCCGGCTGGCGGTGGAATACACGTTCCGGGCAGGCGACCGTGCAGGCGCGGTGCGGTGGGCCGAGAAGCACCTGGCGCACAGCCGGCTGGCCGACGAGGACGCGCAGGAGGCACGAGACGCAGAGGCGCTGCTGGGTTTTGTGCAGCGTACACATGTAGAGTAATATGAGCCCTGGCCACAAGTCGGCTGAGCTGTCGCGCAGTCAGGTCAGAGGCCGTCGCTGTTGTACTGACGGCATGACTTTTGGGTTTCTCAACGTCATTGTATGCAGACACTTTTTCCACCTCGTCCGGTCTAGAAGCCGGCAACATGGTTGTGCCGTGCGAGCTCTGACAAACAGACCGAGCGTGGCGCAGTCCGGCGACACCACAGGTCCGACCGCCAGGTGCTGCCGCCGCCCTCTCATTGGCGGAGCGCCGTGCTGCTGCGAGCGGGGCAGCGCCCTTCAGCGGGTTGAAACGGTGCTGAAGCAGGAGGCGCACGGCACGGCAGATATAGGCAGATATAAGGCAGATATAAGGCAGCCGCGCAGACGGAGCTCTCTGTCTCTAGAGCACACCGTTCGCATCTACTGCATCATACGAAAAAAAGCATCGCAGCATGGACACCAGGTCGATCGCCTCCCGCCTAAAGGAGCTTCTCCAGGTATGTGGATGGATTTAGCGGGTTTCAGTGAACTTTAGTGGTCTTCAGCGGGTTTAGCGGTCTTCAGCGGACTTTGGATGCTGACTGACTGCCAGTTCCTCTCCACCACAAAGGGCGACCTCGCCAACGTCACCGGCCCGCCGGCCATGCTGGCGCCGTCGTCGGTGGTCGAGGTGGGCCACTGCTGGGCACAGCGGCCGGCCGTGTTTGCCGCACCGGCGCTGGAGCCGGCAGCCGACCGCCGCTGTCTGCTGGTGCTGCGGATGGTGCTGATTGCGCTGCGCAGCCAGCTGTACGTGGGCGGCGGGTCGCCGGCGACCAGCATCAAGAAGCCGCTGAATGCGTTTCTGGGGGAGCTGTTCCTGGCCGAGTGGACGGAGGAGGTGGAGCACGAGTGTAGTGACGAGGCGACGGCGACCACACCTCCCAGCTTGCAACGTGCCTCGACGGCCCGGTCGTCGTCGACCACGTCGACCACGTCGACCACCCAGTCCTCGGCCCAGTCCTCGACCCAGTCGGCCTCGCTGGCCTCATCAGCCTCCTCCTCATCCTCCTCCTCCTCCTCCTCCTGCCCCCGCATGACCACCCGCCTCGTCGCCGAACAGGTCAGCCACCACCCCCCCATCACCGCCATGCACATTGCCGACGAGGCGCACGGCGTGCGCGCCGACGGCTACGCCCGCGTGGAGATGACGTTTGCCGGCAGCGTGCAGGTGCGCCAGGTGGGCCACGCCATCCTGCGGGTGGACCGCTTCGACGAGGAGTACCTGATCCCGCTGCCCGACGTCAAGGTGCGCGGCTTCTTGGCCGGCCGCCTGTACCCCGAGGTCACCGACACCTACCACATTGTCGGCAGCAGCGGCTACGCCGCCGAGATCCGCTTCTCGGGACAGGGGCTGGCCTGGGGGGGGAAGAAGAACGGGTTCTCGGCCAGAGTATATGGCCCGTCCGATGACAGGCCCACCCTCTACTCCGTCGACGGTGTCTGGAGCGCCGGCTGGACCGTCACCGACGCCCGCACCGGCGCCGTGCTCGAGCGCTACGTCGTAGACGCCCCCCACAACGCCCCCGCCCCCATGGCCCTCCCCCCCGTCGCCGACATGGACCCCTGGGAGTCCCGCCGCGCCTGGGGCCCCGTCATCAACGGCATCACCGCCGGCAACCTCGGCCAGACCGTCGCCGAAAAGTCAAAGATCGAGCAGGCCCAGCGCCGCATGCGCGCCCACGAGGCCGCCGCCGGCCAGCCCTGGGAGCCCCTCTTCTTCCGCAGCTCCGCCGGCGACGCCCACCACACCTTCCACCGGCTGGCCGCGGCCGTCGATGGCAAGACTAGCAGCAGCAGCAGCAGCAGCCTGCAGCTGCGCGCTGACCGCACAAAGGGCGTCTGGCGCATCGACAAGGACAGGCTCAGGAGCGTGCAGCGGCCGTTCCGAGGTCCGCTGACACCGCTGGGGTGACAAAAAAGAGGTCAGCTAGAATTCGTAGGCTGCATCGTACATATTATCTACACATCAAGACATGTCCATCCATCAATTAATCCAATCCTTCCCATCCATCACCTACACCGCCTCGTTGAGGCACTCCCGCAGATGGCCCCTCACTGGGACCGACGGCTGCGGCTGGCTCCGCACTGGCGCTCCCCCTTCCTCCTTCATCTCGAGAATCTGACGGTCCGAGTCGGTGGAGTGGCGGCCGGTCGACGTGGTCGTAGTCATGGTGGTGGTCGTAGTCGTCGTCGTGCGGTGGGTGTGGGCTGTCGTGGCCGTGGCGACGGGCTGGGACGAGCGGGCCGAGTAGTAGGCGCCGCCGCCGCCGGTGCCGCGGCTGCCGCTGTGGAGTGCGGTGATGACGGACTGGCTGACAAAGATGCAGGCGGGCCCGCCGCCGTACTGCGTGTTGAGCGCAGCCATAAAGGGGCGCAGACAGGGCATCGTGGTCGCGGCCACGGCGTAGCCGAGCTCGATCTGCGTGCAGA
This sequence comes from Harringtonia aguacate, assembly GCA_014183095.1. Classification (NCBI taxonomy): domain Eukaryota; kingdom Fungi; phylum Ascomycota; class Sordariomycetes; order Ophiostomatales; family Ophiostomataceae; genus Harringtonia; species Harringtonia aguacate. The sequence goes on from JACCPH010000001.1 coordinate 655,070, forward strand.
CGGCAGCGGGGATGCCTAGAAGCGACGGGTCGGCCGAGTAGAGGCCGCGCAGGTAGCGGAGGCGGAAGGCGGCGGCGATGATGACTCTGGAGAAGAAGGGGTTAGGAAAGAGAGACGAGGACAACAACGACAAAGGGAGACTCACGGCAGACGCAGCCCGTAGGCAAACACCACGGCCGACTTCTTGCTCCACGGCAGCTGCAGATCGCGCACCAGCCAGACGCCTCCCGTAAACAGTGCCACCTCCGTCAGCACGTCCATGACCGTCACCGCCGCCCACCGCGCAAACGCGCTGTCGGCACAGCGCGACGACGGCTCTGGCAGCTGCCACGCCTGCGCCACCTGGCAGCACAGCGTCGTCGCCAGCAGCGACACCACAAACACCACCGTCACCACGCCCAGCAGCACCCGGGCCAGCCCGCCGTGCGTCTTCTCGCGCGACAGCCGCATCAGCAGCAGCGCAATCGACGCCTTGCTCAGCCACATGCCCACCACGTAGAAGACGTCGGCAATGTAGAAATCCTGGCCGTCAGTTTCTGTGTATGTGTGTGTGTGTGTGTCTCTGGTGCTCACCTTTTGCCACTTTTCGTTGTCCGCCGTCGTCAGGTCGGCACTGGTCTTGCCAAAGCCGTCGTCGATGGCCACAAAAATGACCGCCGACTGAATCACCGTAACCGCCTGTCTGGTCAGCACTCCCTTTCTGGGCACACATGGCATTCATGGCATTCATGGCATTCCTCGCAGCATCCCCTCATCATCCCTCCATCATTCCTCCACCTCTCCGGCCCCTCACTCACCATGCTCAGACACGACGCCAGGTCGTCCTTGGCAAACGCCGCCTTGCATTCTACCCGCACATACGCCCGGATGAGCAGCGACACGAGCGCAAACACGAGCGCCATGCCCGTGGCAATCGCCAGCACGCCACCATGGTCTGTGTCCGTGATGGCCTTGAGCGCCGGCAGCGCGGTCAGGTTGGTGCTCATCTTCTCGGCGTGTGTGGCTGTGTCTCTGAGTGTGTGTGTGTGTGTGTGTGTGTGTGTGCCTGTGTCCCTCTGAATGTCTATGTGTGTGTGTGGGTGTCAGTCGTTATTTCGGCAAGTTGGTCTCTGCGTCGAGCCACAGTCAGACAGGTAGGCTGACAGGCAGACTGACAGGTTGACAGGTGTGACGTTGGGAAAAAACGTCGAGGGGGAGGGAGGGGGGGGGTGAAGGGGTGGAGGAGGATGTCAAAGATATAATGATTCCAGAGAAAGTAAGAGAAGGCAAGAAACACGATGCAACCGGATGGCACAGCCAATATAAGACGGGCACCCACGTCAGGTCGCCGACGTCTGTTGAAACCAACAGAGGAAAAGAAACAGCCACCGCGGCTGCGGCGTCAACGGCCTTGCTCCGTTTGAAAGGGAGGGCAACCGGGGGGGGGAAGGGGGAAGGGAGAAGGCAGAGGATAGAAGACGGAATGATCAGCTGCTGCTGCTGCTGCTGCAAGGTTGGGAGCAAAAAGAATGGGCTCAAAAAAAAAAAAAGAACGGGGAAGGTAGCATCGACAACGAGACATGCAGTGTTTGCCAAAGGCTTCCCCTGCAGTAAGCAGCACATCAGCAGTACTGTGGGTGGCGACGCAGTTTATCCAGTGGAAGTGGCGGTGGACGACAACGGCCGACGACCACGGCCGACCCTGTATTGGCAAGGATCACCCTGGTTTTTCTCTTCTTAGTTTCTTCTTTCATCGGCCATGAATCAACGCTGACGAACCTAGTCGCGATGACGCGGGCAAATAAGAGGCAGGAGGACGGGCTCTATCCCGATCGACACCAGGGTCAAACATGAAGTGGAACATACAAAGAAGACGCCACTGTAGACAGACAGACAGACGGACAGAGAAAGAGAGACACACACACAGAGAGAGAGAGAGAGTCCTCATACGTCACAGATCAGCAGCGGATCTGCAGACGGACGACCCACGGAAAGAGACGTCTTGGCATTACGGGCAGAACAGACGGCCTGCGGCGTTGCGCCCCAGCCGCATATGCAGTCCGATGCAAGACATGAAGTGGCAGGGAAGAAGACACACACAGACGCTGCTCATACTCGGACGTGACAGGCAAGACTCATGCCAGCATAATGCAAGCATGGACGATCCCGGGGAGTGGCTGTGATAAGAGGCAAGCTGTGCCATCCATCAGCACAAAACACTCGTACGAGCACGGGATGGAAGCCTGACTATTAGCTCCAGCCTTCAAAATGGCCGAAACACGGTGTGCGGGCGAGTGCCCAGCAACGGCATCGGAGCCGAGGTGCCTCGCAAGATATGGCTGTGTATCCTGCCGTCCTCTCTCGCTCATCCTGCCATGGCTTCATTTTGTCCACCTCTGTCTCAGTCGTCGTTCCCTCTTTAGGTCTATGTTGCTCGTGCTAGATCCTCTTGGGACACCTTGGACCTCATTCGGATGCGAGCCAAAAGAGGCCAGCTGACGACAATTCAACCAAGGAAAAAAAAGGAAAAATAATGAAAAGAATAACAAAATATAATAAAATATAATAAAATCATAATAAAAGACGGGAAAAAGAGGAAACAATATCACAACCCAGCCACTGAGAGCGCCGTGCCGAGCGGAGACTGCAAAGTGGGAGTCGTCCGCCGAGCAAAAACTAGACCAGGGGGCTCGATAGTAGTGCTCGTATGTGGTAGGAAAACAAGCCATGCATGCAGGTCTGAGTCGGTGGAGGTGAAGCCCGGGCGGCTGATGTTTGGTAGGCCACGGAGGGCTGTCCGAGAGAGAGCAACTGAGACAACCTGCGGCGCTAACGGCTTAGCGTGGGCACAGCCAAGGCAGGGCGGCGCACACGAGTACGAGTTTTTTGCTGATCGGCGGTCCGCGAGGGACGGCAGAGTCCATTGGCGGCCGGCGCTTGCACGGAGACGACAGCAGCGGCGATGGGCTTCTGTCATTTTGGGGTTACCCCTTGCGTGGCTCGAAAGAGCGAAGCTGACGGAAGCCAGACGAGCGCCAGATAGCTCCCGGCCGAAAGACAACGGCAGACGGGTAACAGTAGTGGTAGCCTGTCCTGGCTGGAATGCAAAGAGGAGGCTGGCGATTGAAGACATTTGGCATGAAGAAAAAAAAGTAAGAAAAAAAAAGAAAAGAAAACGGAAGGTTCGATTTGCCTGTTGAACAGGCGCATCAGGAATTGAGCCCGATGCGGGGGTCGAACCCGCAACCTTGAGATGAAGTCTTAGGTCTTGTGACTAAGAGTCTCACGCTCTACCGATTGAGCTAACCGGGCGTGTTATTGTTGGAGGCCAAAGCGGCTTAAGCCTTGTCTTAAGCCCATAGCCCGCTCAGCGGCCACTCCTCTGGGTCGTCATGTGGCGCCGTTTGGTGCCGTTTGGTGCTTGGTGCCGTTTGGTGGCCGTCTAGCTGCCGTCCTGCCGTCCTGCCGTCCTGAACTGGCGACACTGGGCAGACTCGCATGAGTTGACCCAACGACCCGTCTGCCGTCTGGCTGACCGCTGTTGATCCGACGATTTGCTTGTGCTGTCTGACAACCTGTCTGACGACTTGTGCTGTCTGCGACGCAGCCATTTTCACCCGCACTGGACACACGCACGACCACGGGAGGCTGTCCATACGATGACGACGCGCTTGTGATCCGTTCGCCTCGCATCGATCAGATGGCATGCTGGCTCAGGACAAGGGGTGCCGAGAGCCCGGGCCTCACGTCGCATTCTCGTACTTTTTCGTCCCTTTTTTTTTTTCTGGGGCAGATCGATTCGTTGCATTAAGAAAAACAGGATATACAAACAACAAATACGAGTGCACACAGCTCGCAAGAGGAAAGGAACGGGGCAAGACGTGTTTTTCTGGTCCCAAACGTCTCTCGCAGGGGGGCGGGAAAGGAAGCTGCGCTCTGTCTCGCATGCCTGCCTTCCCTCCCTGCCCCGCCGTCCTAGACGCTAACCTTGCCGCTAGCGGCAGGGATCGGCCGCTACGACATGCAGGCCCTCGACCAACACGGCACGTCTGCTGCGCGTGTAAGACAGCGCACAAGAAAAAAAAGGTCAGCATGATTACGAGTAGACACGACAGCACGGAAAGCCGTCCATCTGCCATGATTTTCCGTGGAAACTCGTACTGGCTGTGCCGTGTCTCGGATGAAAAACGCCCCCCCCTCTCCCTTCCTCCCCCCATTGGCTTGGCGGCATGCAGAGACAAGGGGAGACGAGGAGCAGATGTCAGCAGAGACGGGCGAAAACACGCGAGACAGGAGAATGGCAAGATATGGAAAAAAGAAAGCAGCAGCAAGGGGGGGGGACCCATGGATTGGCAGCTGGTGAGAAAGACAAGGTCTTATTGCACGTCTAATTGCGTTCTGCGTTCCTGGAGTGCAGATGCTCGTACTCGAACATGCATACGAGCAGGCTGGCACAGTGTCTGATGCAGTCCCAGAGAGATGAGCCGAGACAAAAAGAAAGCGAACAGAAGCACAGAAGAGTGAAAGAACATCTGCCCCCCCCCCCCTCCCCACCCCCAAAAGACGTGTGGGATGGGCACACCAGCGAGCGACGGCCACCAGGCGATTTTCAGCCGATCCTCTGCGGTGCCAGCTGAACCCTGCACGTCGGGCGATCCTGGTCCGCCAGTCGCCATGGCTCTCTCCACCCTTTCGGCAACCGTACATGCGCGTGAACGAGCGGGAGCAGGCGAGATGCGCGCAGTAAGATGCTACGTATTGCAACCATGGCTGCGCGGCATCGGACCCGACAGGCCGACTCTGGGTGGAGAGAGGAGGTCCAGAGGACCCGAGGGGAGCAGAAGGGGTAGAAGGGACCAGAGGGAGAGCCATGCCAGCTGTGATGGGACGGAGACGATGAGCCGGAAGGTGCATGCCACCGAAAGGCCAGGTAAGGAAGGGAGAGCTAGGGCCTCCTCGTTTCTCTTGCTCCTTCCAAGAACGGCTCTGATATTCTGATATTCGGTGCTGAGCTTCTCCCTTTCCTCCTCCCCTCCCCGTAATGAGGCGGGTGGCCAAGACAACACTACTCGTCTTTCCGCGAACCGCAATGGGTGTGCCGTTTCCACGTGTGTGACCGGTCCATCCATCTCTCTGTCTTGTGTGTCCTCCCTCTGGGAAAACAAAAAAAAATTGTCCCGTTGTGTCCTGTTTTCTTGCCTGTTCCAGCTGGACTCGGAGACGGGCAGATAATAGCGTGGGCCTCTTTTTTCGTTCTTTCGTTTTCTTTCTTTTTCTTCCTTTCCCTTTCGGCCATCTTGGGGGGTCTTTTCCTCTCTCGCCATTCTTGCGCTTCGCTTCCGGCATCCATTCTCATCTTAAAAGAAAAAAGCAGATCCTCCTTGTCTTGTTTGGCTGCCTCCCTCTGTCGTTCTTCTTTTTCCCTCTCTGTCTCTCCCTTTCTCTATCTTTCCCTCTCACACACACACTCTCTCCCTTACTCCCCTTTCCCTCCCTCTCCCCTTCTTCCCCTCTCCCCTTCTCGTCCATTTAAGTCCCAGCCGTCCCACAGGATCGTCGCGTTTCTTTTTTGTTCCTGTTGTCCTCTTTCGCCCGTGTCCTTTGTGCCTTGCATCTTTTTTTTGACAAGTTTCCACTTGCCCAACCTCCTTTCCCCTTTCCCCTTTCCCCTCTGCTCTCCGCTACGTCCCCCACCATGTCGTCCAAGATGTCCGACAGCGGCACCAGCAACAAGGAGTACACGGTGGAAATCTCATCGGACGCCCATGTCTTTGAGACGACCAACCTGTCCGCCAAGGGCGGCACCGAGTCCGACCAGCGCGACATGCAGATGCTGGGACGCACGCAGGTGTTGAATGTGGGTGGCGTGTCACCGTTGCGTCTGCGTGTTTGGTGATTGGCAGTCGTCGCTAACCCGTTCTAGCGAAACTTCCGCTTCCTGTCGACGCTGGGCTTTGCCTGCTCGATCATGAGCACGTGGGAGGTTGCTCTGATGTAGGTCTCTCTCTCTCTCTCTCTTATTCCCCCTTCCTCCCGGCTGACCATCAGGACGAGCATCTACGGCCTCCTCAACGGCGGCACCGGCGGCCTCATCTGGGGGTATCTGATCGTGTGGGTTGGCTACATGATGGTGTTTGCGTCCGTGGCGGAGATGGCATCGATGTGAGTTCCTGCTGTCTGTTGTCCACTTCTGCCTGTCCGCCTCCGCTGACCTCAAAGCGCCCCCACGTCCGGCGGCCAGTACCACTGGGTGTCCGAGTTCGCCCCCCCCCGCGCGCAAAAGTTTTTCAGCTACACCATCGGCTGGGTCGCCGTTCTGGGCTGGCAGACTGGGCTGGCCTCGCTGGCCTTCCTGGCCGGCACCATGATCCAGGGCCTGCTGGTGCTGAACCGTCCCGACTACGTCTTTGAGAACTGGCACGGCACCCTGCTGGTGCTGGCCATTGCCTTCTTTGCCATCATCTTCAACACCTTTCTGGCGGGGCGGCTGCCGCTGGTCGAGGGCCTCGTGCTCGTCGTCCACGTGCTCGGCTTCTTCGCCGTCCTCATCCCGCTGTGGGTGCTGGCGCCCCGCGCTACGCCCGCCGACGTCTTTGGCACCTTTCTCAACCTGGGCGGCTGGTCCACCAAGGGGCTGGCCTTTTTCGTCGGCCTGCTGTCGCCCGTCTACACCCTCATCGGCGCCGACTCGGCCGTCCACATGTCCGAGGAGATCCGCGACGCCTCGCGCGTGCTGCCGCGCGCCATCATGTGGGCCGCCACCATCAACGGCTCCATGGGCTGGATCATGCTCATCACTTTCTGCTTCACCCTCGGCGACGTCGTCGCCGTCGTCGACTCCCCCACCGGCTACCCCTTTATCCAGGCCTTTTTCAACGCCACCGGCAGCCTCGCCGGCACCTCGGTCATGACTGCCATCCTCATTGTCAACATCACCTCGGCCTGCATCAGCACCGTCGCCACCGTCTCCCGCCAGACCTGGTCTTTTGCCCGCGACTGCGGCCTGCCCGGCTCCGCCTTTATTGCCGCCATCAAGCCCGGCTGGAACATCCCCCTCAATGCCGTCCTCCTCACCTTTGTCGTCACCGCCCTCCTCTCCCTCATCAACATTGGCTCCTCCGTCGCCTTCAACGCCATTGCCAGCCTCGCCGTTACCGCCCTCCTCGGCACCTACATGATCTCCTTTTCCTTCCTCATCTGGCGTCGCCTCTTTGGCCGCCCCCTGCCTCCCCGCCGCTGGTCCCTCGGCCGCTTCGGCCTCTTCATAAACGCCGGCGCCGTCTTCTTCCTCCTCATCTTCTGGCTCTTTGCCTTTTTCCCCTCCCAGACCCCCGTCACCCCCGCCACCATGAACTGGAACATTGTCATGTTTGGCGGCACCATGCTCTTTGCCATTGCCTACTACTTTGGCCGCGGCCACAAGCACTACCGTCCGCCCGTCGCCCTCGTCCAGCGGGACGCAGAGTAGTAGTAGTAGTCTTGTCAGGAGGAGTTGGGGAGTGCAGGTGTTATTTTTGGTCTTGTGTGCCTCTCTTTTTTTGTACTGTCATATTGTCCTTGTCGTCTTGTATCGTCGTCTTGTCTTGCCATTTGGCCCTTAGAATACTATTACAGCTTTACCTAATCAAATTTCATACGGATATTCATCCTCCGCTTCAGTCTGTTCCGCATCAGTGAGCCCGGCCTCCAAATCGATCCTGGCACAGTCGACATACTGACTGCTGTCCGCGTCTGGCCCTTTCGTTTTCGTCGTTCTTGTCGTTTTCCTCATTTCCCTCATTTTCGTCGTCCTCTTCTTCTCCAAGCCTTGTCCATTCCCAGCCTCCCCCCTAACACTGCACAACGCCCTCGCCCGACGGCACGCTGATATCGTACTCGAGTGCCAACTTGACCGACCGGCCTGCGTTGAGCTGCACATTCCACGTGATCTCGCCTGCCTTCTTGAGCTGCGCCGTCGCCGTGCCCCATTCCTTGGACAGCGTCGGCGTGCCGCCGGCCCCGGCCGTGGTCATGCCCACGCCTGCCGCCACCGGCGCGCCGCCTTCCAGCAGTCCTCGTGGCTGTGCGATCTCCACGCGCAGCTTCTCGTCCTCGCTGACCGGCACCTGGTCCAGCACCAGCAGCGACACCGGCTTGCCGGCACTCGCGCGCGTGTTGGAAACTGTGACCGACCGCACGTACGCGCTGCTGTCCTCCTTGGAGAAGAGACCCGTGGTGGCCCGCTTGACGTCCGGCTTCGGGTACACCACGCGGATAGCCGGGTCGACGCCGAGGCTGAGCGTGAACACGTCGCCGGCGCTGCAGTGCGGAAGTGTGGTCTTACCCATAAACGAGCCGTCGAGTGTCAGCCCAGCCGCGCCCTTGAGCAGCGTAATCTTGCTGGCGTTCTTGAGCCGCGCCTTGAGGTAGGCCGCTGGCTTGTACTTGGCCACGATCGTGTGGCTGAAGACAACGTTCTGGAACGACACACGTGCCACGCGCTGCTTGGATGCCGTCGAGCTCGGTGTCAGCGACTTGAGCCCGGGCAGGTCGTACGTCGTCGTCATCCCCGTCTCCTCGAATGACGATTCCTGGAACTCGATCTCGGCCACGTCACCCGCTGCCATCGTGCCGTCGTCGTCCTCTCCATTAGAATCCTCCTCTAGCTCGCCCTGAGATCTTCCCGGTACCACCCTTCTAGCCGCCTTCGAGGCAAGCCGCATGCGTGGTATAGAAGCGGGAGCAGGAGCACGAACAGGAATAGGGGGAGCAACAGGGACAGCACCTACGCCCCCGAAACCGTTCCCACCACTGCTTCCGGTATTGCTCACCGCACCGAACAGGCCCTGAGGTCCTGTCTGCTGCAGCATCTGCTGTGGCATCTGCTGCGGCATTTGCTGTGCCATCTGCATCATCTTCGCCCTCTTCTGCAATTGCTCCGTCACTAGCGCCGCCTGCTGTAAGCGCTGCACCTGCTGCGTCGCCGCCGATTCCGACGCCGGCATGCCAAATAGCTCGTAGCGTGGCCGCTGCATCAGGTTGGCCGTGCTCTGTGCCACCCACTTGCTCTTCTGTGCCACCTCCTCGCGGCTGTTGAAGATGCCGTCCATGCCCTGGCCTTTGGCCAGCTTGACGTGCCAGGGAATGAGCGCCGGTATGGTGTCGCTGAGGCCCGAAAACGCCGTCTGGCTTGTCGACAGGATCACCTTGCAGCTTTTCCACGACTCGGACGTGATGTTGGTCAGCTTGGCGTCAAAGCACAGTGACCCCGTGTTGTTCGTCGTTGACAGCTTCAGGTCGTAGGACGGCGACCAAAAGGCCGACGACGTCACGTAGGAGATGGCCAGGTCGCATGTCGGCAAGGTCGCTTCTTCGTCATTGTTGTCCTCCTTGGCGGGCTGGGCCACTTCTGTGAAGCTTGCCACCGACGAGCGGCGTGACGACGACGGCGTAAAGTTGGGCACGTCGAGCATGATGCGCACCGAGTAGCACTTGCGCGGCCAGAAGCTCTCCAGCTCGCGAAGCACCCTCTCCTTCTCCTTGCGCTGCTCGGCCTTGCGACGCGCCTTCTTTGCCCGGTCCTTGGCCCTGACCTTGTGCACCCGCTCCATTGCCCGGGTCGCCTTGAGCTGCGCCCGAAGCTGCCGCTTCTGCAGCCGCGCTTCTTCTCTCACGAGCTTCTGAATGGGCTCTGCCAGCTCGCGGCACTTCTGGCTGCCTTGCAAGTGGTCTGCAAACACCCGTGCGCGCTCCGCCCGGTAATTTTCAATACCCACGTCGATCTCCACACCCTTCTTGCGGTCGAGCATCTTGCCGTAGGCATCCAGGTACTTAAGCCGGCTCTCTGCACTGGACACGAGCTCCTTAGCTACGAGTTCCTCATCACGCAGAGCCATCAGCTTGCGATGCGCCTCCTTGAGCTCAGGGGGGTCATCGAGCATGTCGATGTCGTCGTCGGTGTCGTCGTCGTCGTCACTCTCATCCTCTTGGTCCATCTCTGGGTAGACATCCAGGAAGATCTCGCGGTTGGGAAGCAGCTCGACGGTAATGTCTGAGATGATGGCAGACCCGGTACCTTCGACCTTGATGGAGCTCTCGTCGACAGTAGGCGTGAAGCCGACGACAGTAATCTGATTCGAACCTGGCTGATGTGGGGTCAGTAAGGTGTGTTCTGGCCAGAGACACGTCGTATGGGAAGGGGGGTTGGATCATGTGCTTACCTTGAGGGAGACTTCCTTGATATCTCTGATGACCTGCGCCCGGGTCGGAAATAGGGTGACGGAGCGGGTCGGCAGGTCGCGGACGCGGAATTCCTGCTTGTGAATGGCGTCCATGATGGTCGAGAGGCGATGTGGGATGTGGGGTTGACTTCTAATTGTGCCAAGGTTGTGTTTTGGTGAAGAGAAAGAAAAAGAGAAAGAGGGGGAAGAGCTCCTGGGGGAGGCTGTCCTCTCATACTTATACACAACCTCACAAGGCAACCGTCGCGGGTGCCTGGTACCTTCCTTCCCTTGGCATCACATGAACAGGCTTATTTCCAACAGCTGAGGAAGGAGCCGGCAGGCGCTGCACAGAGCTTAATTGACACTAGTGCCGTTTTGGCCACCACTGCGCTGTAGCGTCGTTAGACCACAAATTAGCCTCTGTCGCCTGGCGGGGAAGAGGGAGTAGTAAGCGATACTGGCGTAACGGCTGCGACGGATACAAGACGAGGAAACACAAGAACATGGAGCACGAGTTCAAGAAGGAAGAAAAATCCAAAACAAGCGATGCACGTGAAGAGAGCACTCCGAAACTCGAGACCGGGGCCGCAGGCCAGGGCCACAGCCGCACAGATAGGATCGCGACCAACCCGCCAAGTCCACCAACAGGCCAATGCCAAGATGAGCAATTTGCGGGGAGGCCGCCGTCGCTGGCTAAGGCAGGGCGCTCTGCGAGGCGCCCTTGGCCTGGCCTGGCTTGTTTTGGAGGCCAGTGTCATCGGCGAAGGAAGGCCAGCAGGCCATGGTGAGTAGGACAGTACACCAGCGGCCGTCGGGGCTGTCTGGTGAGGGACGTGCGAGCAGTACGAGATGCAGGACCTGCCCCGGATATGAGCAGTAATACCGTTCTCTCGTCTCCGACCCCGAGTGCGGACGGCGAACGAGTCGAATTCACCAGCTTCCGCTAGTGGTTCACTGCGTCTGCTCTCTCCGCGTCTCTGTTTGTCACGATGCCAGACACGTCAGCTGTTTTAGTGGCAACATCGTACAAGCTGAGTGGGAGCTTTCTTCTCTTGCTGCGTTGCTAAATGCTAGTCGTCTGCTTTAGCCTAGGTAGCAGCCGGGCGAGGTCAACTTGCTCGAAAAGTCCCTGTTCGACTTCGCATCCAAGGGAAAGGGCGGAGGCAGACGGGGCGGACGCATTGATGCTTATTTAGGAGATCCCGTTCACAGAACGGCTCTATAGCAGAGCCCTCCTTCTGGATGAAGAGGTGCCAGTATCGCCGAGCCGAGCCTGATACGTGCTCGTAGGCATTTCTTAGAAAAGAAACATGACTGATATTCAAACAATTGCAAACTAGGAGAGCGTGATCTAAAATCAAAACAAAAGGAAAAGAAAAAGAAAACAAACAGAAGAATCAAGTTTTCATGAGGGTTTCCTCCGTCGTTTGTTCGTGAAGCGTAATACGTAACTAGAGAAAGAAAATCCCACGGCCACTCATCCACCCCTTCAACGACGTCCCCAGAGAAGCACCCGCCAGCGCCAGCCGCGGAGCAGACGGAAGTCTGACTCGTCGAGCGGCTCGTCGCCGAGCTGGATCTTGGTGCTCAGGCGCTTGAGACGACGGCCGAGCGTGCGGGCCACACGCAGCGTCACCTCGTTGGTAAAGATGTAGAGCACAGCAAACACAAACATCGCCACAGCCGCCCAGTGACCGCTGTTGCCCTTGACCGACGCCATGATGCGGTCCAGCAACGCGCGGCTGCGAGCAAAGGCATACTCGGTGTCGTTGGACGCCACGATGCCGTCGCCGCGGGTGGTACCTTTGGCATAGGCGGTAGAGGTGTTGTTGGGGTTGGCCGAAGTAACGTTGGCATAGAGGTCCTTGCTTGCGTCGGGTCCGCTGTCTTCGGGTCCACTGTTGCTGGCATAAGTGCTGGTACGAACGTCATAACTGCTGTAGCCAGCATTGTTGTCATTCGGACCGTAGCGGTCGTCCTGGTTGTTGTCGTTGCGGACGTAGTTTTCGCGGAAGCGAACTGTCCTGGAGTCCTCCTCACCCCCGCGCCGGTCATCTCTGTATGTCTTGACAGTGTACTTGTCGCGAACGTACTGGTTGTCATTGTACTCGTCGTCGCGGTTTCTGTCGGGGATGCCGTCACGGGTGCCGTCAAGGCGGTCGTAGACGAGGTTGCCGTACGAATCCACCATGACCTTGCTGCCATTGCGCCGATCGTCACGGGTCTGGTCGCCTCCGTACCGATCGTCTTTGTAGGTGGTGGACTTGTACTTCTCACGGACGAGCTGGCCACGGTCGTCGTTGAAAGTCTCCACTCTATCGCTGGTGTAGCGATCATCGCGGTCGCGGCCCCCTCCGTACCGGTCGTCCCTGTAGGTGGTGGACTTGTACTTTTCACGAACGAACCGGTTATCGTTGCGCTCGTCGCGGTTCTCGCGGTCATACCGGTTCTCGCGATCGTACCGGTTCTCACGGTCGTACCGGTTTTCACGGTCGTACCGGTTGTCGCTATACCTGACGTCTTCGTACCGCTTGGTGGCATAGCGGTCATCGCGGCTACCATCCCCTCCGTGCTGATCGTCTTTGTAGGTAGTGGTGATGGTCTCTTCGACGAGCCTGCCACGGTCGTCGGTGAAAGTGTTCACTCTTTCGCTAGAGTGACGATCGTCACGGTCCCGGTCACCTCCACGACGGTCATCCTTGTAGGTGGCAGACTTGTACTTTTCACGGACAAAGCGATTTTCCTTGTCGTTGAAGCGAGTGTCGTAACGATCATTATATTTGTCATCTTCGTACTTCTTGGTATACCGGATTTCGCTGTACTGGTTTTGGTCGTCGCTGTCTTCGTGGTCGTCACGGAACCGTTCGGGCCAGAACCGCTTGCCGGAGAACCAGCCTCCGTGATGCCCGTGATCGTTGCCCGTCGGTTCGGCCTTGCGCTTGATGATAGTTTCTGTCCGAGTCACTTTGACGAGACCGTCGTCATGGTTGTCGAGCTGCTTGGCAGCAAACTCCTTGTTGAACGGCACGACGCCGTACGCCTCATCGTCGAGGCGCTGCTCGGCTGCATACTCCTCACTGAACGGCACGGCACTGTACAGGTAGGCGCTGTACGGCCGAAGCCTGTACGGATTGTCTTCGAAGTTGTATTGGCCGTAGGCCAAGTCGTCATCGGCAAACTTGCGCGTGATTCGAACCTCCTTTATCTCTTTGTCATCATGTCGGTCGTCATGAGACGACTTGATGGCGAGTGGCCTCTCGCGGTATCGGTCGCGGCTGTAGCTGTACTCGTTGTCTTCGAATCTGCTGCTGCTGTACCGATTGTCGCCATACTGGTTGCCGGTGTAGCGGCCATTGTCGTACTGGCTGCTGTCGAGCCGGCTTTCGTACTGGGTGGCGTAGCGACCGTGGCGGTTTTCGCCTATCACAGCCCCGGCGACGCCGCCGAGGGCAGCGCCGACAACAGCACCGACTTTCTTCTCGTCCTCCTTCAGGTGTTCCAGCAGATCTGGGCGACGCCGGAACAGTCGCCGCACCAGAGGAATGAACGTGGCTAGCATGCCGCCCACGACCCAGTGGCGGAGCCGGTGATCCTCGGCCCGCCGCGCCATGCCGGCGACAGCCTGGCGCAGGGCTCGCAGATCGGCGAGCGCGATGCCTGATTGGATGCGCAGCTGTTCCTGCACTGCCGCCGCCGAAGACGAGCTGGATATGGTGGCACCGCCGGCACCATACTGAACATATTTCCCATACTGGACCTGCACGGCCATGAAGCGCTCCAGAGATAACTCGGCCGAATTGCGAGCGGAGCGCAAGTGGCTCCTGGTAACGCGGGTGGTGGGTACCAGAAGCGGAGGCGACGCCGATGGGATCGGGGGCACAACCGTAGGGCCGCGGGGGATCCTCCCGCCACTGCTCTCGGCGGCATAGGCACCCGCTGCAATCGAGCCGGCCGTTGACATGGTAGGCTGTGGCAGGATCTGAGACATGTACGGACCTTTCTGGCGCGAGGGCAGCGACGTCGACGATTGCGACGTCACGTTGTTGTAGGTCCGGTACGTCTCGGTGACCACGTCGCCGTTTTTGGTCTCCTTGCGGGTGCTGCTCCCGCGAACGGTCTCGCCGGGCAATGAAGACACCGACTCGTATGTGTGGTGAAGATCGGATACCACGCCGTCGATCTTGTCTTTTCGACTGCTGCTTTTGCGGCCACTCTCGCCGCCGTAGGAAACGTAGGAAGGCGGAGACGAGTGGTCCATTTGGATGACGCTGCCAGAAAATCTCAAGGCAACCGTCTGGAATGCGGGTGTCGCTCTCGGGTTGGCTCAGAGCTGGCTTTGTTTCGGAGAAAACGGGACGAGAATTCCAGCCCGACAGCTTTTTCTAGTTCCGCATGGCATTGGGTGATCGAGCTGATGGATGGTTGGGTCAAGAAAATTGAGGAGGCTGGGAAAAAGCTGAGCGATTACTTTCGTATTGGCCTAGTTGGGTGGGGCTTCAGCTTTGCGTGCCCCCGGTTAGATGGGTCGACATCTCGATCAGGAGCGAATAGGGAGGGGAAGGATGAAGGATTGTGCTGTACCATACTCGTCACTCATGCTTTTGCCGTGCAATCTGCAGATCTGACAGCGCACATCCCACGAGGCGAAAACTGCACGACGTGTTGGACAGGAGCCGACGACGGCCAGCAGCGGACGACGAGGGTGCGAAGGGAGGCCCCCAGGACAGTTCCATTTCAATTCAAACTGCTCCAAAACCAGCCCCCCAGTTTAATCGAGCGTTCGTCGGGCCACGAGACGGGACCCTGGCTCGACCCGATCGATAGCCACCGAGGACCATTTGTGCCCAGTGCATAAGGCGTATTCGTCACCGCTTTTCTCCTGTAGCTCCGCCAAGCAGAGCTAACCAAGCTTCCGACCGCGCCAAAACAGCTCTCTGAAGCTTCCCAGGCTCCGCAATATGTCCACTCTGTTTCTAGCTTCGGCGAACCGTCACAGCTGTCTCAGGCCACCATTTCCCGCGGGTGGAGACACGCACGCAGCGGTTCAAGCAAGTCATTCAGACCCCAGCGCAGCGCTCGGTAGTCCACGTCGCCCTGCACGACTTGCCGAATCGTGTAGCAGCAATCGGCCGAGGGCGTGCCCGACTGGTCGCGGTCGTCGAGGGTGCCCGGCACCAATCCTTGCGCTCGCGCCAGCGCCTGCTGTGCGACCAGCACACTGCCTTTCTTGTCGCCCCCGTTGAAAAATTTCCACACGTAGTACAGCGTCCACAGACGTTCAGCGCACGTCTCTGCGTAGGCGAGAGACTGGCGGGCAGCTGTGCCATGACGCTGCAGCCGAGGCTGCAGCCACAGGAGCTCGCTCTTCCAGAAGGAGCGTGCGGCAAGCTCGAACTTGGTCTCGTGAAAGACGCACTGACGCGGGGAGACGGTCGTGGGTAGACTGCATACAGCGTCGATGGCTGCTAGCTCTGTAGTCGTACTCGTAGAACTCTTATCCTCTTCTTTTTCGCCTTCCTCGCTGGTGACATCTTCCTCGTCTTTCTTTCCGGGTTCGTGTTGTTCTTCGCTCGGTCTGGTGTCAGGTTTGCTGGCCGTCGGCAGCACGTATACCACACAGCTGGTCTTGGGATCGAGTGCCTTCTGCAGGCACGTCTTTAGCATCGCCTGGTCGGGCTCTGCAATGGGGCAGCCACACCGCCAGCACGTGAAGTACTGTATAACACACATGTAGGCGTTTTGTTGGGATGGGGAAGTCTAAGCACATGAGATGGAATTCGAAGTGGAAGCAAGGTGATGGAACGGCGCCGCTCTGGGGTGGAAGCAAAACAGCAAAACTCAAACGCGGATGGTGACGAGAAGGCGCTTCGTTTGTTTATCGACGGTCACGCGGCGTTTTATTCATGCAGCTGCACGATCCCCACACACCGCTGTTCCGCGTTCCTGGGGAAAGAGCGACCGAGGGGCGATTCTGGCCACAAGGCGCAAAGGGAAAGAGCGAGGGCGCGCTCGAAGAGAGCCGTTATAAGACGCGAATTGCCATTTTGGGAAAGAACGCAGATCACAATGACAAACAAATGCGGCGTATGCAATATCAAATCTCAAATCAGAATATTACCGTTTCACGGGAGATGTACAAGAAAGAGATTTTTTCAATTTATTAAGTCTCCTGCAGATGCTGTGCAAGTCTGCTAGGAGCAGGATTACCCGTAGTGCGCCAGATTCTTTTGTCCTCCCAAGCCACTCGTCGGGCGGGTCGTGCATATTCATCACATTCTAGCAGCAGCTTTCCGTCTGAAATATTGTGTGTGACCCTATTTAAAAAGCTCGCAGAGAAGTTGCCGCGGTAGAACGGCTCCGCACTACGGAAAGCGAAGCAACCTCACCATGTGCCGAATCGTACTCGTAGATGGCCACTTTCGACGACTTTCAAATATGCACGGGTCGGTCTAATACAAGATATTCTGACCGAGTACTAGTGCTTATCAAAACTCATATTTGTAGGATGCCCTTGTGCTCGATGATATCTTGTCAATGAATTGCGGCAAGAAGAGCATTCGTTACATCCTCGGCTCCAAAGTGGACAAATCGCATCCATCTGCTTGGGTTTGGAGAGTTGATTATCCATCCCGCAGCCGAGCCACAGGTAGCGAAGGCATACAGCTTACACGTGTGTATCAGGGGTAAATCGAAGAGCGGCAGGGATGGGCAGTAGTCAGAACCCAATCCGGGATCTAACGAGGCCCACTCGGGAATGAGAGAAGCGAAATTGGTCTTGGCCTCAAGGCATTCTCTGGACAGGTCTTCATGAAGAATGAGTTTCGTCTTACCAAGCGAGATTCAAGATGTGCTGTCCAACATGCCCGAGATACGACCCCTTTTGTGCCAAGCCGCCAACATGTTCGTAGCGTCTCTGAATAAAATAGGACAGCCTCAACGTGTAAGTGCTCACGTGACGATCATTATCGACTCAGGAATGCAGAACGTCACGAAGCGTCTCTCATTCATTTCGTGATCGTGCACAATGATTTACTTGATCATACAGCCAAATATGACAGTCCTTATTTCCCCCACCCTCAATTGCGCCCATGCCCCCTCTGCTTCGCCGTCACGCGAGCCTGGTGGCCCAGCCGGAATTTGTTAACACTGTTAGCCTGTTAGCAGCGTCGGCACCCGTGCTGTCACCAAGAGACGAGGCAGGGATGGCAAAGCGGGACGATACGAGAGTCCCAGAATACTCATCTAGCAGGTGAGGTGTGGAGACGTGGACGGGATCGGCATCATTGAGAGTGGTGCTGAGGGCGACGTCGGATGCTGCTGCCGTCGACCCCACAGGGCGTGGCGGTGGAGTCTCTGTGTCGATCGCCAGTACCGCACAGCAACAACGTCGCCATAACGTTCACTCTCGGCATGGATTGGTTGCATGCTAGCGCTGAGACGGTTTGCACTTTGCTCTGGTTTGTGCCTTCATTACCCCAAGTGCATGTAGGGCCGGTCGTTGAAATTTGGTCCCAGCATTAGGCATGTGGAGTGCGACCTCCAGAACAGCTATCAAGCCAATGACGGCAAGGTGATGAAACTTTGCTGTGTTGAATAAACGTCAAATGGTTGATCTCAGTTGTGAGCTCGTTCCACAAGCATACGCATTGTTTCAGGCAAACCAATTCCTTGCCAGAAACGCACGGGGGACCATCCCAGCTTGGTCTGATCGATCCTCTATCATAGGTGTCAACTCGCTTGTTATATTTCCTCTTCCAGTTTGAAGGGCATGTTGTGAAGATTAGGGAAGCATAGTAACTTATTCCAATGGATAGCTGGGGACTTAGTCCATCTTAGTCTTGGTTTTGTAGATCACGTCTGTTATTGATGTATTTCTCAGCGGGGTTTCCAGTCGCTTATGTATTGTGTAATTGGGTTCTTGTGCCAAAGCGAGGGCAAGTAAACGACAGCTCACCGAGAAAGAGAATGGGCGAAAAGAGCGGGTGAAAAACAAATCGAGGGCTGTGCAGAGGAGGCAATGAGGAACCAGCAAAATCCTCTTCTGGCAGGGCAGGGTATCATCTAGGCCAGTTGGAGAATTTGACTGAAGCGTATTTTAACACCAGGAGTATGATGTAAATGATTATCACGGTAGCATAAAATCCTCTGGATTGTTTTCTTCCATTTTAATTCTCAAGGTGGGTTTAAGAGGAGGATGATTATGTTTCTCATCTACCGTCCTCGCAGTACGGAATATGTGGCATGAAAAAAAAAAACAGTTGTTTATTATGTACTCTGTGTCGTAACTAAGCTCTAGTCCTATTGACATATTTCTGTTGTTCTTGGATGGGAGCGAGGATACGACCAGTTTCAGTACCGGGACGTGTGTATTACAATATGACTGAGCGGGCTGCAACTGACCACGATTGAATGAAGAGTCAGCAGGTCATGGTCAGAGACATCTCGTGCAACACTTTGTGCATCGTTAATGGAGGAGGGGCAAGCAGACATACCCAAGGAACTCGGGACCAGCTCAATTAAAAAAAAAAAGGAATTTATATCAAATGTCACATGGCGATCAAAAAGCTGTTGATTCATAGCGCTACGACTACATCTACGTAAAAATGACTGTTTAGAGATGCTACTGAAGATGTCTGAACTTTTTTTTACCAACCATAACCCTAAGGCGAGGAAGAGCTTTGTTACGGGAAAGGAATAGGCGAGGAATAGGCGAGGAAATCTGCGAGTCTGTGACACAAGCGAAAAAAAACGACGGTAAAGATAAGTTTCGAAGCTAGCTCGCAGGTTATTGCGTTTGGACGAAACCGAGCGTCTCGGACAAACTACTCCATGGCCACCTGCAGGTGATGACAGCGGTGCTGGAACAGGATTTCCGTTTGGCATGCCACCATTGAATCTTGAGACTGTCGTAGAATAGCTTGAGGAAGCAAAGCAATGCTCTCCTCTGACATGCTTATACCGTTTATAAAAATTTGTGTCAGTGCCTATGTAATAACGTCTGTATGAACATGCTAACATTTTTGTAAGATGGCTCCTGCCAAACGTGTCACAAGGTGGGGGAAAACGGCTGGTTGACCAGCGCTAATCCATTTTCGTGACATTTCAACCCAAGCTTAAATCACTTTCACTTCTTCCTCCCTCGACAACTCTCAGTGCCTAGCAACAACAACAAAAAGGAAAAAAATCGTTGGCAAAAACACATAGTAGTTGATTTCTGATAATCTACCCTCACCAACACGAACCATGAGCATCCACGCCATCACCAAGCTCCCGAGACTGCCGGCTCTCTACAAGGCCGGGACTCTGGCCGCGTCCAAGGCAGCGGCGGAGTCTTCGCCCGCTTTTGTGCCATCCGCGTCCATCAACGATAAGATTGCTTTTTGGCGCGGCGACATTACGAAACTGGAGATTGATGCCATTGTCAACGCGGCCAACGGCAGCCTGCTGGGCGGGGGGGGCGTCGACGGCGCCATCCACCGGGCGGCGGGGCCGCAGCTGGTGCGAGAGTGCGAAACCCTCAACGGCTGCGAGACAGGCCAGGCGAAGATCACGTCGGGCTACGAGCTGCCCTGCCAAAAGGTTATCCACACGGTAGGGCCTATCTACTTCCGCCTCAGTCCGTCTGAGGCGCGTGAACTGCTACGCAGCTGCTACCGCCGCAGCCTGGAGGTGGCGGTGCAGTCTGGCTGTGAGAGCATTGCCTTTTGCGGCATCAGCACGGGCGTCTACGGCTATCCGACCGCCGAGGCGGCACGTGTGGCAACGACGGCGGTGCGGGAGTTTCTGTCGGGCCCAGAGGGCAGTAAGATCAAACTGGTTGTTTTTGTGACATTTGAGCAGAAGGATGTCCAATCCTACGAGCAGTTTTTGCCGTTAGTACAATGGCTGAACAGTGTGGCAAGAAAGGAAATAATGCTGACTTCTTTTCTAGTATCGTCTTCCCTCCGGTGGCAAAGGATGAAGCGACTGACGCCTAGATTACAGAACAGGCGACGGCATAAAATGCATCGATGCCACAGAAACGACAAGAAACAGGGAATTAGCAGTTGTTGGAAAGAGTGCCTGTTCAACGTTGTATGAGAATTTTTTTTTAATTGATTATTTATATGATCTCGAAAGTATGCCTGCCCATTAATATGCAGTATCCTAGTCTGCAACGCACATCCACCATTTGGCGCCGAGACCAATCCGCAGTGTCTAAAACCCGGACCAAAATTACGCATTTGGATATTAACCCTTTAGTGAAGCAACAAAAAACCCCGTAAGCAAGAGCAGAGACAAATATGGCCGGCCCATGCTTAGCAGGTCAGCTTGAACGACTGCCAGCTGCCGTTTTGACATATGCCCACAGGGGCGACGACGGGAGACTCGGAGCAGGCGTCGTCGGCATAGAGGGTGACTGGAACGGATTAGCATGGAATTTGCGGACGAGCAGGCGGGAGTGCAAGTACCAGTGCAGAGGCTATCGGTGAGCGTCATGCTGCCGATGGAATCCACAAACTGCTTGCAGACGTTGTTGTCTGATTGCAGCAGCGTGTAGACGCCCTGGTTCTCGTCATAGCAGCCGGAGACGCCAAATGAGCGGAGGTCTGCCTCATGGGGATCCGACTCGGGAACGGGGCTGCCAAGGGCGATCCTGGAGAAGGCCAGAGCGGCGAGAGCGGCGGCAGTGGAGAAGAACATGTTTTGAAGATGGAGGTGAGATGGAGATGGGAGTTCGGGTTGCCAAAAGGTAGTTTAGTTGTTTGAGAGTGAGCTTTTTGTGTGTTGGACTAGTGTGATGGCGATTTAGACCTTCAAGTTGACCTCGAGACGACGGAACACAGCAGAGTTATATAGATGAGGAGCTTAAGCTTGTTCCTTGGCTAACCAAGATGCAAGTCGTCGTATTCACACAGCCATGAGAGCATCCAACCATCCCAGGTTTCTTTTTTTGGACGATCAGTCAGTCGGACCTCCACCCAACTTTCTCAGGTTTTCGGCCATTTTCTTACTCGGCGGAGCCGGTTACCCTGCGGTCGGTGTGAACACACACACACGATGCACATGATGCAGGATTAGCCAACCAAAAGGAAGGGGCTGGCCAGTTTCATATTAGGGCCCTTGTCTTGTCCAGCTGGTTCTAGCTGCCAACGACGGTGAAAAGCCCTCGTAAAGGCAAGCCGAGCTGTGACACCCCAGTTGCTACGTTGCGGCACAGCGGAGAGGGGACGAATAATGGTGTGTCTACAAGTCAACTTGGGTTCGCGCAGCAGCCACGCCGCCACTCGGTCGAATACGAGGGGAGCTGCAGGATGATCTGCTGATGGCGATGCACCCCGGCTGAGCTAGCATGGAGCTCTATCTAGAGCAAGGCCACTACTAGTTCGGGAAAAAGAGGATGCTCCCAGTCAGCTGGCGCAAATCCAGCGGACCCGTCGTATGGAAACAAGGTGGCTGCTGCCCTCGTGGACATGAATTTTTGTTTCGAGGTTTGCCAGTTCGGCGGCTCGTTGCTGGGAAGCCACTAGGGAAATCCTTCAGAGAGCGAGGCGCAGTATTAATACACCAGCAAACCCGATGACGGCCGCAGTGACGGGACAGCCATTGGTGCAAATTACAGGCAAGCCCCGCGCAAAACTAGCAGACAAAGGCTAGCCTCAGGATCGACGTCATAGCAAATGCAGTGGCTTTGCGTATTCCTTACACCATAAAATACATAATGCCTTAATGCCAGCTCAACTCCGCCATGAGCCATGCCGCAGCAAACGGACCATACGAGCTCCATGGCGTGAAGCCATGATTCCTTCGCTCATCGTGAATGGGCGCTGCGATGGCTGGCCAACCTTGTGGTTTTGACATGCATAAAGCTGTGTGGAAAAGATGTGGGCCGTAGGCCACCTCACTGTTCGTATTTCAGCGGCTCGCCAGTATCTTTACACTCGAGTTTTAGCGACCCCACCTGCCGTCCATAGAATCTGAGCCTTTTCCGATTATCCAGTGGTTGAGAGTAGAGAGAGAAAAAAAAATACGAGCTTGCCTGTGCAACGGTTTTGGCTCACTGCTGCTTTGTATCGCCCGGACCGAGACACGTTTTATGCAGTGTGCGCAAGCGTTGGATACAAATACACGTTGTTGATGGCTGGCAGAAGATGAGCCAACCAAAGCTGCCTAGATGCAGACGACTTCGGCGAGAGAATAGTCGACGCGATGCGTTGTGCTGCAGCTGTTCTGAAAGACAGGCGAAGAAGGAGAGCACCAATTGTGCTGCAACGAGAAGGCGAGAAAATTGGAGCCGGCTTCGAGTCTGCGGTTCGCCTGCGTTCTCGGCAATCGGCGAAGCTGCCACACACAACAACTTGGTACAACACCTTTGGGAAAGTAAATCTGTCGACGGCCAACAAATGTGACGACGAACGCTCCCACCAGCCACAGGTCGAAGCGCGCCCGCAGCTTGTAGCGCTGGATGTGCTTGACGACTGCTGCCCGTTCTGGACTAACGCCGAACGCCACCACTCCGTTTCAGGAACCTGGCACATCGTGGCGGACCCTGCCGCCTGATCGTGGTTGCCAAACACCAGCGAACTAAGCTTAATGCCGTCTTATTTTCTTTCCATTGCCCGTTGTGTCTGGGGTCGGTAGCTGCCTGCCCTACAGGACTTTGTATTTGCAAACCTCGGAAGCTCGGAATCGTCTTTTTCTACATGATAAGGCTGCCCTTCAACCTTCCTGTTTCCATCCAGCGCGCACGCCACCGATAAAGAGCTCCAGAGGAGCGCGCGAGTGCAGACTTGGTAGGTGGGCTGCCCCCCGGCCATTGCTACCCTGCCCTGGCCTAACCTACAAGGCCGAACCCGATCGTACATACATAATTAATACGAGTATATAAGATACGCGTACTGGGCGCCGCCCTGGTCTGAAGGACAATCCACCTGCTAGTACGGGTAGCCCAGCTCTTGTCTCTGATGAGGAGTTTCCAAGAGAGGAAGAACCAAGAGAATAATTATTGGCAGACCCGCCCAGAAATGCCACCAGCAGTGGCGCTTGGCGGCCCCAAGCCTTTAGATGTGATGACCTACGTCCCAAGAAAGGAGGTGAGATTTGATGCCAACTTCCCTACGAGATATCTGTCTCCTGGGCGCGTCCTTGTGTCGCCTTGCCACCTCCCATGATCACCCTACTCGTGCTGGTTTTCGTGCCAAGCGCACAGCGTAATGCGCGGGGCAAATTGTCAATGCAACTGCGTCTGAGCTCGGCGGGAAGGCGCCATCCAAGTGCATACGAGTACTTATGTAGTGTCGTAGTAAGCAGAGGAAACCACGGGTGAAGGAAATACAAATACATGGCACAAAGTCCCAGGCTCCTTCCACCCTTCTTCACCGCGCCTCACCTGCCTTTGCAGGGTCTATTAATAAACGCAGGGTCTTCAGCCAACCCAACGTCCTCTTTGCTGTGTCGCACTGGGGAGAGAAAAAAAAAAGAAAAAAAAAACCACAAACAGCGACAGCACAGGCCATTTACTTGCACAAGCCGCCGCGAGCATATGCCGACGCCCGGTCCGCCAGCGGCAGCCACCTTCCCTAAGCAGAAGGTCTCAGGGCCGATCCAATCATTGGCCACAACCCCTGGCTAGCTCGACCAAGGATCCCAGGTTATCTCTACAACACATGCACAACCAGCAAATGGAAGGACCGTATCTGCCGTGCGCATGCAGCTACCAGCTACCACGCTCCCTTTGCCAGGGTTGTGGCCCCGGTCAGTACGTATGTATGTATGTATCTCGGCTATTCGTGGGCGATAGCACACAACAGGATCATGTCGGCGTCCCGGCTAAGGCTCCTGCCGCTGAGTAGGAACAACACAGGAGGAGCACGCGGGCCGACTTGAAAGGACCGTGAGTGAGGACTGAGGGTATAAAAGCGGGTGTGCCCTCCCCCCCCCTCTCCCTCCTTTGACACCACCGCTGAGCTGTGTCCACCGTGGAAGCATCACATCCGAAATCATGAAGTCTGCTGCCGTCGCCATTGCCTCGGCCTTCCTGGCCGGCGCTGCGACTGTGTCTGCCAGCTGCAACGCCGACAACTGCCTGCGCGCCTTCCGAGCTACGCAGACTCCAGGGCGGCTGCAGTCCGCCCAATCTTTCTGTGCCACCTTCACGGCCGCGACGGCATCCGTGGCGGTGACGGCTTTCCCGAGCTATGCCACGGCTGCCTGCACGTCCAACCAAGCCGGTGCCATGAGCGAGCGCGTTTCCAGCGCCTGCTCCTGCATTGCCAGCTCCAACTCTAGCACCAGCACCAGCACCAGCACCATTTCCAGCACAAGCTCCATTTCCAGCACCTCGGCATCGTCTGCAACAGCTACTATCACCGAGCCATGTGCCCTTGCCAGCAGCGCGTGGGCCTTGCAGTCCGCTAGTGGTAAGCTGACTGTGGTCAACTTGGGGGGCAAAGGGGGAAGATGAGAGTGCCTGCTGACCATGTCAAAACAGCAACTCCACGGATCCCGGCATCCCTGGCCTACGACTGCTTGAACTCCGTCCCTCTGCACAAGGACGAAGCCATTGAGCTCGTCGAGGCCATCGAGCCGTACATGGAATGGCAGAGCGACCCGGCCTACAAGGCCGACCCGCCCTCGGACTACTTTTACCCGGCCTATGACATGTTTGCCGCCCTGGACCAGATCAAGACCAACCTGCAGAACGACAACTACAGCGGCGAGTATGCCTTCCACGCCGACATGTACGCCAGCGTCTTTGGCCAGGGCCACGACGGGCACTTTGTGTTCTACTCGGATCTGCTGTCCAACGTCTTTGATTTTGGCCGCCCGCTCTCGCTCGTCTCCATCTCCGAGGACGGCACGTCGCTGCCGGTGATCAAGGTCTACCAGGACGTGGTCGCGTCGCCCAGCACCGCCTCCACCGTGGTCACCATCAACGGCCAGGACGCGGCCGAGTACCTCGAAGAGACCATCTACAAGGCGTCGTTCAACCAGGACCCGGACGCCGCCTACAACTCCATGTTCTACGAGATGGCCACCTACGGCGCCAGCGAGGGCAGCGGCTACTTTGCCGGCGGCGGCCGCATCCGCTACATCTACCACGGCGCCAACACGACACTGTCGTTTGCCAACGGGACCGAGGTCACCATTGAGAACTTTGCCAATGTCAAGTCCTCGCTCGCCGACATCACCGACGGCGAGTCCATGTACACGCAGTTCTGCCCCGGCGCCTCCGCCTCGTCGTCGACGTCTACCAGTACCAGCGCATCCACGGTGGACAGCGTGGACGGCTACCCGACGCCCGTGGTCATCACGAGCGACGGCATCGTGTCGTGCTACTTTCTGGACGGCGACGACTACGCGGACGTGGCCGTTATTGCTCTTCTGGCCTTTGAGTCCGAGTCGACGTCCGAGTTCCAAAACGTCACCCATGAATGCTTCGCCCAAGCCGTGGCCGCCGGCAAGACGAAGCTCGTCATCGACGTGAGCGCCAACGGCGGCGGCTACATCCTGCAGGGCTATGACTTTTTCCGCCAGCTCTTCCCCAGCATCGTCCAGGACGGCTTCTCGCGCTGGAAGGAGAGCGACGGGTTCCTGGGCCTGGCCCAGATTGTCAGCGACCTCGTGGCCGACGTGGACCCGTACACCAGCGACAACGCCACGCTCATCAACTACTACGAGTCGTGGCTCAACTACAAGTTCGACCTCAACCTGACCAACCAGCCGTTCCTCACCTTTGAAGACAAGTTTGCGCCCAACGTGTACAAGGACACCAACTACACAGCCATTATGCGCTGGAACTTTGACGACCCGCTGACCACGGTCAACACCACCTTTGGCTTTGGCACCGAGATCAGCGGCTACGGGTCGCTGGCCAACCTGACCCAGCCCTTTGACGCCGAGGACATTGTGCTGCTCTACGACGGCTACTGCGCCTCGACCTGCACGCTGGCGGCCGAGATGCTACGCATCCAGGCCGGCGTGCGGTCGGTGGCCATGGGCGGCCGCCCCATCGAAGGCGCCATCCAGGGCGTCGGCGGCATCAAGGGCGCCCAGACGCTGGGCTACGAAAACGTCTACGACTACATGGTCGAGATGCTGCCGGCGGCCGAGAACGACGCGCAGAGGACGGCCCTGGAAAAGTACTCGTCCCTGCCCATATCGCGCTCGTCGGCCGCCGCGCTCAACACGCGCGACCAGATCCTGCGCGGCAACGTCAAGGACGGCCTGCCGGCCCAGTTTGTCAACGAAAAGGCCGACTGCCGCCTGTACTGGACGGCGGACATGGTGACCGATATTACCGCCGTCTGGAAGGCCGCCGCCGCCTCCGCCTTTAACGGCGTCAGCTGCGCGTCTGGCGGCATCTCCCAGTCCAAGAGGCGCGCGAGTAGCCGCATCGATCAGAGGCGGCGGCCACGGGACCCCTCGCGCCTGAACAAGGGCTTCTACGACTTCAAGGCCATTGAGCGCCGGCTCGAGGCCGACCCTACGTTCAGGGCCTTTTACGAGGCCATGTACAACCAGAAGGTGATCGTTTAGACAGAGGGACCCAGGGATAGGTCATCAAGACATGGATATTAAAGACATGTATATTGAGTTCCATAAAAGTAATCTTCCAAGATAAAAAACTCTGCCATGACCACTAAACGCCACAACACCAGCCCGCCATGAAAGGGGCAGAAAGGTAACCGGCAGCAATACACACAATACACGTGCTAGGCAGGTCTTAATCGTGGCAATCGACGTAGTCGGGTCTTTTTTACGCCTCGCGCGTCACACACTCTCTGCGCTCTCTCTAAATCGTCCTGCCAGTTTCGTGTAAACAGCATTTCCTCTTCCTCCGGGTATCAATATGCGTTTCTGTCCTTTTCTCCTCGCCATGGCCAAATTGGGGCAACATAGAAAAATGGTAAAATGGGATTCATAATAATTTGTTCGGGTTGGGGGGGGGNTGCGTTTCTGTCCTTTTCTCCTCGCCATGGCCAAATTGGGGCAACATAGAAAAATGGTAAAATGGGATTCATAATAATTTGTTCGGGTTGGGGGGTGGTTATTGGAGAGGGATCTGCCTCTCTTACAGCGTCGGGATGAAGCTGTCTGAATCGTCTTCTTGCTCGGAAAAGGACTCGGGGAAGGCGGCGATGCCGGCCAGGATGCCGCAGATCATGAAGAGCAGCGAGATGAGCGACCACACGACGCCCCAGCACTGCGACGACCCGCCGTAGCGCTTGGCGAACACGCTGGCGTCGGAGCTGTTGACCTTGCGCAGGATGAGGTCGTCGCAGATATCCCAGACGCTGTAGAGCGAGGACATGACGCCGATGAAGAGCTGTTTGTTAGGAAGAGAAGAGAAGGGGAGAGAAGAGAAGGGAGAGAAGGAGACCTACCACAACAAAGCGCAGCGCCTCGGCGTGGTCGACGAACCAGCACGCGACCAGCAGGCCGACGGCCGCCAGGATCGTGCCCACGGTCAGCCAGTCGCGCTTCCCCCACCACAGCGTCAGCAAAAAGCAAGCGCCCAGCACAAAGCTGGCCACCTTGCTGGCCACAATGTCAAAGCCGCAAAACGTCAGCAGCGCGCCGACCAGCGACGAGCCCAGGTAACCCGCGGGCAGCGTCAGCGCTGCCCGGCCGCCCTTCATCTCGGTGACGCCGCCCTCGTTGGGATCGAGCTTGATGGAGAGCACACGGCCGCCCGTGGCGACGGCGGTGATGGCGTGGCCGAACTCGTGGAAGGCGATGACGAGCATCTGGGAGGGGGGAGCATACATCAGCATAATGACTAGGGGAGAGGAGGTGAAAGATGGGAGGGAAGCTACCTTGAACGGCCACAGAATGTAGCGCACGTAGGGAATGTTCCACAGCAGCGCAATGGCAACGACGTAGGCAGCGATGACGCCCAGCGTCACCTTTTGCGTGCTGGACACGGTGAGGCTGCGGGCGGCTAGCTGGCGCGTCTGCAGGTGCTCGGCGGCGCGGCGTGCGACGACGGGACCGGCTGCCGAGAGCAGGCTGCGGACGACGCCCGGCTGGGCGACGGCGCGCAGGACAGGCCCGACCGGAGCGTGGAGGACAGGTGCCATTTCTTGGGGAAGGGGAGGACGGCTATTAACTTGTAGAGAGAGGTCGGTTCGAAGTGGGCTCGCAGAGGGTCGTCGAAACGAGGGTCAGCGGAGGGGTTGTTGAAGAGGCTCAGGAGGAGGAGGAGGATGAGGTGGTGATGTATTATTCGTGGAGAAGACGCTCTGGAAGCTCTCAGAGGCTCAAGAAGGCTGCCAAGTATAAAGGAACAGGAAAAAAAAAAGGCAAAACGAACACAGGGGGGAGAAAATAAAGTGATCACCGACGGCGCACGCGCGTCATGGGGGAAATCATGGCAATGCAACCGCTCAGCCTTCCTTACGAGTACGTCCCCTCTCGTCTCTCTCGCCTGCCGACCAAAACCAGCCGACCCCTGAGATTGGCAGGGCAGATCCGGGCGGTGTGTAGTGGGCGGGCGCACAATTTTAGTGGAGTTAGCGCCCGTTTGGCTCCTGAAACGATCCCCGTCGAACGCGTCACCCGCCAAATTTCGTCCTACGAGGCACTGGAAGCCCGCCACTCTGTCCAACGGAATACGTGCGACTTGGCAAAACGTGGCTGTGCACAAATTCCGTATTCGTAACATTGCGCAGCAGATTGTGTGAGCATACGTACGCCCCCCCCTAGAAAACACGGCAATAACGTAGAACAAAACGGAGGCCACCAGCTGGAATGCTGTTGCAATAGGCATCCGCTGGGATCCAGACTGCATCGACGTAGATCTCATTCAAGCCCGTTCCAGCAAGTATCGTGACTTGCACATGGTGCCACCAATTTCTTTTTATGTCATGTGATATATCACGTGCCATAAAATCATCTCGAACTCTTCATTTCTTCGTGAACATCCGAAAGTCTCGGTCGGCGATGAGAATCCGCCGCAGAGAGCAAGGGCGCGATTTTTTCCTTTGAAACTGCTAGCGAGTATCGAAATGAAATGCATAATGGCCTACAGTCCATGTTGAATGATTGTGCGTGGCTAATGTGCTGTGCTTCACAGGAATCCAACTGCTGCACTATCGCTTCGCTGTTCGTTTCGAACCCATCGTCGGATTGTGAAATTGATACGAGATAACAGACGAGCGACTTATCTCTGCGACAAATACATGGCCTACTTGCTTACCAGATACGATAAGCTTGGAGGACGTGCTATGGCATCTTTCCTCTTCCGATGAGCCGAGCACCAAAAATAATGCGATGGATTGGGGACTGCTCAACGCTTTCTGTTGGGCTGGAGTCTCGACAGGCCCGAGGTACGACTACAGGGGCAGAACAAGTCTGCCCAGCCATTTCTTCAAACTACTTGTAGACGTCGGCGAGCCCGGTTCCAAAGCGAGAAGCGAGCTTTCGGCGCCGGCCCATGCCTGGAAAATGGCTGCAACGGCGCCATGCCACACACAGACTGCCTGTACCGAGATGGCTCTGCTCTATCGTCTCCGCCGTCCCCGCCGCCTCCCCGCTCCCCACAAGCAGCGATAACAGAGCTGAGGGTACGATACGCGAGTGCACGGAGCAGGAACCAAGGGTGCGAAACCTGGGGCGAGCATACATAGTAGCTGCAGTGCATATGCCGGTGCTCCTGCAGGCCTCTGCCGGCTTTGCCAGCTCCGAAATAGCCACGAGCCAGAGGAATCCAGCCGGCCTCCGGGACCAGAGCCGTCTCTGCAGAGGAATCTACGGGCGTAGAACACCATATGAGCGAGTCGACAAAGTCCTCGCAGGTAGGCAACCCGTGGCAGTATGCGACGATACGAGTGGCTCGGCATATTGCGGCTGGGCGACCGCTTTTGCCCTATTGGGGAAGCAATCAGGCGGCTCAACTAGAGGCGGCGGTAAATCACATGCACGAACACATGCATTTCTGTTGGCTGCCCATTTCACGCGCTACGTTTCTCTGCAATGACATGCATACGATCCATCTTTTCTTTCGCTTCTTTTCACAGTCTCGTCGCCAGGAAGTCTTCTCGCCGTGATCCTTTTATTTTTATCTGGCTTCTGTCTTATTTGCTCCCTGGAAGTGGCAAGTTTGGTACAACAAGAGCCAAAGGGATCCCGCTTACGGGTGGCGGAGTACCCTCCCTTTTTCTCACTCTTACGCCCTCCAGTAACTCGTACAAGGCTTATCGCCAATAATATGGTTCATCAGCCCGAAGTGTGTATCGGGGTACGCGGGAACTTGAGACACTGGGGCCAGGCCCGCAGCATGCACGAGTAGCTGACCGAAAGAATACGATCCAGACCGCAAAAATATACATACTACGTCGATGGGACCAGAATGGCAGGAAGTAGAGTGACTTGAGCCAACAACCAGACGGCATGCTGTCATTCTTTATTATTTTCTGCTTAATACCAACCGAGGGTACCCCCGAGAATACCCAACATTCAACACTATTACTCGTACTGTGGCGATATCTCGGGTTTCTCATGGGGGTACGAAAGACCACGTCTCAGTCGTGGGCGAGACGCGGGCCTTCCCCACTGTATTCACAGCGATCCTACCCAACGCCAACCCAACTACAAAGTATTACAGCTCATATCTGTACTCGTAAATAAATCCAGCATGAAGAGCAGTCTCCCACAAATAACCAGAGCAAAAATCGCACAAAATGAAAAAGAAAAGACAAATTCACGCGAAATTAAAGTAAGATAGAACAAGCCAGAAAAAGAAACGAACACGGAACGCGGCTGGAATGGACGGCTATCTATGCAGCTCTGTTGCAGTGCCAGCCGAAGCACCATGGCCCAGTGGGGCTCCCTTTGCTCCTTATCATTCTCTATCAGACATGGAACCTTCCCGTATCCGGTAATTCAGGAGGGCGGTGAAGCGGATCCTTATGCAAAAGATTTTTTTTCCCACACATTGTATTCGGTTGCCGGGCAAGAGCCCCGCTAAAAAGTTTTTTCTGCCTCTTTACCTTTTTTTTTTTCACCCCTCCATTTTTGGCGCCTTGACTAGCGGTGGCGGTTGGTTGGCCGTCAACTTTTCGCAGCACCCATAGTCTGTATTTCGTTTTATAAAGGCTGTTGCGTCCACTTATCTCTGCCTTCTTAGTTTTTTTTCTTCCCCTTTCCTCCTCTTCTTTCTCACGAACGTTCGTCTTCTGCGAGTCTCTTCCTGACCCATTTTCCCACCTTTCCTCTGCTTTTGAGCCAGAATAGAGCAAGAGATCCGACATTTCCTGTCGCCGACCTCCTGCGGGCTCTCAGGTCGACTGAACGCTTTTTCTCGCTTTTCACCTCAGACGTCCCCAAGGATAGACTCCTCCGGGCTCGGTTTCTGATCGTTTCTCTCTATTCTTCCCCCCTCGACATTTCTCGACACTTCCTCACGTCTTACCACACACACACCCCAACACCTCAACCATGGGTTCAAAATCTGCCGACAAGGTCCTGAGCGACCTGATGCAGAAGCTCTCTATCACCAAGGATGCCAGCGATGTCAAGGAGGTCTCCGCCCAGATCGCCAACGTGATCAACGGCCGCATCGAGGACGTCGCCGTCCCCGCCAAGTGAGTAGCATTTTTCCAACAGAAAACTCCTGGAGGTTCCCATGGAGATATCTATTTCTGTTGGCAAGATAAAATCCACACCCCCCACCTAAGCACCAATCCCCCCGCCAATTTTGGCCGCTGCCCACCGCCTTTTTTTTTTCTTGGAAAATATTCCGTCCAGGAAAAATTTTTTCGCGTGTGGGCATTTGGCGAGGCAGCGATTGGTGGTTAGATGTGCTAGCAAGCCACAACAACGAAAGCCACACAAGCCACGCCTTCCCCAGACGCGCAGTGACTTTCAAGTGACTGTCAAGTTATTAGAGCCTTAACCGGGTCGAATAGCAACTTTGGGCGTTCTTTTTTGTTTTTGTCACATTTCCGTCACTCTACTCTTTTTTTTATCCTTTCTTTTTCTGTTTATAAAGCGCTCAGCTAACATCATCGATTTTCGATTTAGAGCTATCGAGGCGCTGGTCAAGCAGCTCTCCAACAAGAAAGATGCTGGCCTGCGCGAGAGATCGCTCACTGCTATCCAAGCTATTGCTCAGCATGCCGAGACCTCGGCCTGCGTTGAGCCGTTCCTGGTCGTGGCTCTGCCGGCCGTCCTCGCCGCTGCTGGTGACAAGATCACTGCTGTCAAGAATGCCTCGTTTGCCACTGGTCTGGCCATTGCCGAGGCCATCAACCCCAATGCCGCCAAGGCTGCCCTGCCGCCTGTCCTCGAGTCCCTCCGCAACGCCCAGAAGTTCCCTGAGCGTCTGCTGGCTCTGGACTTCATCGACACCCTGATCCGCACCTCGCCGGCCCAGATGTCCCTCCGTGTCCCCGAGCTGATCCCGGCTGTGTCCGAGGCTATGTGGGTGACCAAGAAGGAGGTCTCTGTCCGCGCCTACAAGACCATGGAGACTGTCTGCGGTCTCATTGTCAACAGGGATATCGAGAAGTTCATTCCCGAGCTCATCAAGTGTATCGCCAAGCCTGAGAACGTCCCGGAGACTGTTCACCTGCTGGGTGCCACCACTTTCGTTACCGAGGTCCAGGAGCCCACACTCGCTCTCATGGTTCCCCTTCTGGACCGTGGTCTGGCCGAGCGCGACACCGCTATCAAGCGTAAGTCGGCTGTCATTGTCGACAACATGTGCAAGCTCGTCGACGACCCGAACATTGTCGCTCCTTTCCTGCCCAAGATGATGCCCGGCCTGCAGAAGAACTTCGACACTCTGGCCGACCCCGAGGCCCGTGAGAAGACCAAGCAGGCCCTTGACACCATCACCCGTGTCGGCAACGTCAAGGACGGCAAGATCCCCGAGGCCAGCAACTTCGGTGCCATCCCCGTCGTGCAGGGCCACCTCAAGTCCATCCTGTCTGGCAAGGCTGCCGCTACGGACGTCAAGTTCGCCCCGATCATGACCTACATCTCTGCCATCGCTGGCCAGCTCATTGATGAGCGCGAGGAGGAGCCCTCGACCTGGACCTCCAACATCAAGCCCTTTGCCGAGGTTCTTGTTGGCGACGCCGATGCTGAGAAGACCATCGACGCTCTCCGCAAGAAGGCCACCCCGGGTGCCGGCGAGACGGAGGAGGTTGAGGATGATGAGGAGGAGGGCGAGGACCTGTGCAACTGCACGTTCTCGCTTGCCTACGGTGCCAAGATTCTGCTGAACCAGACTAGCCTGCGCCTGAAGCGCGGCCAGCGCTACGGTCTCTGCGGTCCCAACGGTTCGGGCAAGTCCACCCTCATGCGCGCCATCAACAACGAGCAGGTCGAGGGCTTCCCCAAGCAGAGCGAGGTCAAGACGGTCTTCGTCGAGCACGACCTGGACTCTGCTGATACCGAGATGACCACCATCGACTGGACCATGAAGAAGCTTGCCGAGGCCAAGGTTGACGTCACCAAGGATGACGTCGTGAAGCGTCTCGAGGAGTTCGGCTTCACGCCTGAGATGGTCAGCGGCGAGATTTCCGCTCTGTCTGGTGGCTGGAAGATGAAGCTGGCTCTGTGCCGTGCCGTCTTCGAGGCCCCGGATATCCTGCTGCTGGACGAGCCTACCAACCATCTGGACGTGAAGAACGTCAAGTGGCTCGAGGACTACCTCATCGGCTCGCCCTGCACGTCTATCATTGTGTCCCACGACTCGGGCTTCCTTGACAACGTGTGCCAGCACATTGTGCACTACGAGCGGTTCAAGCTGAAGCGCTACAAGGGCAACCTGAAGGAGTTTGTGCGCCGCGTGCCGTCGGCCAAGTCCTACTACGAGCTCGGTGCCTCGGAGATGGAATTCTCCTTCCCCGAGCCCGGTTTCCTCGAGGGCGTCAAGACCAAGGCCAAGGCCATTCTGCGTGCCACCAACATGAGCTTCCAGTACCCTGGCTCGGCCAAGATGCAGCTCACGAACATCACCTTCCAGTGCTCGCTGAGCTCGCGTATTGCCGTCATTGGCCCCAACGGTGCCGGCAAGTCGACCCTGGTCAACGTCCTGACTGGTGAGCTGATCCCCACCGGCGGCGACATCTACCAGCACGAGAACATCCGTATTGCGTACATCAAGCAGCACGCTTTTGCCCACATCGACCACCACCTGGACAAGACCCCGTCTGAGTACATCCAGTGGCGTTTCCAGACCGGCGAGGATCGCGAGACCATGGACCGCGCCAACAAGATCATCACCGAGGAGGACGAGCAGGCCATGAACAAGATCTTCCGCATCAACGACTCGCAACGCCGCGTTATCGGCATTAACTCTCGCCGCAAGTTCAAGAACTCGTACGAGTACGAGTGCTCGTTCGCTCTCGGCGAGAACGTCGGCACCAAGCAGGAGCGCTGGGTGCCCATGATGTCGGCCGACAACGACTGGCTGCCGCGTTCTGAGCTGCTGGCTTCTCACCAGAAGCTTGTCGCGGAGGTCGACATGAAGGAGGCCCTGGCCTCTGGCCAGTTCCGCCCTCTGGTGCGCAAGGAGATCGAGGCCCACTGCTCCAACTTTGGCCTGGATGCTGAGCTCATCTCTCACTCGCGCATGCGCGGTCTGTCGGGTGGCCAGCGTGTCAAGGTTGTGCTGGCTGCGTGCTCGTGGCAGCGCCCCCATCTGATCGTCCTGGACGAGCCCACCAACTACCTGGATCGCGACTCTCTCGGTGCCCTGTCCAAGGCGCTGAAGAAGTTTGAGGGTGGTGTGATCATCATCTCTCACTCGGCCGAGTTCACGAAGGACCTGACTGAGGAGGTGTGGGCCGTGCTCGACGGCAAGATGACCCCCTCGGGCCACAACTGGGTGCAGGGCCAGGGCTCCGGCCCCCGCCTCAAGGGTGATGACGACGATGGCGAGGACAAGTTCGACGCCATGGGCAACAAGATCACCGGCAACAAGAAGAAGGCGAAGCTCACCAGCTCCGAGGCCCGCAAGAAGAAGAAGGAGCGGATGGCCCGCCGGAAGCGTGGCGAGGAGGTGTTCAGCGACGAGGAAGATTAAACGATTAGAACGACTTAGATCTCTCTCTTTTTTTCCCCCAACGATTTCTGCCACGTCTACGATTTCAATGTTTGTGGATGTGCGCCCGGGAGGAGAATTTTCGTTTTTCTTTTCGTTTCTTCTATTCCCCCCGCACTTGTTAATTGACGAGAACACACACAAAAGTTACCTTCATGTCTGGGAGTCTATGGTCGGTCATTTGGTTTTTTTATAGTTTTTCCTTGTCATTGTTTCTTTTACTTGTGGCTGTCCGATAGTTTCTATGTTGTTTTCTATTTCTATTCCTGTTTGTTCCCAGGTCCCCCCCGGCACGCTCCCAAGGCCTTAGGATACATGGATGGAGCCGTTGTCGGATGCTCGTTAGATGAGCCGAGATAGAACGGAAGATATTGAGCAATAAATTCTATAGACAAAAAAAAAATATCTTAGATGCGATATGAATGTGTGTGAGCTATTGTTGTCGAGATGAATCGTCTGATCAGTAGTCCCCGGGGACGAGACGCGCATGAAATGAAAACAAGAGCCAGCAGACAGTTCTTCTCCGAGTTCCAACACCACCTCAGCCAACACAGCGAGTGTACCGTACATTTCCTCGACTGGGTCCCTGGCATGTCGAATGTAGTAAGCACCACGCAGTATTCAATGCACGGTAATTTTGGAAATAAATGAACGGCAGAGCGGTCTGACAGCAAGCCAGAGAGTAAAAGGGACAGCAAGGTTGCTTCCGGATAGGAACGGAGGTGGCGGGAAACAACGAAAAAGAAAACTCTCCTATGTGCTCCCCCCCAAGCCCCTGCTTGTTTATTTTCCCTTTGAACGGAAACTTTTCAGCTCTCAACCCTGACTGAGCTTCAAGACGGGAATTCGTGTCGAGAACAGAAATAAAGAGTGCCCTAGAATGTTTAGTGTAATAAGCAGATACATTAGAAAAAGTACAGAACATAATGCAGTTTTCTCGAATCCACATGTGCAGCTTTACTGGTCATTGCAAAATCAGACGACAAGATACGAGGAGAAGATGACATAGGAGAGGGGGGGAGAGAGACAAGAGCCACAAAGTCGAGTCCATTCTATCCATGTCATGCTAGCCAACCGACTATGGACCGCATGCCTATTCCATCCATCAATGTTGACTACATTCTTTCCAATCTTCTCTCATCTACCAGGTGACGGTTTTTTTTCTTTTTTTTTCTTTTTACAACACCATTCTCTCTGTTCGCCCTCCAAACTTAGGCAACCTTGCCCCTTGCATCCGTCAACGGCCTGACGAGCACCTTACGAGACTGTCACAGCAGCCGTCTTACTTCCTCTTTTTCTACGACATACAAAAAGCCTCGAGAACGATTATAAGATTGGGTAGCTACGAATACATCATCAAGTTAAAGCCTTCCGCGCACGACATCACTTTATTCGTAATCTTATGTTAGAAAAAAAAAGAACACTACATTTAAATTGACAAGTGGCACATGAGCCCGCAGATAATAGGACCAGTTCATTTTTTGAACTCTTGTAAATGCTCCCATTAGAACAAAAGCAAGCAAATAAAAACCCCAGGCTGAGCATGTGTCATGTAGTGTACAAAAAGAAGATTAATTATAAAATAAAACCAGAATTAAAAGGTTTTTTGCATCGTGAGATACATTAGGACCCTCGAGGAATTTTTTTTGTCCCCGCCAAGATTAAACACCTACTCCATCACGCACATTAGTACTTGCTTACAGAGCAACCATGGCAGCCACAAGGCCGGCCAGAACAAGGCTGGCACCCGACCGCAGGTGGTCGGCACCGGCAGTCACGACCGTGCTCGTCGATGTGGCCTTGGTCACGGCAGCAGTGCTAGAGGCGGCGCCAGTAGCCTTGGTGGCGGACGAGGCAGCGACGACAGGCACAACGGACGTGGCGACGGAGACACCGGTGCCAGAGGCAGCCGGGGCCGTCGTCAGAGACGAGGTCGAGTTGGTGTAGGCGTAGACACCAGCCGAGCTGTACGGCGACGACACACCAGTGCTGGCAACGACAGCCTTGGTGGCCGAAGTGGTCTCACCAGTGGCCGGGACCGAGGTGCCCGTGGCAGTGGCACCAGTGGCGGTGGCGCCAGTCGCAGCCGCCGTGGTCGTGGTGGCAGAGATGGTCACAGTGGTCGACGCACCCAGGCTCACGGTGCCGACAACGGTGGTCGACGCCAGGCTGGCAGGGGGCGTGAAGGTGCTGGCCGGGGCAGACGAGGACACCGGGCAGGTGGTGAAGGTCACAGTGCGCACGACAGTCGTCGCCTCAGCAGGGACGCTGGCAGTGGCAGTGGCAGAGGCAGTGGCAGAGGCAGTGGTCGAGCCAACAGCGCCGGTGGCAGCGGTGCCAGTCTCAGTGGCAGTGACGGGGCAGACAGTCGTCTTCGACACGATAACGGAGGTAACCACCTTCTGCGTGTACGAGGCCGGGCAGTTGACCACGGACGCGGCGCACGAGGTGATGGTCACGAGCGAGGTCGTGTAGTAGGTCGACGTGATCTGCTCCTCGGTGCTGGAGGCCGAGGCCGAAGCTGAAGCCGAAGCCGAGGCGCTGCCGGAGCTGGCAGTGGCGACGCCAGTCGAGACCGGAGCCGAGGTGATGATGGAAGTCAGCAGACCGGTAGAGCCAGTGGGCAGGCCGATCGACAGGGAAACAGAACCCGAGATGTCGATCGGGAGGCTGACAGAGGCAGAGACGGAGGCAGAGACCGAGCCAGAAACCGAGGCAGGGCTCGAAACCGAGGCAGAGCCGGTGGCCGAGGCAGGAACGCTGACCGAAGCGGAGCCAGTGACGGAAGCAGTGCCAGTGACAGAAGCCGGGATGCTGACCGAGACGGAACCAGAGCCAGAAACGGGCAGGCTGACAGAGGCCGAGCCAGTGCCAGTGGGAACGCTGGTAGAGGCAGAGCCAGTGATGGCGGGCACGCTAGTGGTGCCGGTGACGGCAGGGACAGAAGAGGTGGCAGTGCCAGTGGCGCCGCAAGCATCGCAGACGAAGCCGCCGAGGGGCACGCAGGCAGAGACGGCAGCAGCGGCAGCGAGCTGGACAGAGACGGTAGGAGCCAGAGACAGGTCGACGACGTCGAGGACGGAGACGTCCAGGTCAACAGCGACACCAACGTTCAGGGCAAAGTCCTCGACAACAGCGACCTCGCAGTCGGCATCAGTGCTGACCGACAGAGTGGTGGTGTAGTCGAAGAGGTTGATCCAGACGGCAGCCTCAGCGCCAACGCTGAGCAGGTCAATGCCAAGAGGCACAATGTCAGCCTGCAGGCCGAGCTCCGTGCGCAGACGGAGGCCGACCTCGAGCTCGACATCGACGCTCAGATCGACATCAGCACCGACAGCAACGGGCAGGGGGTTGGCAACGAGGCCGGAAAGGTCGTGGTCGATCACAGACTTGGAGTCCAGGTCGATCTCGACAAAGGCACCATCAGGGAAAGAAATGTAGAAACCGGCCGACAGGTCAATGGCAGCAGACACGCTGACGAACAGATCCAGGGCAAGAGCAAGCTCAGCGTCAACCGAGGCGACGTCGGGGATCTGTTGATCAGAGGCTATTCAAAAAGGTCACAATGGGGAGGGAGGAAAACTCACAGCGAGAGACAGCTGACCCGACGAGATGAGCTCGACGGTGTCAAAGACAGCAGCGTCGGCGCAGACGTCGACCTCAACGTACGCCTTGATGCCACCGAGGGCGATCTTCACCGTGGGGGTGACAGAGAAGTCGGCACCAAGCGAGACATCGACCTCACCCGAGACTGCCGCGACAGGCAGAGCCAGGTACAGGTCGACATCGGCACCACCGCTGACAGCGGCCGGGGCAAGACCGTTGAAGAGAACGTCCTGGTCCCAGCTCTTGCCGAGCGACAGGGACACGAGGTCGGTCCGGGGAATCAGACCAGTGACCGGGGATGCCTGGGCGGCACCGAAGAGGAGAGCCCCGGCGACAGGGGCGAGAAGAGAGAACATTTTGATTTTTGAAGTCGAAAGGCAAAAAGGCAAAAAATGCAAAACGGGCAAGGCGTAGGGAACGTTAGACGTCAAGACAGTAAAGAACGACTTAGGGTCAAAAGAGTGACTAAGAGTGAGTGGGAGGAAGGGAAGAGGGCGGTGTTGGTGAGGGTGAGGTAGCAAGAAACATCCAATGTTGGCGACGGCAGCAGCCGACCCTTTTAAGCTGGCAGCCGTGACTGTTGTTTGGCGTCTAATTCTGGCATGAAGATGAATTTGCGGACCAATGTGCACCTCTGGGGTCTCATATGACCCCCCGGCAGCTTTGCTGAGTAGGCCAACCTCTGCAGCCCCATCGGCTGGGACCTCTTGCAGCGCCGATCACCATCTTGTGAGATGCTGCGAAAAGGGGGGCTTTCCATTTGACCGCCTCTGCATATCCACCCGGACCTTACGCCGTCATGAACGAGGCGCAGAAGTGGACTGGAGGATCACGGATCGCCATGCAATTTGTATATGCCGTAGACAAGAGGACAATCTGATCTCAACTGACACTGAGGGTCAGGAGAGTGACAGGGAGAACGACTGAGAGAACAACACAGAAAACGATACAGAGAACGATACAGAGAATGACAGAGAACGACACTGTCGTCGCTGCCTTTGCCTTCTCGCAAGCCCTCTGCTTCCCCTCTTCCATCTTCGGCTGTCGTCGGACCTCTGCTGCAGAAAAGAATGGACGGCAATCTCGAGAACCGTGTGACATCGGGCACGAACGGCACTTGCAACCGGGTAGCCTTTGCCGCCGTACGAATAATACTCACCGTTGGACAAACCCCAGAAATCGTCTGCCCCCCTAGCGATCGCCACGATCGACGTACGGTCCAATCCCTCTGCGGGTACCGGAGCTAGGCTGTAAACGGACCC
The DNA here is from genome assembly GCA_014183095.1 of Harringtonia aguacate. Lineage (NCBI taxonomy): Eukaryota > Fungi > Ascomycota > Sordariomycetes > Ophiostomatales > Ophiostomataceae > Harringtonia > Harringtonia aguacate. The sequence continues at coordinate 695,155 of JACCPH010000001.1, forward strand.
CTGTTGCATTGGGATCATCGCCCGAACCACTGGGAAGGACTGCCTGCCTGTGCGGGCTCGTACGAGCAAGAGCATTGTTGTACCTAAAAAAAAAAGTCTGCATACCCAAGCCGGGACGGACGTATTATGCCGACTTATGTGCGCACACACTGCGCAGGCGGAAAATGCCACCGTTCGAAACAGACCTCTCGGAAACGTGGCCGGCGGCCCTGCCAGGCGTGGAGACTTGTCAGCCCCTGAAATGTGGGAAAAGGCGGACCCCATATAGGCCGGTCGAGCCACAAGGCTAATAATACTTGTAGTATTATTTGGTACTAAGACGCCATCCTCGTACTCGTATTCCTCATTCACAACAAGGCAGGACAATAACGAGGAGGTCCAACCGGCACCAACCAGACAAGGGGCATTTGTTCTGCAGCGGAGCCGGGTGAATCCGGTCGTTAAACTAGGGGGCGCGAAGCGAACCATAAAATGAAAGAAAACGGGCAGAAAAGAAAAAGAAAAAAAAAATTCAAGTAGGACCCAATTTCACTCACGTGCGGCGTATTTGTAGTTTTTCGTCTGAAAATAAAGCCGGCCGAGCCTTGGCTTCCTGCAATGTGACACTCTCGGTCGTTTTGTGTATTATGTATAGTAGTTGTGACCCCCTGAATTTCGTGGCTCACATACTTTGCCGGCAGAGTCGGGTCGTCGGATGTGAGGACGGATGGATGCATTCAGTTCGAGTTGCCGTGCAGTATGACTTCTTTCTCCCTGTCTGTCTGGCAAGCCCTGCAGCTTCTGGGAGGGGTTGGATGTGTTGGGGCCACCCGGGTATGTGCGAATACTCGTATGGTGGAGCTGCTGCGGCGCATTCCGTCTTCTAGCAGTGGCACAGTCAGGGGTCTGACGGCACGCGATGCTTTTCAAGAACTGCCTTGCTCGTAAGCACAAGCAGCTAGCCCCCTGATCCAAGGCTGGATTAAAAATCCAGGCCTGAACGGCGCAGCGCACATTTCTCAAAGACTCGTCGTATAAGGAGGATCTTCGCAGTTATTTCCCCTGCTGTGTGAGTGAGTGCGGGCGCATGTCTGCTTTCCCTGTGCCAGCCCCAGTGCTCTGTGATCTGGGAAAGAGCGTCAATTTCGGCCATCTTGCAGCTTTGCCCTGCTGGGAAATGGCCTGCATGTTCTCCACGACCTTCGACGAGCGTCTCCATTGCGCTCCATTGCGCAGCGGAGAGCGTTCTGGCCAGCAGCAGCAGTCCACTCCTTCCGCCTCTTCTTGGTGGTGATTGACCGTTGAACTTTCCAGCCGCAATGCTACTCTCGGGGCGATCCTGCTCTGCTGGGGCTGCCTCCGCGGTGGCTCCTGAAAGGAACCAGTCGTGTGCTTCTCTCCTTGACCGGCAGCCTACTGGAACTCTTCAATGACCCCAAGGCGAGGTTGGGTTGGGTCCGGCCGCCTATCTCAACAGCTTCAGTTGGGGGCTGGAAATGGCGGTGCAGACGGTTTCTTCACCGACAGCTTCGGATTGCCATGCTTCACCGCTGGAATCGCTTCTCTAGGCTGAACTTGTTGCAGTTTTATCGTCTTCGCTTGCCACACTCGCTTTCTTCTTGTCGGTGAAGGTCTCTGTCGTCTTCGATTAAAAGCCCCTTAATATGCGGCAACTTCTTCGATCCGCAATGAAGGTCGAGCAATATTTTTCTGACCAGCTGGGACGCCTTGGCTTGGACATCTTGCTCTTTCAGCGTCTAGATGCTATCCCGAGCTTGGTCGGAGTCATTTCGCAAATTATTTTTGGGGTTTGACCAGTTTGGCATCTGGGGGGTGCTAGGGCAGAAATGGCCTTGTGAAAGGTCGCTCCTGCCTTGGGATGATCTGTTGGGAGCGCACTTGCCGCAAGTGCACAGACAGCGGTTTCTTAGGAAAGAGTCGCGACACAAGAATAAAGACGACAAGAGGAAGTGCATGGTAACTGGAGCTGGAAACAGCAGTCCAGTTATCAGGCATATTTGAGCGGAAAGGAGAGGAGAAATGCCCATTGCTGTGAATGCCAATCTCCAACCTCTAACATAGCGAGACCAAGACGGTTCAGACAAGCTTGTCCGGACTGTAGAAAAGGATTTTTACGATATCACCGCCGCTGTCTGCCCATCTCCGGTGTCACTACTTGTGCTGGTGCTGCTTTTCCGACCGTGATGTTGTCGAATTCTTGCCTGAAATACCAATGGTCGCGAGATTGTAAGCCTGAGGCTGCCAGGCATAGACGCGGAAGAGTGGAGAAGACGCTAAAAGCGGAGCTATGTCACTGGGGTAACGCTCTGGACCTGGCTAGTCTTATCTCTGCGCGGCTTACGTACACGCTAGTTATGCTTACTGGCGGTTATCTCTGAACTGCTTTGACTCAGCTCTCAGCTCTCAGCTCAAAATACCTCGTCCGCCTTCCCATTGCGCCGGGACACCCAGATTCTCGATCCTTGTTCACTGTCTCTCGTTTGGCTTGATCTTGTCGGCTCTGACCAGCTAATTGTCTTTCTTTTTTTTTTTCCTCTCCGTATCCTCGACGCCATGCCTGCTTCACGGGCCGTCTTTGCCGCTGCGCTGCTTCTTGGCAGCAGCTCGGCCTGGAAGCTCCCCGAGCTGGCACGCGAGCAGCAGCCGATGGGCCTCGACATTTTGACACCCGATGCGGATATCGAATCTGAAGGTGCCGGCGGCGGCGGCTATCTGAAGCCGCTCGTCAACAGCACGACGCTGCAGGCGGGCATCTTTGGGCCGCGGCTGCTGGGCCACGCCAAGACGCTGGCGGGCATCGCGTACAGCAGCATGAGCGACTACGGCCACCCGACGCGCGTGATCGGCAGCCCGGGCCACAACGGCACGCTGGACTACATCTACTCGGTGGTGTCGAGCCTGCGTGCGGGGAAGGGCCCAGCGGGCGAGGAGAAGGGCTACTACCGGGTGTGGAACCAGACGTTCCCGGCGGTCTCGGGCAACGTGTTTGAGTCACGGCTCGTGCTCAACGACAGCCTGAGCGCGTCGGCGCTGCCCATGGGCTTGACGCCGCCGACGCCCGGTGGCGAGGCCGTGTCGGCGCCGCTGGCGCTCGTGCGCGGCGACGGCTGCGACGCGGCCGACTACCCGGCGGCGGTGGCCGGGGCCATTGCCCTGGTGCAGCGCGGCAGCTGTCCGTTTGGCACCAAGTCGGAGCTGGCGGGCGCGGCGGGTGCGGTGGCGGCGGTCATGTACAACAACGAGCCGGGCCCGTTCAGCGGCACGCTGGGCACGCCGTCGGCGCATCACGTGGCGTCGTTTGGCATCTCGCGCGAGGAGGCGGGCCCGCTGGTGGCGGCGCTGGCGGCGGGCCAGGCGCTGGATGGCATCGCGTACATGGACGCCGAGGTCAGCACGATCCTGACCAAGAACATTCTGGCGCAGACGGTGGAGGGCGACCCGGACAACTGCGTGATGCTGGGCGGCCACTCGGACAGCGTGACCGAGGGCCCCGGCATCAACGACGACGGCTCCGGCAGCCTGTCGCTGCTCGAGATTGCCACGCAGCTCGTGCGCTTCCGCGTCAACAACTGCGTGCGCTTTGCCTGGTGGGCGGCCGAGGAGGAGGGGCTGCTGGGGTCCGACTACTACGCGGCGTCGCTGTCGCCCGAGGAGAACGTCAAGGTCCGCCTCTTTATGGACTACGACATGCTCGCCAGCCCCAACTTTGCCTACCAGGTCTACAACGCGTCCGACGACGTCAACCCGGCCGGCTCCGAGGCCCTGCGTGACCTCTACATTGACTGGTACACGGCCCACGGCCTCAACTACACCCTGATCCCCTTTGACGGCCGCAGCGACTACGACGGCTTCATTCGTGCCGGCATCCCCGCTGGCGGCATCGCCACCGGCGCCGAGGGCATCAAGACCCCCGCCGAGGCCCTCATGTTTGGCGGCGTCGCCGGCGACTGGTACGACCCCTGCTACCACCAGCTCTGCGACAACACCACCAATGTCAACCTCACCGCCTGGGAGGTCAACACCAAGCTCGTCGCCCACTCTGTCGCCACCTACGCCCTCTCCTTTGACGGCTTCCCCAACCGCACCCTCGACGACGCCTCGGTCCGGACGGCCCAGACCCACAGCACCCCGGCCAAGTACCACGGCAGCAAGCTGGTCCTGTAGTCTTGCCATGTACACTATTTTTTTTATTTGCATATTAGTCATCTTGTCATGTAGGGATGGTAGGAATGTGGTTATGAATGTAGAGCATAGCAGTAGAGTAGACAATAGCAATTCATACTAGATCAGCGTTGCTATTAGCAGACACTGTTCCCACAGCCTTTGTCCATCTCTGTCCCTCACATCTCCCCCTCCACAAACACGCCCTCCACCCCCAGCGTGGCATAGTACAGGGCTGTCTCGGCGCAGATGACCATGCGCCCGCCGCTGGCAAACTGGAAGTTGGTGGCGTCCCGGCCCAGGAAGATTTTGCCCAGCAGCGTGCCGGCGGGGCTCCACACGGTCACGCCGTCGCCGCAGCCGGCGTAGACGTTGCCGCGGCTGTCGCAGTGGACGCCTGGGGTTGCGATGAGGGTTAGCAGAGGGCAAGGAAGGTGGAAAGGAGAGGTGGAAGGGTGGGGAGAAAAACGGGGAAGGGAACAGGTGAAAAGGACAATTCGCCTACCGTCTGGCACGCCGACGTCGACAAAGGCAAACGTCTTGCGGTTCTCAAAGGTGCCGTCGGGGCGCACGTCGAAGCGGTAGCTGGCCTGTCAGCAGAATGTCGAATGTCCTGCGTAGTTCACCCGCGTCCAACACAACTCACATGGTGGCCGGCTCGGACAGGTGGAGGCCGAGGAAGCCGCGGTGGGCGCCCGTATCGGAGACGTAGGCGTACGCGCCGTCGGGCGAGAAGGTGATGCCTTTTTTTGTCAGGGGGGGATGTGATGAGAACGAAGGGGGGGGGGGGGCACCTACCATTTGGCAGGGAAAAGCCGTCGGCCACGGCAGTGACGGCACCCGTCGCCTCGCGGTAGCGGTACACCTGGTTGACCAGCCCGGGCGGCGGCCGAAAGTCCTGCAGATAGCCGTAGAGCGTGTCGGTAAAGTAGACGTCGTGGCTGCGCGGGTGGACGGCCAAGTCGTTGAGCGAGTTGAACTGGCGGCCAAAGAAGTTGTTGAGGAGGACTGGAGAGCTCAGATTACTACAGAGCACTTTTACATGGGACTCGCTGAGTTCTCACCAGTCGTGTTGTAGGGCAGCCGCGGGTTCATGAGATAGAGAGCCGACGTGAGGTCGTCGCCCTGCCCCTCGGCCGCAAAGAGCAGTTGGCCCCGGTAGTTGGTGGCGCCTGGGGCGGTCAGATGAAGAACAAGCATACTAGGAAGCTGGGTGGCTCACCATTCGGGTTCAGCACCTCTGGCGTCGAGGCTACGGTGGTCACCTCGACCGGCCGGCCGGCAGCCGCCTCAGCCAGCGAGATCTTTTGGATAATGCTTGACTTATGCAGCCCGGTGCCGGCGGCCTTGGCGCCGGCGTTCTGCACAAAGAACATCTCGTCGGTGTCACGAGACCTGGATGTTAGGGGTTGTCCGTCTAAAACAGAAAAGAAGAAAAAAAAAAGAAAAAAAAGAAAAAAAAGAAAAAAAATATCACTTACCATACTACGGCCTCATGGAACAGCGGGTCCGATTCGGTCTCGGCGATCCGTGTCAGGGTCGGGTTTGGGCCCAGGATACCCAGAAAGGCCTCATCGTAGACATGAAAAGGCCGCTCCAGCAGTGACTCGATGGTGTGTCCAGGAGGGACAAAGGGCTGCTTGTTAGATGGGAAGACTGGCTGGAGAGAGAGGGGGGGTTGTGGGAGGGGATTGGCTCTACTGTGCTGCCGTTTGCCTGGAGTGGCGGCGGTACGGATGGTAGGACGCTGAAGCTCTTCTGGCTGATGAGCTGTGCCTGTGGCGGGAGGGCTGAGGCCGACGACGTCTGGGCAGAGCGGCCGGCTGATAAGACCCCTACAACAGCCACAGCCGCTATGGCCAGGGGAGCGGCCCATGGAATGGAGAAACTTTCAGATGTCTTGGGCTTGGAGGCCGTTTCACGGGCGGGAGACGTCATTTTGCGCATCAACTGTGAGAAACGGGCAAAATGGTGCTTGCCACAGGAAGACCGTCAACCGCCGTTTTGGTCTATCAGCCCCTCTTCCGGTCTAAATGACCCCGACCTCAAAGTCTCCACCGAACTCGGCTGGACTTTGCTTCTCCACCGCACATCGTGCTTGCCCAAATTGTAAGATCATTTAATACGCGTATTAGCAATTGCTCGCTACGGCAGTTGCGATCGGCTCACTGCGCCCTGAACATAATTGTAATTGCACGAGTACTCGTATTAATATTCTCCATTGAACTTTGAATTCATTTCGACACACATTCACCTCTTCCTCCTCTATTTCACATATTTCACATCCGTCACCGGCTCGCACGACACCTCCATCTTCAGCAGCATGTTCTCGGCCGTAAAGTCTTCGCCGTTGGACTTGCCGCGCTTGCGCAGCCCGGGGGCCATGACCAGCAGCACCTCTGCTGCCTCGCAGCCGTCACCGCTGCCGCCGCTGCCGTTGTCGGGCAGCATCTCCCACGTCTGCAGCTTCATGAAGCGCGGGTCGAAGCGCTGAGGCGCGCTGGGCTCGGCCTGGTCGGGCTCGCGGCAAAACACCCACTCGAGGCGCGACGCCTGCTGGCTGGTGTCCTTGTCAAACTCGAGGGCCTTGCAAATGATGGCCTTGAGGTCGAGGCGGAGGGGATCAGTGGCGGTGGGTGTGTTGCTGCCGCCGTCCCCTACCCGCACGTGCGGCCCAATGACTTCGCAGATCTGTCTGACGAGCGAGTCGAACGGGGTATCGCCCAGGTGCAGATCGGGCATGTCGGCGACGAACCTGGCCGTGCCGGCGCGCCAGGTGTAAAAGCGGCGCTCAGCCTCGGGGTCGAGATTGCGGGGGTCGTCGAGGACGGCGAAAGAGCTGACTGGGGAAGTGGTCGACTGGTTCAGGAGGTCTGTCCCTCGAGTCGCACACTCACGGGGCCCCAAAAATGCGCACGCATCGATCAGCGCTAAGCGGGTGCGGCCAGCCCAATACCAGCCCCCAAAGATGGACTTGGCCAGCACCACCCACAGATAGGCCTCGACGGCACTGGCACAACGCATCGGCGACGCCAAGAACGTCGTATAGGGGTCCAGGGGGGTCAGGCCTTTCATGTACTTGGCCAGCTTGAACTCTTCCGACTGTCTTTCTGGATGTCCGCCTGGATGTCCTCCTGGGTATCCTGGGTATCCTGGGGCTCCCTCTGAGGATCTTCTTCCCCCTGTTCCGAGCTGTCCTCCCCCTCCCTGCTGTGCCTCCCCCATAAAATACTGAATGGCAAAGTCCCGGATGTCCTGCCGCAGCTCCAGCGCCCGCTGCACCAGAAAGTCGTCGGCCATCTGGCGCAAGCCCGTGCCGGCCTTGAAGCGGTTGAGGTCCCGCAGCACCTGCGTGTGGCCGCGTCGATGCCGCTCCGCCTCCTCCTTGTACCAGCGCGCCTGCGCCTGGTACGTCGCCGCCTCGCGCTCTAGTTCCAGCTTGTTCCACTGCAGCTCCGCCACGCTGTTTTCGGCCGCCAACCGCCGCTGCTGCTCTTGCTGCAGTTTTGACTCCAGCAACTTGATTCTGTGGTGGAGACTCTGCAGCTCTGTCGCCGTCGTCAGGCTGTGATCGTCGCTCGGCTGGGACATCGGGTATCTCCACGAGCGGGGGTACAAGTAGGCAAGGGTGCTGCTTGTGGCCGTCGGGATGGATGCTGGCGCCGTTGGAGTGGAAGTGGCAGCGGCGGCAGCAGTGGCAACCGTGGCGGCAATGAGAGCAGTGGAAGCACCGGCAGCAGTGGCGGCAGTGGAAGCATTGACAGCAGTGATGGCAGCGGTGGCAGTCGAGGCGGCGTTGATCCCACCAGTGCCGTCAGCACTGCCGCCAATACTGCTACTCTTCTCGCGGTCATCCTTACCCCTTCCATCCATCCCCCCCGACTCTTGTTTATCCTGGCTCTCCCCCTTCCCCTTACATTTTGTCATGCCCTTTTTCTTTGTGCCCCCGTGGGTTGTCTCTGTCCCTTTGGTCTCGGTGCTGCTGCCGTCACCTGCGGTTTGGCTCGCTATACTGCTGGCGCGCGACAACGTACCCGCTAGAATCTGCTGCCCCGGCTGGCTCGACAGTCGGGCTTGCTCGCTGTCTTTTCTTTCGCCTGTGCGCGTCCTGGGGAGCCGCCGCCCCGTTGGCGATGGAGGCCCCGTCTCGTCCATGGCGTACGAGCAGTGGTGCAATGCAGACATGAGGAGGTGTCCGTACAGAAGGCAAATATTGGTAAGACTGGCAAGACTGGCGTGCAAGGAAAGTCGGACACCAGACACCCATCCTATTTTATGGCAAGGATGCCCCCAGCTGTTCAGCCTGCCAAGACCAAGGCCACGAATTCGCCCGACCGACCTCCTGTGCCAGGCAGGACGCCTAACGCAATGATACACCAAGGACAACCCCTCAGCCACAAAACGGACCAATCACAGATCTCAGGACCTCAGCCTTGCCTGCGCACCGGGCAGTCCGCGGGCAGAATCGAGCATAGTGCAGTCGCAATCCGCTCGCAGTGTGATCGACTGCAGCCATGTTGGAGGCTGAGGGGTCATTTTGTGGTGCCACGTCGAGGCCAACTGGCTGAATGGCCAACCAGAGCAATCGCTGCCCTTGACAGGATCCATGACGCTGACCGGAAGGGGCCAAGTACAGCCGCCCTGAAAATGGACGGGATCCTGCCACATTTAAATGGACTTTGTCCTGGACCATCCGACCGAGGTTGATAGATTGATTCTTTTTTTTCTTTTTCCTTTGCTGCTGCTACCTGCGGCTAAGCATTCTTCATCGTCCACTCATCATGGCAGCCAGCAAAGACCAGTGGGAGGACGTCTCCGACGACCAGAGCAATGTGCTCATCATCGGCATCGACTTTGGAACGACGTAAGTGCAATTGAATTCCACAGCCGTCCTCTCAGTTCCATTCCGCAGCGGCCCTTTCTGTTCTACTCTGCTCACCAACAGCTTTTCCGGCGCCGCCTGGGCCACGCCCTATGACTTCGAGCAGGGGCAGATCAACCTCATCCACAAATGGCCCGGCACCGGCTTCGAGAAGGGCAAGGCTCCTACAGAGCTGTTCTATGAAGACGGGGAGGTCTACTGGGGCTACGAGATCCCGCCAGACGCCAACCCGCTGCAGTGGTTCAAGCTTCTGTTGCTGCGCGACCAAGACCTGGGCCACGACCTGCGCAACTCCAAGTACGTGCGACGCGGCCAGCGCATGCTGCGCGAGACGGGCAAGACGGCCACCGACCTGGTGGCCGACTATCTGCGGCTGTTGTGGACACACGTGCTGGAGACCATCCGCCGCGACCGCGGCGATGCGGCCGTCGACGGCATGCGCTTCCGCGTCGTGCTGACGGTGCCGGCCATCTGGCAGGGCTATGCACGCCAGCACATGGAGGACGCCGCCGCGCAGGCGGGCATCCTGGATGACCGGCCCGCGGGCAAGACGGAGCTGTCGTTGGCGACGGAACCCGAGGCCGCCGCCCTCTCCACGCTCGACAACAACCCCAACCGCTGCAAAAAGGGCGACGTCTTCATCATCTGCGACGCCGGCGGCGGTACCGTCGACCTCATCAGCTACAAGGTCACGCGAGCCGCTCCGGTGATCATGGAGGAGGCCGTCGAGGGGGCGGGCGGGCTGTTTGGCAGCATCTTCATCGACGAGGCCTTTGAGAAGATGTCCCAGCGGCGGCTTGGCCCCAAGTGGGCCAGCCTCAGCAAGAAGGGCATAAAGGAGCTGGTGCAGGGCGAGTGGCAGCAGGCCATCAAGCCCCAGTACAAGCCCCGGCCCAACTCGCGGCGCAACTACACCGTCAGCATCCCCGCCGAGGTCTTCGACTCCAGGGCCGAGATGACCGACCTCAGCAAGGAGCCGTACATCAAGATGGGACGCTTCCACCTCACGGACGAGCACATCGAGGCCCTGTTTGCCTACTCCTTCAAGGGCATCGACCGCCTCATCGGCAAGCAGATCGCCGAGATCGGCAAGAGGAAGGGGCTCGCTGTCACCAACATCATCCTCGTCGGCGGCTTGGGCGCCAGCCCCTACCTATACGAGCACCTCAAGGCTGTGCACGGACCGGCCATAAAAGTGCTGCAGTCGACGGGAACAAAGCCGTGGACCGCTATCTGCCGAGGGGCCGTGTACAAGGGCTTCTATCGCGGGCACAAGCCGGACGCCGGCGCGACCGGCGACAACCGCCTGCTTCAGGAGCCGCCCATCCAGATCGCGTCCACGGTCTCCCGGTTCAGCGTCGGCATACTTTTTTCGTCGCTGTTCGACAAGGACGTCCACCTCCCCCAGGACCGCTACTGGGACGAGGAGGAGGAGACCTACTTTGCTGACAACCAGATGAAGTGGTACCTGCGGAAAGGTGAATCGGTCAAGACGCTGCGGCCCGTTCGCCACAAATTTTACCGCGTAGTCACGCCCGCCATGGCCAAGATCAAGTGGACCACCGAAATCTTCCTCTGCCACGACCCCGAACCGCCCTCCCGCCGCAAGGCCAACGTCAAGCCGCTCGGCAAGATACACTGCGGCTTCACCACCTTTGAGGACTTGCCCGATTACCAATTGCCCAGCAGGAAAATGGTTAAAGAATTCAAATACGAAATTGTCATGATCCCGTCCGGTGCGGCCGTCGAATTCGTCGTCTACCACGAGCACCAGCAGATCGCGAGCCAGATGGTCAACGTGTACCTCGATCAGAGTATCTAGCGGGCAGCGGTGGGGAATGGCGGGCAAATGGCAGGCAAATGGCGGGCAGTAGTGGGCAGTAGTGGGCTGTGGCGGGGCAGCAGCTCAGGGTTTAGCGGGGTTGTATGTTGTAATTATTGAGTACACGAGTATTATTCGTGCTGCTACCTTAGTTGACCCCGCTGTCGTCATCAGTGGGCGGATAACGGAATGTGCAAGACTGTCCGCCCCAAGACCTCCCAAGACTCTCCAAGACCTTCGCTGCAACCCACTGCAGCCAACCAGGGCGCTCCCCGGGCCGACACCGGCCACTTCTGGTAGCCGGACGCTGCGGCAGATCCGGACACCCACGCATTTGAGCCGGCGCCGTTGACCGCCTCTTATCTCTGTCCATCTGTTGTTCTGTTGTGTTTCTGCCTGGCCTCGCTCCGCCTCATTTTGCCTCACACCTTCTCTGCCTCGCTCTCTGCCTCACTCCTGCCCTCATCTCTGCCTGCCTGCCTGCCTGTCTGCCTGTCTACGCCTTCCTCACACCACCGCCCAGCACACCATCACCCCACCCATGGTATCCCTCAAACATGTCTACCGCGAATCCGGCCTCGCCTCCGTCCACGCGACCGGCCGCGACGCCTGGATAATCATCCTCGCCCGCACGTGCCGCATGTTTGCCTATGGCGCCAGCTCGCTCGTGCTGGCGCTCTTCTTTGCCGAGCTCCAGGTCTCGGACGAGCGCATCGGCCTGTTCATGACGCTGACGCTGATTGGGGATGTCGGCCTGGGCCTGCTGCTGACCCTGGTGGCCGACCACGTCGGCCGCCGGCGCACGCTGCTGTTCGGCTCGGTCCTCATGATCATGTCCGGCACGGCCTTTGCGCTGTGCGAGAACTACTGGCTGCTGCTGCTGGCGGCCGTGGCCGGCGTCATCAGCGCCACCGGCGGCGACTTTGGGCCCTTTCGCGCCATTGAGGAGTCGATGCTCTCGGAGCTCACCGACCCCACCACCCGCGCCGACGTCCTCGTCTGGTACGTCACCATCTGCGTGCTGGGCTCCTCTGTCGGCACCGAGGTCGCCGGCCACGCCATCCAGTACCTCAGCCACCGCCCGGGCTGGTCCCTCCTGCGCGCCTACCACTTTTGCTACTGGGTCTACGCCGCCATGGGCCTGCTCAACGTCGTCTTTGCCCTGAGCCTGTCGTCGCGGACGGAGCTGCAGATCCGCGTGGCCGACGACGACGACGGCACAACAGACCAGGACATTCCCTTGACCCCGCAGACGGCCCGACAACACCGGCCGCTGACCAGCACCGACAGCGACCGCTCGTCCTTGTCGGAATCCTCGCTCTCCATCGACTCCTCCAAGCCGAGACGCAGCATGCACATTGCGCGGGGGAACGAATTGGACGAGGAGGAGGAGGTCGAGGAGGAGGAGGTCGAGGAGGAGGACGAGTCAGACGACGATGCCGACGAGACGCAGCCGGCTTTGGGACGACGGGGAGCGGTGCCGTCCGAGGTGCCGGTGACGTCATCGCCACCACCGCCACCACCACCACCCACTTTCAAGGGCCGCTTCAGCCAAATCTCCCGCAAAACCCGCTCCGTCATGTACGGCCTCTGGTTCCTGCTCATGGTCGACTCGCTGGCCGACGGCATGGCCAGCATGGCCCTGACCACCTACTACATGGACACAAAGTTCCACCTGGGCAAGGACTCGCTCGGCAACGTGCTGTCGGCCGCCTACTTTCTGGCCGCCTGCTCCTCCGTCTTTGCGGGTCCCCTGTCGCGCTACATTGGCCTCGTCAACACCATGGTCTTTACGCACATGCCTTCGTCCGCCGCCGTCCTGCTGTTCCCCTGGCCCCGCCACGCCGCCCTCACCTACGTCCTGCTGCTCGTGCGCGTCGGCCTCAACAACCTCGACCAGGCGCCCCGCGCCGCCCTCATCGCCGCCGTCGTCCGCCCCGAGGAGCGCACCGCCGTCATGGGCATCACCAGCATGCTGCGCACCCTCGCCGCCACCACGGGCCCCTCCGTCACGGGGCTGCTCGCCGGCCACGACCGCTTCTGGATCGCCTTTGTCGTCGCCGGCGCCCTCCGCCTCGCCTACGACCTCGGCCTCTTTGTCATGTTTGTCAACATCCGCCTGTACGAGCACGAGCCGGGGGCGGCCGGGGGTGGTGGCGGCAGCAGCGGCACATCCAGGCCGAGAGCGAGTGGCAGTGGTGGCGCCAGCGCCAGCGCCAGCTCCAGCAGACTGTCCGTGGACAATCCTACCACGCGCGACGTCCTCGGACACCCCGACTCGTTTGTCCTCGACGAGGAGGAGAGCATCGAAGGCGACGAGGCCCGGCACTGAATAAGGACAGAAGAAGAAAAAAGAAAAAAAAAGAAAACAAAGCGAGACAGGGATAGAAATTGGTCGTAATTGTCGTATCTGTCGTATTTTGCCGTAAAGGGAAGATTGGCGTTGGGGACATCAGACCAGATCGGGCTCGAGGAGACTCCGGCGAGGAAATCGTCTCGCTCTGTTTTTTTTCCCCCCCTCCACAATTTGGAAAAGTGTGGACAGGTTGCAAATTGGGTCCAGTATGAAATATGTCATGTTTTTTACTCGTAATTATTACGAGGACATCAAAAAAAGACAAGCGAAGCTGGGAGGAAGGTGCGACTCGACTGGCCAAAGCTTACATCAGCACATTCCCCGTGTATGAATACCTCCCCTGGGAGCTGAACGAAAAAAGGACACACTTTCTCGTGCGGAATCGACAGCGCAAGGCGGACCTGGCAACCACTACGAGTATTACTCTCTATCCATTCTGCGTACTCGCACAGCCACCGGGACACCAATCTCGCTGTTTTCCGAAGCACCCTCTGATGGAGGGTAGGCAAGGCTGGCACAAATACGAGGACAGGGGTACACCACAGAGACGAAAAGCAAGGAATCACCGGCCACGCCCACAACGAGATAAGCTGACAGGACTTTGAGCGGGTGCCAAGACCAGAAAGCGGCACGCTTGAGGGCTCAGCTGCAGCGGGCGTGCATGTCGGCCCCACCGCGCCATGGGTCGGCCTGTCCCCTCTTCCGCTGTTGGGGCGTAGCGAGACTGGGGACTGGGGTTTTTGGCGAGCGACGGCTGGCGGGCGACTGGTGATGGCGACAGCTGTCGTGCAGCATGTCGGAGGACGGTGTTCACCCGTCCCCTCGCAATATTACGAACACCGCCAATCTCCTCTCTAATTGGGCAGGCCGCGGACATGGGGTCGAACTGGGGGCTTGGCCACACCCCCCCCTCTCCGTCCTCCTCCTCCTCCCTCACACCCTTTCCCGTTCCCTTTCACCCACCACTCCACCCTCTCAAGGACCGACAAGGCTGGACCTTTCTCGCCCCCCTTCAGCCGCTTGGAGCGGAAGGCCGACAAGGCGTATCCACCTTCCGTGGTTCCCC
>JACCPH010000001.1:709446-981800 GCA_014183095.1 Harringtonia aguacate
CAATACTCGTTTCTATCTTAATTTGCTGATTTTGTTGCGCTGCCCCTGCTGCCAGTTCGCCACATAAAGGAGCCTCAGACCCAGTTCTCGGTGCGCACGGCAGCCTCTGCTTTTCTTCCGCTGAGACCTATCCGTATCTTATTCCCCAAGATACAGAACCTACACCAATCCAAGCAGCAGCAATGGCCCCAGATGCCCGCAACCTGGAGGTAGACACGGGCATCGAACTGACCCGTGCCAGCTCCTTGCATTCGCGAGCCGGCGAGGTTGGCTACGAGCTGGAAAGACAGACGTGTCTCACCACGCTGCACCACGAAGGCAAGAACATCAAAGACCACCTGGCACACTATTTTGGCTGCATTGAATACGGTCAGAGGCCCGGCTTCTTCGACGACGAAGCCTTGTGGACGCCCTGGCTCCACAACGAGAGACAGCTTCTGCAAAAGAAGATCAGCGTCGCCGTCTCCATCAACACGCAGCTGCGCCGCATTCAGGTCCTGCGCTGTGCCATCGAGTCGGAGACGGAAGAGGACGCGCTGTCGGCGACGCCCACCACCAGCAATGGCCACACCGGCAGCGTCCGCACCAACCAGGTGCAGGATGTCATCGACAGCCACAACAGGTGGAAAGACAGCAGGGATTTCCAACAGGGCATCAGATTCATTCGCGACTGGCGGGAGGAGAAGAAGAAGAAGCAAGAGAAGGACGCGAGAGAGGCACGACGCAGGAGAGACCAGGCAGCGTCTGCGTCCGCGTCCGCGCCCACGGCCACGCCCGCATCCGCGACCACGACAAGACCACGTATCGTTCCGCAGGACGTATTGATCATTCCTATCTTGCGCAAAAAGCTCGACTCCTACATCAAGTACCTGCGCTCGCTTGATCCGCAAATCAACCAGGAAGAGGGCCATCCCCCCCAAGAGCCGAGCGGTGGGCCTGCAGCCGGCCCTGCCACGGCCACCGGTCCTGCCGGTGCGGCTGGCCCTGCCATCACAACGAAAGACGTGGCTGGCTCTCTGGATGACAGATACGAACTCGAGAGGGATGTCAATGCCTATGTTGTCAACTATCGTCCTGACGACGACGGAAAGTTCGCCGGGTACAGCATCGACAATGAGCACATCAAAGGACAGTTTCCCGACCAGCGTATCGCCCTCAAGTATCTTCTCGAAGACCACAGCAACAGCCGAGTTCTGAAAAAAGACCGCCCGGACGGCGATCTCCTGTACATTCATGTACCTTCCAACAATATGCACGTACGTCTCATGTTTCCTTTGACACTTGCGTGTGTGTGTGAACTTAATCTACATCTTGCTAACTGGCCAGTGGGTGGAAGTAAGTCCTTCAGCAGCCTCCGAACGCAGCCATAATACTGACCAAGTCGCAGAAACTTATGGCGAGCTACTACGGGAAATTTGACCTGGACCTCGATGCGTCCCACGAGACGTCGACCAGGACGGAAGCCAGCATGTTGCTGCGGCCGCAATATTGGCGTGGCCAGCAGCACAGCGCTGGGAAAATCTTGATCCATGCACGCCACATGCGTCCCATATGCGAGCGCGTGTCGTCCGGTACGCCGTGTTTGGTATTGTGTCATTCTACGAGGCCCCCACTAACTCGAGTCCAGATCTGGTCATTGCGGAGGACGTGCCCAAAAACGTTGTTCTGTTTGTAAGTCTACCCTACAGCCTCTGGTCTTCAGTCTTTAGTCTTCAGTCTTCCGTCTTGTCTAAACATTGTTTTTCAGATGCCGTATCTGCACTGGGAGACCGACAGAAAGCGGGAGGCAGTGGCACGCATGATCGACAACAAGGTCGAGAAGCACCGCGATGAACTGAACATCGACAAGTGGGAAGAATCAGAGAAGCGGAAACAAGAACGCCAGGACCTCAAACGCGACCTCATCCGCCGCCCCATTTTTGGCAAGCCACCCGACAGAACCGACACGTTGCCCAAGGTGTACATTCAAAACTTGCACGACGATGGCCAGCAGCGGCCATACACATTCCCGGGTGCCGCTCTGGGGTTCGTGGGCAACCGCAAGAAGCCCGCCATTCGCGTCATCAAGGGACGTCTCATCGTGGACGACAGCCCCCTGGGCCAGTTTCTGCTGGATGCTGCACGGCTGTACGAGACAATGACCAACTACCGCGACAAGTGCATGATCGACAAATACCTCTTCCACAAAGCACCGCTGCACCCTCGGCGCACGCTGGACCAGGCACACTTCTGGACCCTCAAGTATACACGGGCCCGCGACCGTGACCAGGTGGTCTATCGAGCCACATACCTGGATCCCGAAAAGGCCCACAAGCCGATCAAATGGAGGAAGCCGTGCTACACACACTTGCATCATCGTCACAGAGCCCAAGAGAATGCCGAAGACGATGTCGTTCCCAACAAGTTCAAGACGTTCTGGAATACTTCCAAGGACGACGACAAGAAGCATCCCACATACTACTGGTCGTGCTTGGAAAACCGCAAGAACTCAGGACTGGACGCGCAGCAGGAAAAGCGACGTCTGGCACGCCTTCGGCGGTCTTCTGCTGGTGCCGACGGCAGCGAACCAGTCCGGTCGCCAGACACGAAGCTGGCAGCGGTTGCCGTGGGTGCCGCAGCGGGAGATGCCGTAGTGTCTGGCATTGTCGTGCAGGGTGTACCGAAAAATGTCCGCGAGGCCACCAACGGTGTGGCCGTTGTCCCGACACGAGACGGCTCGTCAACCGGTGACAGAGCCAGCACGGTACCCAGCGATAAAACGGCCACTGATACGGCCAAGCTGCATCCCCGATGCGAGCAGTGCCGCGACGACATCCGCAAGGTGTCGCGCGTGGTCATGGTGGACCAGCTGTGGATGTGGATCCTGGACGAAAACACCATCATCACCTGCTTCCCGCGGCGGTACGGCGTCAACAAGCGGGACGACTCGGGCGTCTACAAGTCTATCCGCATGCGGCTGAAGACGGCACGCTACAACCAGTTCCGCTCTGTCTTTGACCTGGCCCTGGTGATCCTCGACGAGTGCTCCAACACGTTCTTTGACCGGACCAAGACAGACGTACGTCGTGGCTGCCCATATCTTCCACGTCCAAAATGTCCAACAAGAATATCTGCTAACAGGAACAGGAGAATCTGCCCCAGGTGATGGACATTTTTGCCGAGTCCATTGGCAACGTGGTACGTTTTAATCTGCCTTATTGAGTTGCAATGAAAAAAAAAAAAAAAAAAAAAAACTGGACTGTGCTGACGTTGCGCAGACAAACAAGCAGACAACGTCCTTCAACCACGTGTGGCACTGGACCGAGAAGGCGGCAGCAGCGTACCGATCGACGATGAGCGACGTGCGGGACATCCATGTGCCGCTGCTCGACATCAACCCGGAGGGCCGCATGCAGCGCGAGATCAAGGACATTATCGAAGAGCTCGACATCATGTTGAGCATCAACCGCAAACATCTCGAGATCAGCAGACGCTTTATCAAAAACGTGCAGTACATTCTCGACCCCGACGGCTTCAGCAAGGCCGGCAGCTCAATGGCCGTGAGCGAGGCCTCCCATGAAGGCGGCCCGTTTGGTGGCTACGACGAAGCGCGACTGGCGCGTTCGGCGACGTTTGTGAGAGGCAACACGGTGGCGGAAAGCCCAAGTGACATAGAGCGGCGGGCGAAGCTGCACTGGTTCCGCATATCAGCGGCCGAACTGCTGGCTGATGTCAACGACCGGATCCAAGAGCTGCAGACGCTCAAGGACTCGGCCGAGAGTACGGCACAGAGCGTAAGTGAAGGCTATTTTTTTTTTTTTTTTTGAAAAATAAATTTCAAAAGAAAATTCGAAAACAGAAAACCATCTCTTCAATTCCAAGGCTGACCAACAGATCAACGACCTGCTCGGGCTCAAGCAGCAGCAGGCCAGCGTGGTGCAGGCATGGCAGTCGGTGCAGCAGTCCGAAGAGACGGTCCGGCAAGGCCGTGTCATTATGGTGTTTACCATCATCACTATTGTCTTTGTAAGTCCCACCCCCCCCCCCCCCCCCACCTTGCCCCTCCTAGCGGATTGAATCGGTGCCATTGACTGACAGCCAGCTCCCCTTGTCGTTCATGTCGAGCATCTTTGGCATGAACAACAACAATTTTAACGAGACTTGGACGCTCCACGCCCAATTTCGACTGATGTGTACGTCTCCTCCTCTTCTCAAAGATTCTCAACGATTCTCAAGGGCATCGTTTATGTTGGGGACAATGCTGACAACCCCCCTCTCCAGTCCCCATCTCTCTTGCCATCATCCTTTTCGTCTGCATGCTGGCGTTTAGCAACTTTGTGCGCGCGACCATCTGGTCGATCTGGGCGGTGGGGTACAACTTTTTGTTTGTGACGTCGCACCTCTACTACTACTGGCTCAGTCTCCGCGACCGGTGGAGCAGCCACGGTCTCGTGCGCCGCGCCGAAGAACAGGTGCAGAGTCTGCGCGCGCGCGTGAAAAAACAGAGAGAGATTGACCTGGCCCGCCGTCGGGCCAACAAGAAGGAGAAGGCCGCTCGGGAAGCAAAGGCCTCTGAGGCCAAGGCGGCAGCGGCGGAAACTGTGGCCAACGACAGGAGCTGGCGTGATATTTTGCTGCCGCAGCGGCGACGGCTGCCGCTCAAAGACTTGGAAGCAACAGAACTTGATTCGCTGCAACACAGACTGACAGGGCAGCCTGGGTGACTCCACAGGAGGACGGAGGATGGGAACAGGAGACAGACACGGCCAAGCATCCGTCCGCCCACGTCCGTCCATCCTGTAAATATCCCCTCTGGACTGGTTTGGGTTTCTACTGTGCAGAGAAAGGCAGGGAGGGAGGCTTTCGTGTTCACTTTCATTATGCATTAATTAATCAGCTTTGAATACATACGAGTACACCATGTGTCATTATGTCAGCACAGCGCCGACTCCAGCGACATCTCGTCCATCATCTGCAGGCTGTGCTGGTCGCCGTCCCACAGCGCCGCCTCCGGCTGGCTGCCCGGCAGAGGCACGAGCCAGGGGAAGGCGGCCAGCGGGTCGGCAGCGGCGTGTAGTGGCAGCTGCTGGGCCTCGGACGCGGTGCCGGGGCCGGCCGGGGGCGCTAGCGATTCGGTCAGCGGGTCTAGCGGCGCCAGCGGGCCCAGTGGCTCTATGAGGGGCCCTGCTAAGGGCCCTGCTAAGGGACCTGTTAAGGACCCTGCCAGACGTTGTAGGGGTCCCGCCAGGGGCTCCAGTGGTTCTGGCAGCGGCCTCGGCCTCGGCCTCGGCGCCGGTTCCGTCCCCGCGCGCCGGCCCCGCGCGACCAGCCGCTCAGATGGGTCCTGCTGTGCCGACAGCTCCATGAGGCTCTGCACGGCCAGGATATCGTGCTCTGCGAGGAAGGGGGTGGTGGGGTGGGTGCTGCTGCCGAAATGATTGTCGGCATGGTTGTCAGCACGGCCGCCTGCACGGCCGCCTGTGCTGCTGCTCTTGCCACCAGTTCGGCTGCTTCCGCCACCGCCTCCCTCCCCAAACCTCACCAACGGCGACCGCGCCAGCGACTCGGTCATGCGCGCGATAATGTCCTCGAGCACGTCGCGGTGCTTGCGGAAGCGCGGCGAGCGCTCGGCCATGACGAACATGGTGGTGGAGCAGGCACGCAGGCTGTTGACGACGGCGGCGGACATGAGCTGGGGCGCGCGGTAGAGGCAGTAGCAGATGGTGATGCCGGCGTTGAACGTGGCGTGTGCCGACACAAACGAGTGGCTGTAGGCGTCGCGCTGGTGCATCTGCTGGAACGCCCCGCACACGTGGCCGGCCGCATCGAGGCAGCGCGCCAGCAGCGGCGTGTCCGTATCCGTGTTTGTGTCGGCGGTGGCGGTTGGAGACCGTGTGGCCATGGTGCCCAGAAACGGCCGCAGCAGCACGAGCACGGCCTTGTTGTAGAGCAGGCGGAAGTAATTGTTGTCGGCGTCCGTGGCCAGCGGCGGTAGGCCGTATGCCCAGCCGTCCACGGTGGCCAGCAGCGGCCGCACCTTGGCGTAGCGCACGGCCAGCGGCTCGCGCACGCTGTAGACGGCAGTATAGATGCGCGACTCGAGGCGGCGGATCTGGATAAAGCGCGGCCAGATGAGAGGGGGAGCGTCGCTGTCGCTCTCGGTGTTGCTGCCGTCGCTGCCGCCGCTGCCGCCGCTGCCGTCGACCTCCTCCGGCTCCCGCGTGTCCATGTCCGCGTCCGCCAGGCTGTACGGCCGCCGCAGCGCCAGCGAGATGACCCGGTCCAGCGTGTACACAGTCCAGAACAGTCGGCGGCGCAGGCGATCCTCGTGGGGGTCGTTTCCCTTGACGCCGTACGTCGACTCCCGGTGCAGGTTCAGATCGATGCACGTGCGCATCGCCAGCCCGACCATGTGCCAGATGCCCGAGTTGCTCGGCGACCGCAGCCCGTACAGCACCAGCAGCGCCATGGCCGTGATGTTGTGCAGCGGCGGCGACTGCCGCACCGCCGACGCGTGCTGCAGCGCTGCCACGTAGAGGCCCTCGGGCTGCAGCCGGGGCAGTTGCGGGCAGCCCGTTGACGACGCCGACTCCGACGCCAACGGCGGCTGTGTCGACCGCGTCTGCTGCAGCATCGTCGCCCCGATGGCGTACACCATGTTGAGCTTGAATGCCTGGAACCCCAGCGCGCTGTCGCCCCGGCCGCTCGGCCCGCCGCCGTCGAGCTTGTGGCGCCGCTCGTGCAGCTCGAGGATTTCGGACCGCACCAGAAACGGATACCGCGGGTGGATCTTGTCAAAGTACGCCTGGATCATGCGACGGCCGATGCCGTCTTCCGGTGGGCTGGCCGGCCCGTGGTAGTGGTGGTGGTGGACGTGGCGCGTGAGCGACGCTGTCATTGTTGTCGTTGTGAACTGACTGCCGCCCGGGCTCCCCAACAATCCCAGTGTCTCGCTGATGGCCGGCGGCATCGCCTTGGTCCACACCGTCGCCTGCACCACGTGCTCGAGCGTTGGCACCCGCGGCCAGTCGAGGGCCGCCGGTGTCGGCCCGGTAGTGGCGGTGACGGTGGCGGCAGCACCGGTGTCTGGGAATCCTGGAGGCAGCGACCCTGACAGCGACAGTGATGTGTCGGCCTTCAAATCGTCCGATGCGAGCAGGTCGAGGCCGCTGCTGCTGCTGCTACCCTCACAGGCGCCTGTGCGTGGTTCGCTGACGAGGCCGGCAAACCCGGGACTGAGTGTGTAGTAGTTGTCCAAGGCTACTTCTGACGGCTGCGGCTGCTGCGGCTGTCGCTGTCGCTGCCGCTGCTGGACTGTAGCCAGTTCTGCCCGCGTATACGCCAACTCTGCTCGCGTGTGCGCCAGCTGGGCCTCGAGCGCCTGGATCCGCTTGAGCGCCGCATAGTTGTCGTCATGCCGGTGCAGCTGCACCGCAAACGCCGACTGCTCGCACGCTGCCCCCGCCTTTTCGCAGTTGGCGCACACCGGAAACCCGTGGCAGCGCTGCTTGCGCTTGAGGCAGCGCTTGCACGATTTGGACTGTCTCTTGTGCGTGCTCATTGTTCGCCGCTGCAGAGTCACCCCACGACGGAGATGCGAGACGTCAGCGCTGCTCCGACACTTCCAGAGTCAGAGAGCAGGGAAAGCGGCCCTGGCCAGAATATAGGGTCGGCTTTCCGACGCTGTGCTGGCCATCTGTCGGAAATCCGACACTCCGAAGTCGTGGCTCCACGCCGGATGAGCACTCCCGACGAGCGCGAGGAAGGTCGAGGCGATAGCTTAATTGTGTGGGTCGCTTGTCGTGCTGTCTTGGCCACTGAACTGCCGTTGAGTTACCGCTGGGCTGGGCTGGCACCGAGAACTGCTATCGCTACTGTGAGTGGTCGATTGCCGACCTCGCTTAGCCACCCTTGTGTGTCGGCTCCCCGATAGCCGATCGGCTACGGCCCGGCAGAACAGCCACGGAGGATTGGCGTCGCTGTAAGAGTACGCCGCATCTGAGAATCTGTCGCATCGCTGACAATACGTCCGTCGAGATTGGCTGCTGAAGACAGGGCTATGGCAGATCCATCCAGCAGATTTATCTCTGGTTCACGTCGGGGGGTGACCCGAGGACGGCGCATATTCTGGTTGGGCGGATACGGAGCCATCCCGGCGTGGAGCCGGACCTGACGCTGGCTCGAGCTGGTTCACGGACAAAGTGTGCCGTGGCGGCAGAAGATAACAGAGGCTGCACGGCCATCTCAATCAAGACAAGGATCCGAGACAAGAACGCCATCAGGGCAGACTCACTCGACGCTGGCGTCGCAATATAGGCCGGGCCGTGGTCAGAAAACGTGCCACTTGGCGCCGTCACTCGTATGTATAGTAACGATGGCGAATGTGCGTGGACAGACCACATCAGCTGTGACCGTGTCGGCCACACGCCTAGTCGGAAGACGTGCCGGCTATGGCAGAACCCGACAGCAAAGACTGCACAGCCGAACCTGTGTGGCAGCAGCATCGGCGTCGTCGCGAAGTTGCTTGCCATCCGGTCATGGTTGCAGGCGTTTCCAATGCTGGGCTGTCATCCGGCTACCGTCTGGGCAGCCGTCCCGGCCGACCTGGCCTTTCGTATAGTACACCAGGACCAGTCAGGCCACTTAGCCCTGATGAGACGTGACGGCGCGCCTGGCGCGCATCGAGGTCCCGCTGGCCGGCAGCGGCTCCTTCCTGTCCACGACAGGCCGGCGGGGAAGCCGCTCCGGTGGCGATTCGTGGATCTGTGCTGACCCCGCGACCTGGGGCCCCAGACCGGGAGCCCATCGGGGAAACAAGGGATGTCGTTTTTCCACTCTCGTATTCGTTGGAGGGGGGGCGATATAATCGGCCGCTGTCATGAAGATGTCTGTGCAGTGCAACCGCGCGTGCAGATGCAGAGACATGGGGGGAGGGCCTGAAATCCACCAGGACCATCCGGGGTTTCCGGAGTATCCGGGGTATCAGCCGTGTTCGGAAGATACCCCTGCATCGCACAAAGGCGACGAGCTCGACTCCACGATGACTGTGCTCAGGCTCTGGCAATTTTTTGCCGTGCTCATGTGACTGATCGTATGGGGTCTCCGCGTGCCCGACCTCGGCTGTAATGCCGAGCCCTTGCCGGGTTTAAGCCGACGGCAAGTCACGAGGACGGCGGCTCTATTCTCACAGACTATGTGCGGCCTCCTCCGCAGCCGCAGTCGTGCCCTGTCGACGCCGCCTGGTCAGACAGACACACGGTGGCGTCTTCCTGCACGCGTTCTGGAGCGTTCTTGGCTCCTAGCGTTCTTGGCTTCTGCGCCACGTCGCGTTGGATTTGGTATTTGGTCAAGGACAAACCGAAAAACGTCTGACGGACGCTAAGAAGCAGCTTATTTCACGAGCTGCGCACTAGCCGATGCGATCGAGAGCACATGGCCGAAGCATCGACGCCAGGGATGGGCGTGCTGCTGCTGGCTGCTGTTAGCTGCCGGTGCCGCGGCTCTGGGCGAGTCCGTCGCGTGTCTGGTCAGGCCGGCGGGTGGTGGTGGGCGCATCGCAGCTGAGGCGATGGCATGAGGACATGGCGACAGGGCGGCAAGTGAAATTACCATGGACGAGCAGACAGGCGGGGGGTGGAATATGCTGTGCGCTGGAATAGGCAAATGCGACTAGGAAGCAAGCAGGTAGAAAAAGTGATATGTGACTCCCCGGCTAACCAACGGCTCAAGGCAGGAAGTTACCCCTCAACCCCACCCACCGCCCAAGATTTTTTCTGTTTTTTTTTTTTTTCATTTTCATTTTCATTTCATTTATTTTTTTGCTTCCCGGCACGACCACGCCACTGCTTGGCTCAGCGTGCGGCGGTTTTTGTCTTGGCTGCGGGTATCTCCTTCCGCCACGGACGAATTACAAAAGCTTGGTCGACCGCCAAGGGAAGGTACAATGCCGCCCAACAACGGAAACATCCAAGGGAGGGAGGAGCGATGACGAGCTCTCTGCCCAATCTGGCCCATCTTGCGACGTGAGATATGGAAAAACAAGAGAAAAAAAATGCGAGAAAAAAAAAACTGTTGAGAAACAGCGACTGTTGCTTCGTAATGCTCAGGCTCCGATTTGTGTGTGCTGGGGAACTTTTTTCCAGTCTGACCCCCTGGGCTAGCTGCGCTACCGGCCGGGGGAGCACGAGGAAAAACTCACGGGGTCCTTGCCAATTTTTCTCATCCCCGGATGGAGATTTGCGGGGCATCCCACCAATGAAAAGCCCTGCAATCTACGGAGTGCTCGCACCCCGCGGGCGCTCTTTCATGCTCCCCCCTCCCCCTCTTCCCCCCCCAAACAAACCAACCCCGATGCGGCGCAGCCAACACGAGTCATCCGTCGTTTCGGTGCCGTTTGCTCGTATCGCCGCCTCTCTGCTCATAGCAGAGACACGATCCCGTCAAAAACGAATGTCTTCTCTGCTCGTATTGTCCCACACCGTACGATTGTGTGTGTTCTGACGCGCTCCGAGTTCTCCAGCTTTCCCCATTCCATCTTGGCTGGGGACCAATCACAGCGCCGCATCACTCCCAACGTAGTATTGCATGTGAGCCATAGCATTCCTTCCGCACGGCCGATGTTGGTCAGATAGAAGATACACGACGTCCGCCTCGGTCTTATCTGCGCACGGCAGCGCACGCATGACTGGTTGGGGTGCGAAACCGGCTCTCGTGGGGCAAAAAGAGACACAACATCCGAGGGAGCTCCATTATCAGAGATACAAAGAAAAATAAAATGAAATAAAATAAAAAAATGACCGACACAGGCGCGGACGCGTCCTCGCCCGCCCGTTGGGCAACATCGTCGACCGCCAAGCCGGCGCCGTCTGAAGTGATGAACTGATGGATGCAGTGAGCGTGAGCGTGAGCTGTCCGGCCGCCGCATCAAATGATTGTCATAGACTTTGCCGGCTCCCTCTCCCCATGGGAGGCGGCTGGTGGTGGTGGACGGCAAGCCGGCAGGCAAGTCGACAAACAGAAAAAAAAAGTTGGCTTTCCCTTCCTCTTGCGGTGGCCACAACGCCCCCGTGCCAGTCTAGTAGTCTAGCTCGGCTATGCTGAGCTAAGGGATCGCCGCCCTGCTGTCTCGCTCTTGCTCTAGCGCGTCCCCACTATATGGTATGTGCCCGAACCCCGGCCGAGCTCTCTCTCTTTGCGGAGTAGCCACACGGGTATGTGTCACAGAGAGAGAGCGAGAGAAAGAGAGAGCGAGAAAAAAAGGACCTGCAGGCCCAGCTGACCAAGGTACAGGGCATGGGCCGCCTGCGAGTACAAAAGACAACCTGGTCCCCCCCTTCCCAGCTTACCTCCGCTTCCTTGTTGTGTGTGACATCCATTGCTCTCTCCCTTTCTCTGCTTCCCCTTTGCTGGCAAAGCCTGGCAGCAGGTAGCAGCGCCAAAACGCGAAGCCAAACCCTTGCACCATACCTCAGCAAGACCCAAGACCCAGATTCTACATTCTCGCAGACAGGATGGCCGACGTGGAGAAGCCCCAGGCCGCGCCTGCTGTGCCGCATGGCGCCGAGCCGCCGCACCACGGCATGTCCGTCGGCGAGTACCTCGCAACGCGGATGTCCTCGCTCAAGCCGCCCATGCACGACGCCCCCAACCCCTTCAAGCTGATCCGACAAGTCACCGGCCGGCAGTGGGCTTTTTTCACCGTCGCCTTCATTGCATGGGTATGTTTCCTCCCTCTCTCTCACTGTCTCTCACTGTCTCCCGCTCCATGCTGACCCTCAGACCTGGGATGCCTTTGACTTCTTCACCGTCTCCCTGACCGTCAGCGAGCTCGCCGCAGACTTTGGCAAGACCAACACCGACATCACATGGGGCATCACGCTCGTGCTGATGTTCCGGTCCGTCGGTTCCATCCTCTTTGGCATCGCCGCCGACCGCTACGGCCGCAAATGGCCGTTCGTCCTGAACAACGCTCTCTTCATCGCCCTGGAGCTCGGCACCGGCTTCTGCCAGACCTACAAGCAGTTCCTGGCCTGCCGCGCCCTCTTTGGCATCGCCATGGGCGGCCTCTACGGCAACGCCGCCGCCACCGCCCTCGAGGATCTGCCCGAGGACGCCCGCGGCATTATGAGCGGCATTCTGCAGCAGGGCGTACGTTCTTTCCGCTCCTGTTCTGTCGTTGTACACGGTTGCTAACTGCCTAGTACGCCTTTGGCTACCTGCTGGCGACTGCCTTTGCGCGCGGCCTCGTCGACACGACGTCGCACGGCTGGCGGCCGCTCTTCTGGTTCGGCGCCTGCCCGCCCGTCCTCATCATCGCCTTCCGGCTCATGCTGCCCGAGACGGCCACGTACCAGCAGCACCACGCCGTGCGCACAGCGCGCGAGTACGAGGGCTCGAGCGTGACCGCGACGTTTGTCCAGGAGGGCAAGGTGGCGCTGCGGCGGCACTGGATGCTGCTGGCGTACCTGGTGCTGTTCATGGCCGGCTTCAACTTTATGTCGCACGGCTCGCAGGACCTGTACCCGACCATGCTCAAGAACCAGTACAACTTCTCGGCCAATTCCATCACCGTGACCCAGGTCGTCGCCAACCTGGGCGCCATGACCGGCGGCACCGTCGTCGGCTACGCCAGCCAGATCTTTGGCCGCCGCCTCAGCATCATCGTCATGTGTGTCATCGGCGGCGCCCTGCTGTACCCCTACTGCTTCGTCAACAACGAGCGCATCATCGCCGCCGCCTTTTTTGAGCAGTTTGCCGTCCAGGGCGCCTGGGGCGTCGTCCCCATCCACCTCATGGAGCTGAGCCCGGGCGCCTTCCGCACCTTTGTCGTCGGCACCTCGTACCAGCTCGGCAACCTCGTCTCCTCGGCCTCGTCCACCATTGAGAGCACCATTGGCGAGCGCTTCCCGCTGCCGCCCAAGGGCACCGTCGAGCGCTACGAGTACGGCAAGGTCATCTGCATCTTTATGGGCTGCGTCTACGCCTACCTCATCCTCCTCACCTTTATCGGGCCCGAGCACCTCCGCCGCAAGTTTGATGTCGCCCACGACACTGACCTGCGCGCTGTCGCCGGCGACGAGACCATCAACGAGGCCATGCACCGCCGCGAGCGCATGGGCATGGGCCTCAGCGACGACGACCTCGAGGACGCCGCCGCCGCTGCCGCCAGCGCCGCCGAGGGCGACGTCGAAAAGGCCACCGCCGGCCACCACCAGTAGCTGTTTGTTTTTTCGTTTCGTCTCGCTGGCTTTTCATGCAATGATGGGTATTTGGGTATATGAGCATTTAGAATCTGGGATTTGGGATTTTGGGTCTAGGCGAGAGCCTTTATGCAGCGCCGAGTGCTTGGTTTTCGGTTCAGTCTTTCCTTTTAAAACTGGCCATTTCGGGCCATGACTTTCTTAGTGATACCACATGAATGCCAGCATGCTTCTGTTTACATTGTCGTCTGTCCTTTGGTCGTGTCTCGCCTTGCGGCAGATTGCATTATGATTAATTATGATTAGGCAAAAGAAAGGTGAAAAGAAGAAGAAAAAAAAGGAGCAGAATGATAACTTTTGTTTAATCAGTCTATAAAAAAGTTGCAAAAAATTATTGACAAGAGTGGGACTCGAACCCACGCGTGTTTCCACACTAGCAATCCTTCGAGGACCTGAAGCTAGCGCCTTAACCACTCGGCCATCTTGCCATTTGTTATTTTGGAGGGTAAGCAAACCATTTATAGACCCAAGTAACTCGCCGTCTCACAGACCACTCATCGGCACTCACGGACCTCTCTGCATACCGACCCTCTGCGACCCTCGGCAGACCCGCAGCCTCTCCATCACGATAGGTAACGGAGTCGAGCCAGCGAAAAAAAAAAAAAAAAAAAAATAGCGGAGCCGACGGAGAAGCATATCCGTATTGTATGGTCGCGGCCGGTCGCAATTTCCAAGAGAGCCGGGTCCAAGAGTGCGCACAGCAGCAGGCTGGTCTGTACTCGCCTTCGGTCCCGCTGACAAATCACAAGACGGGTTCGGTGTGCTCCATTGCCTGTGCCTCTGGGACTCGTCCTCCAGCTGTGTATGTTATGTTGTTTGTATTCATTTCCGTTCCAAGCTATCTATGTATATTTTTTTTTTGCAAGCCGCATACGGGATGCGGCGATCCGAAGCAGATTTTATCCAAGGGGTATCGTACAAATACAGAAGCGCAAGTTTATGCACATATATATAAATATATTATACGGATATATGTATATATATGTAGCCGCGGGTTCAAAAGCACTTTTTGTCGTGGTTCTGGGCCTCACGACCGCGAGATCATCCACTTGCGCTCGACGGTGATGCCGGGACCCTTGGCGCTCGGGGAGCCGTGGTTTTCGGGGGCGAGCTCGGTCTCGGAGCCGTTGTCGCGGGAGGCGCGGCCGCCGGTCTCCGAGTCGCCGCCGCCGCCGCCGTTGCTCTGGGCGATGACCTCGCCCTTGTAGTCGACAGCGTTGGCGTCGGCGTAGACGGTCTCGAGCTGGATGGAGTCCTGGAGCATGTAGTGGCGGCCGCCGGAGCCGCCAAAGGTGCGCAGGTTGGAGGTGCGCTTCTGGTTGGAGGCGCTCGAAGTCTTGAGGCGGCTGAAGCACTGGCACTTGAAGAGGGGCCGCAGCATGGGCAGGCTGATGCAGATGATGCCGAGGATGGGCTCGGTGGTGGACAGCACGCTGGCGTAGATCATGGTGCCGGTCAGGTTGCTGGACAGGTCGACCGAGGTCAGGGCGACGATGCGGGCAATGGAGACGACGGTGACGATGAGACCGATGAGGAAAACGCAGCTCAGCGCGACCTTGACACCGGTGCGGGCCTTGAGCGTCCACACGGTGTGGATGGGCAGGGTCAGGATGATGACATCGGTGACGGCGTTGAAGGCGCCGATGGCGATGAAGCTGGCAATCTGGTTGCCGCACTTGGCCGTGACGGATGTGTCGTAGGTGCCGCGGAACGGCCGGCAGATGAGGAACACCTGTAGCACGTTGGCGACGCTCCACAGGACCACAAAGACGAGCATGATCTTGGTCATGCGCTGCAGCCCAGGGTTGACAAACACCCGCAGGTAGAAGAACAGCGCCGACAGCTTGATCGTCATTGTCGTCAACGCAAAGATGAGCTCGTACGCGACCAGGAGCTGATTCGTCAGAAGGCAAGATACGTCAGCAGATGGGGAAGAAGGAAAAAAAAAAACACGCACTCGGAGAATCAGCGGCACGTTGGCCATGGCCTCTGTGATAGGATAGCCGACGCCGAGGAACGTCCCTGTCATTGTCAGTTGGTGGTCACGCGCATGTTGACAAGTCCCTGTAGAGGCTGCAAGCGGTCGACATACACTAAGAAGAAGAACCGTGTTAGCCATCCGTTGCTGCACATTTTCCATCAGTCTCATATGCAGGATCACGGCGAAAACTTACCAGTCCTTGGATAATTAACATCCCGGTTGCTTGCGGCTGGAAGGCAGATGCAGTCAGCAAATTGCTCGGACGAAGGATTCACGGCCCACGGCCATGGGAACTCCTTTTCCCCTGTCCCCCCTCCCCGGCCTCTTCCCCTCAGGGTTCAGACGAACTGTTGCAAGCATGATAAAGATGTCATCGTAGCCGACGCCTGCGTTGGACGTTATCCGCAGGTAGACTCTGGAAATGACGATGGCGTACGCCAGGAACGCGAGGATGCAATTCACAACCAGGTGAGCCTGCACCAGGGGCTTAGGGGTCATGCGGTCGTAGACGACCTCCATGGTGAAAGGGCTGGCAGCAGCAGGGGGAAAAATCCCAGTCGTCGACAAGGCGTAGACCAGAAAATGAAGGAAGCAAGAAGAGAGAAGGGAGGAAAAAAAAGGGAAAGATCTAGGCGAGATGCCAGGAGATGGATATACAAAACAAGCGCTGGCAAACGCGACGAGTTTTTGTCCAGTCTGTTCGTATGCCGGCAGTCACATCTTGGCTTCCCGGTGGCTCTCGCTCCTTCCTATGTAGTATGCTGTGCCTCCCCCGGCATCTGAAAAACCGGTCGGCCAGGCCAGCCCGGTTTTTTTCCCCTCTCCTACTCCCCTACTCCCCTACTCCCATACTACTCCCTTCCTAATTCAGGTCTTTGTCTCCCGGAAACGTTTCAAGGCCCCATTTCGACCCAGCAAACAAGGGGGACAGGTTTGCTGGGTGTGTGGGTGATAGTGATAAACCCCCTGAGAAGGGTTGCAGGGGTCCTGGCCCGAGATGCGTGACCAGGTCGAGAACGGGTGAGTGAGTACGAGAATTGCGACGTACATAGTACGAGTTTTTGACACCTCTGCATTTTCTTTTTTCAGCACAAGTGCTGAAAATACAAAATTGTCAGATAGGCAGCCAACACCCAACACCCATCCCAGCAAAGCTGCTACCATGCACCACTTGTTCGAGGCAGGATCAGCAGCAAATGGCACGGTCCAAGACAAGAATCCTTTGGACCGTTGCGCCGGTGCTGACTTTTCCTTGTTCATCTTGCAGGATTTTTTATTATTATTATTTTTTTTTTTTCCCCTCTCTTTTTCTCCATCATTCTCTTTCTCTTTTCTTTTTCGGCGCATTCCTTTCCCCCTTTTGTTTCGGACCGTGCACAGGCTCTGGCAGATCTCGTGTAAAGGCGGCGGAATAACGCTTTGGGGGCCGATCGCGACCGCTGTCTCGTATCATGTGCTATCATATGCTATCGACGAGGGAGGAGCGGTAGGGTTCTCACTGTGGCATTCGGGTGTGGGGTTACCACCAGAGTGGCTACGAGAGAGAGAGAGAGAGAGAGAGAGAAATTCTCTTTGTGAAAAAGAGTTCTGCAGTCCCCTCCCTCTCCTCTGGCCTGCATTAGCCTCTACCGTTGTTGTATGCTCTGTGTCGTACAAATGCGAGGTAGCCGAGCACGCAACCCTTCCCCGGGAGCGTTTTCTTTGTCTGCTGGGACCAGTGACAGCTGCCAGCTGCTAGGCGAGGGGATGCTACTGCAGCGGACGTGGCGTTGGCAATTAGCGGATTTTGCCGCTGCGTCACGCCTGCCTGGCCTGCCCCCCCGGAGAATAACGCCGGCACTAGTGGGCATTTTCAGGGGATTCGGCAGTATTAACTCGGCCACGTACATAAGATGCATGGCCTACGAGTACGTAAATAAACATGACATGCCTCGTCTCTTGTAGCATTTATAATAGCATCTTACGTGTTAAACGGCCAGCCTCTACTACGGACAACTGCCGATCCACCCGCCTGTCAGCACGGGCACGGGCTCAATCCGTTCGACCCATCCCTGCTAGGCTATCTCCGAAGGCTCCCGCACCGTCAATCAAGGAACTCGACACGGCGTCGCAGCGTACAGGATACAGCCTGCCCAGCCTGCCTGCGACGGCTCCACCGATATTCTACTTGTTGGTTACATGGTGCCGAGCAAGGGCCCCCCTCCCGGACCGTCTACTCGCACTCGTACAACATAGACATCACTGTACATATTACTCGTACGAGCACATGCACACTGCAAATATGCGTCGCAGCCCACTTTTGCATTCTTTTTGTGCACAAAATTGTTTCGTAATATGCACCGCTGCTGGTAGCGTACCAGCAAGTACGAGACGAGAAGTGGGGACAAGGATTAGTGGGGACGTGTGGCTCTTCAACGTTGAAAGGCCTAGACGCTTATTTTGTATTTATACAGCGGTCTTGCCTAGCGGTTGCCGCTTGCGGTATAACAGATCTCGAAACCCCGGTTCAGGGTCAATGGCCTCTTCCTTCGAGCACCGTGCTAGCAGGGGCCGGAACCACGCCAATGCATTCCTTTTGTGCTGGTGTTCTGGTGCCGATGTTGCTGATCACGTTGGCGAGCAAGATACCAATATTTTGTACGAGCCACTCGTACACAATGCATATCAGCGGCACTCGAGCTTTCTCGCCTGTTTCAACCCAGCCGGATCCGGCCATGGGCAATGGTTCCCGATGCCGCGGAGGCGAAGAAATATGCAAGGGGGGGGGGGGGGGGAGAACGAACAAAGGCAAGATTGCCGTGCATATTTTGTATTTGTATTTGTACTCGTTCGGAGCATTCACTACGGGAGTGCCATTGCAGGACATAAATAGCGCAAGCCTGCACTACAACATCCCGCAGGGGGTGTTGTGTGTGGCCCTGCGTCTCGTACGAAGAAGACGCAGGAGTCCAGCGTCGTCGGCCGATACAAAGATGGTTAGTCCGCAGAAGGCGTCCCCCTTTTCCCCCGCGGGCGAGCTTCGGTACACCGAACAGGGACGAGTACGAGTGCTCGTAAAAATACACTATTGTAGCCGTAGCCGTACAAATACTCGCCCGGGCACTCCTGTATCTAGGACAAGCCGCCTCCACCATGGCCGTTGAAGATTGGCATCTGTGCGGTGCAGGTCGTACGACGGGCGGTGGGACGCAACGGCGCTGCCCCGGGAGAGCTCCCGTCCACAACCGAGGGTCAGGTCGAGCACGGACAGGCCAAACAGGCAGCCGTGGCGCAGCAGAGGCACTGATAGCATCCCTATCCTTCCAAGCCGAGACCCGCCCATGGCGATCGGAGCTGTGACACAACTCCCTGGACCTGCAGCACCGTCCCTGTGCCGACCAGCAGAGGGAGGTCCCTGCAGAGGGAGGTCCCTGCATGGTCGTCTGCTAGCTGCATCGGGGACAAGTGTCAATCCTCTGTGACTAAACACGCACTGGTCGGTTGGCTCGCCTATATTGCTGCTGCTGCTACATAAGTCGTATTTCCTACACTTTTCTTGCGCGGAGTCGCACCCGGATTGTTGGTACTTCCGCCAGATTGCCTCTGCTCTCACCTGTTTGTTTGCTCACATTCTGCCACTGCTTCGTCTGCATCGAATCAACGGCCCTTGTACCTGCTTACCTGCTCTCTCTCCATCCCCCATCCCCCCTTATATCACGTTGTGCTGTTTCTTCTTGACAATCAAATAACACCCCCCTCCCCCCTCCCCTGGCGTCTATCACAATGTCGGCCGACAAGCAGTACGACTACATTGTCGTCGGTGGCGGTACCGCGGGCCTGGTTGTCGCGGCCCGTCTGACAGAGAACCCGGACATCAGCGTTCTCGTGATCGAGGCAGGCGGCGACCGCACCAAGGACCCTCTTGTGCTGACACCAGGCCTGGTGGCTGGGTTGTATGGCAAGGACGAATACGACTGGGACTTTCAGTCGGTTCCTCAGGTGGGTTGGTAGATAGAGAAACAGACAGGGGGGCTAGGGGGAGGGGGGGACGGGACCACAAAGGAGAGGAGAACAGACGAATTGCGGACTCGCATAACGTATGGACAGACAAGCAGACAGAAACACAGACACAGACAGACAGACAGAAGCTGACCCTGCACAGCCCAGCCTCCACGACCGCATCATCAGCCAGGCCCGTGGCCGCATGCTGGGCGGGTCG
This sequence comes from Harringtonia aguacate, assembly GCA_014183095.1. Lineage (NCBI taxonomy): Eukaryota > Fungi > Ascomycota > Sordariomycetes > Ophiostomatales > Ophiostomataceae > Harringtonia > Harringtonia aguacate. The sequence continues at coordinate 728,864 of JACCPH010000001.1, forward strand.
TCGGCGCTCAACTTTTTCATGGTGGTGTACCCCGGGCGGGCCATCCTGGACGCGTGGGCGGCGCTGGGCAATGAGGGCTGGTCGTTTGACGAGCTGGCGCCGTACTTTCGCAAGTTTGCGTCGACGGCGGCCCCGACAGCGTCGGCGCTCGAGGTGAGCCGGCTGGGCGAGCACCACGATGCGGCCATCAGCGCGGCCGAGACGGGCCCGCTGGGCATCGGCTTCAGCGACATGTACGGCACGGCCAACGCAGCCTGGATGGAGACATTCGCCAAGCTGGGGCTCAAGGCGACGGCGGACCCGCGGTCGGGCACCACCTTTGGCGCCTTCCAGCAGGGCGCCTCCATCGACCCGGTCACCAAGACGCGCACGTACTCGGCGTCGGCCTACCTCACCGACGCCATCCGGGCGCGGCCCAACCTCGAGGTGCTGACCGACACCGTGGTGAGCCGCGTGCTCATCGAAAAAGAGGCGGCCACGGGCGTGGCCGTGCAGTCGGCCGACGGCCAGGAGCGCGAGATCCGGGCCCGCCGCGAGGTCGTGCTGGCAGCCGGTGCGTTGCAGTCGCCGCAGATCCTGGAGCTGTCGGGCGTGGGCGGTGCCACGCTGCTGGCCCAGCACGGCATCCCCGTGGTCGTGGACAACCCCAACGTCGGCGAGCAGATGCAGGACCACCCCATTGTGTGCCAGACGTTTGAGATCAACGACGGCATTGCCACATCGGACATTCTGCGCGACCCGGCGCTGCTCGGCGCCGTCGTCGCCCAGTTCCAGGACGGCGGCAAGGGCCCGCTGGGCCAGAGCGTCATCAGCTGCGCGTACTCGCCGCTGGTCAACGCCGACGGCATCCTGCCGGTGGAGGCGCGCAAGACGCTGCTGGATGAGGCGGCTGCCGCCGCCATGACCACGGCCACGGCCACGACCACGACCACCCCCTCCCTCGCCGCCAAGGCCAGCGAGCTCGTCCGCGGCATCCTCGAGACGGCCGGCGAGCCCGGCGTGCAGTACCTGGCGTTCCCGGGCCAGACGACCATCAAGCCGGTCGGCAGCATGGCCGAGATCCTGCTGCCGTCGCGCCCGCAGAACTGCATCACCGTCATGACCATCCTCAACCACCCCATGTCGCGCGGCACCTGCCACATTGTGTCTCCCCGCGTCGCCGACAAGCCCGTGTGGGACCCGCGCTACAACGCCGAGCCGGCCGACCTCGCCGTCCTCTCCTCCGCCATCCGCTTCGTCGAGACCCTCGTCCACACCGAGCCGCTCGCCGGCATCTTCCGCCCCGGCGGCCTGCGCTTCCCCGACCTCGCCGCCACCGACGACGACAGCGCCCGCGAGATTGTACGCCAGGCCCAGATCTCCGTCTTCCACGTCGCCGGTAGCTGCGCCATGGCGCCCCGCGAGCTCGGCGGCGTCGTCGACAGCCGCCTGCGCGTCCACGGCGTCAAGAACCTGCGCGTCGTCGACGCCAGCATCTTCCCCATCGAGCCGCTCGGCAACATCCAGACCACCGTCTATGCCGTCGCCGAAAAGGCCGCCGACCTCATCAAGGCCGACCAATAGGGGCCCCCTATAGGGGTCCTGTATGGTCCTCTTCCTGTATAGGCCCTTTTCTTCATGATCCTCTTCTTGTGTGGTCCTCTTGCATGGTCCTCCTGTATGGCCCTCTTCTTGTACGGTCCTCTTCCTGTATGGCCTCTCCGACCTCTCGTGTATACTTCGTAGCGCGTGCACACGCTTACCGAAACGGTTCAAGCGGCTGCCCACTTTGTTTCTGATCCGCCTGTATCTTAGTCCAAGGCTATTGTCTCACTTCAAGTGTAGAAATGCGACTAATCAATTGTATCGAGGGGTGTATTCGGGTGAACGTGGCCGTAGACTTCTGTGAGCTGTCACGGCTGTTCCGCGTGCCTGGTTGGAATCCATGGACACCGCTGCCGTCGATGGATACGCTCGGGTGCTGAAGGACTGCCGCGACAGCAGACAGCAGCCCAGCAGTAGAATGGTCGGCGGCTGTGTTCGAGACGAGGTTGTCGGCACCGTGGGTGTCGTCGGTGTCATCGGTGTCGTTACTGATCGTCCCTTTCTCGACTGCAGATGTTTTCCTGCTTTGCTCGTCCTGGTCGGGTTAGCTATCATGAAAGGAGGATGTGGTGGACATGGAAAATGCATACAAATACTGTAGCGATGTCTGGCGTTCACCGGAACGACGGCGGACTGCCGGGCGCCCAGCCAGCTGGGCGTCCCAGTCTTGCTTCTCGCCGGGTTTGTGGAAAGATTGTGTTGAAAGCAAACATCGTTCGACAGTCAGGCTTTCAGCAATCCAGAGGGGCACCGACATAGGAGTGTTGTCACGTGCATCACTGCACGACGTGATTAGCACAGCAACTCTCACATAAAAAGCTCTGAGTGGAGACCTCGTCTCTCCAGACTCCGCGTCACCCATCCGGTTCAACAAGCTCGCACCTGTGCAGGGTGGGCTGTCATATTTGTCATGCCAGCAGCGCCCGAAAAAGAACGGGAAAAGGGCGCTCAAAGGCGTGGTAAGCTACGCTCCCATCGACCAATGACAGAGCCGCCGCTGCCATCCCAGCCATGCTGTCTCTGACCCATCATTGGCAAAAGAAGGGTTGCAGAACGATTGTCCCTCCAGCTAATAGGCCCCGACAGCTGGCAGCAGCTGTCACACTGCCACAGTGGCTGATTGGCAGGACGACCCACACCACACAGCCAGCCACCGACCCCCGTCTGTTACCCCGCATCCCGCCCACTGGTCACCTCTTAGCAGTTAGCCCCCCCAACATATCCGGGGGAAAGAATCCACTCTACTATAGCGGCGTTCGCCTCCCCAGCGGTCGCGGGTGTGGACTAATACCGTCTGGAGATGTGTCAGGACAACCCGTCATGTAAGTGGCCGGCCCTGCTAAGGACGGCAGCAGACAGTGTACAGAGTGTACCATTGCGACGAGCAACGAGGACATTCCGGCCTGTCCTCGCTGAATGCAACGGTCGCCTGACAACGTTCTGACGAGTCCGCATGAAAACGGAGAGGCGGGATTGGCCACGCTGCTGCACCCCAACTGCGGCAGGACAGGGGGGGAGGGAGAGGGGAAGGGGGAAGGGGGGGAGGGAACTGAGGCAGGAAAATGATGGTGAGCAGCGTGCAGCGGCACTGTGCCTCCCTGTCTGTATGCTGGTCTGTTCAGATGAGTAGCCAACGAAGGGAGAGTGCGGCAGCAGGAGGACGGCTGACACACGCAGCATGTTGGCTGGTCGCCCTCCTTCGGGTGCGGGCATTGCAGCACGTTGACAGCAGAAAAACGTTGTATTTGTGTCCGCCCGTGCGCCTGTTTTGAGGCTGTCTGCTTGTCTTCTTTCTTTTCCACTTCCAAGTTTTGAAATCACGTCGGTTTTTCGTGGTTCCATCACCTCGCTCTCTCACATTGCACCAGACCCATTGTCCATCTCGACGCATCCAAAGGTTGGCCAAGTCTTGCGTCTCCGTCTTCTGTCTCTGTCTCTGTCGGGCTTTCTCTTCACCCCTCTGCTCCATCCGCTGACCGGCTCTCCCTGACAGCTCTCCCTGACAGCAGCCTTTGCCACCTATTCTTCGATCCTCCCTCGCCGCCATGTCTCCCATTCACATCCCGGCCGCCCGCATTCCCATCGCCACGGCCTCCGAGGTTGTCTCCTTTGGCATCGCCAGCCTCGGTGCCTTTGCCCCCATCTACCTCATGTTCGCCCCGGGAGCCGACGAGCGCATGGCTCGCCAAACCACCACCTGGGCGCCGCGCTGGGAGCGCATCACCTCCAACCACCTCGTGCCGCCTGTCGAGCGCGCCGTCCGCCACCACGTCGCACCGCCCGTCGAGCGCACCATGCAGCGGGTCGACCGCCGGATGGGTCCGCACATGGAGCGGGCGGCGCAGAACGTCGACAGACGCATCCGAAAGGGCATGGAGCGGGTGCAAAAGTAGCATGCAGGGCAGATTTGTAAAAAGGAGAAAGAAAAAGAAATAAAAGGAAGAAAAGAAAAAAAAAATCGAGATGAATGGGGAGGGAGAGACAGTTCTATCATTAATCTTGACACATTTATCGGATTTTGAATTCATCACGACCGAGGAGACTGGACTCCTCTGGCTATGTTTAGGATACGTCCATAGTACACCATTGATTCTTTGCACTGGTGAAATTTCCGTGGTTCATCCTTCTTGCGTGGCAACAGAGCGAAATGGTGTCCCCCCATCCGTCAACGAATCCCATATCTTTGATCCAGTGTATTGTGCCTCGACATCCATGGACCATTGCCCTCTCACCCATTCTATGGCACAGCTCCGTCCTGCCTGGTCATACGACCATGTTTGCCGGCAAGTGAGGGGAAAAGACGGTGACCGCATGCACACCACCTTGCGTCTCTGCTCCTACTCGGGGAACAGACAGGAAAGTCACGTGGAGTATGCAGGCCTCCAAGCCGAGAGCGAGAATTTTATCACTTTTTTTCTTGTCTGGCAGTACATAGTAATATATGCCATCGTATGACAGCAGGAAAAACTCTGAAACGCCCATCCCGAAGGATGACGGCTCGCTTTGTGGCATTGTGCTGTGGCCGTAGAAGAACCAACCAGAGAGGATGGATTGCCTGCGGCTTGTTTACGGTCCGAAGACGGGTAGTAAGGTAAGATACTTTCGAGCAGGAGAGATCGCAGACTGGACGACAGAACACAGGGAGGCCGCCATCATCACCGATCCAGTTCGCATAGAACAAGCCACAATTTGGACCGAACCCAGTCCAGACATGGAAGCCACCACCGTCACCGGCTCGCATCCTTGGCCATTGTTCAGGGCGTGCTGGCTACATTCTATATATTGCGCTGCCAGCAATCTGCTCTGAACTTTTTTTGCCCTCGCTGCCGATCTCCCGTTGTGTCGCACCAGAAGGATTCCTCGCAGCAAGTGTGCGACTGTGTGTGGAATAGTCGGCAGGCCAGCTTGTGATACAGTGCCATTAGAGGACCGGCAGCCGCCTGCTCATGGTTTCCCCTAGAGGGTGCCCTTTCGCTCTGATAACCCCTCAGAACGTGTGCTCTCATCTGTGCCCAGCCGCTAGGACAAAATCATCTCAGACGTTAACCAGTGGCGATAGTCTTCTAGATCGCTATAATCGCCTGCCTGTGGATAGAAAACAGGGAAGGGGGACATGGCTCTTGTCGAGTCAGCTTCGCTAGCCAGCTTGCCCGGCGAGTTGGCGGAATCGACGCCACGTCTAGATGTGCAATCTTTTAATTGCAAAGTCAGCTGCTACACATCAGCTAGTCAGTTGAAGAAGTTGAAGAACACAGATCTCGGATGGTCCTCTTTGGAAGGCACGATAGGGGCCATAGGTAGTCACGTGGCTCCTCTGAGAAATCGCCACCCGTCCGGCTTGTCGTGCATGCTGCGTATCGACGGCTGCTCGTGGGCAGATGGCAGAACACTTCTTGTTGGAGTATTACATCTTGACCGTGGCTTAAAACAGCCTAAAATCAACATGGCTTGAAAAAAAAAAGGCTTGTGGAACTCGCCACAGACTGGTTCCCTTTGTTAAATGTCATCGCTGCCCAACATGACAGACTGGGAAACAAAAGAACAACGCTGCGTAGAAAACTCCAAAGACCGCAGAAGCTATTACAGTTTAGCACAAAAGAGCAGTGGAACTCATATAGAGAAGACGGCTGATCCTCTCTTTGCTATTTAGATGCAAAACTGGTCATAGCGGAACGTGCCGCACTTTTTTGACATGATACGCCCGAGAAGCAGAGAGACTCTGCCCAGGGAAACAAATCCCTGTTCCGCGTCGCGATATATTACAAAGTACTGTGGGAGATTCTCGCCACGAGTTTGGTGAAAACTAACGCCGGCCCTCCCTTCCCCTGCCCTGCCCTGTCCTGTGATACCGTTACTCCAGAGGAAACCGCCGAGAGGAAAATGTAGTGTACAGAGCGATATGCAGTAGTTGCAAGAGGTATTATATGGAAACAAGAACAACAAGAACATCAAGTAGCAGCGATCCCCGCCCTGAACTCCGTTAGCGTCAACTGCAGCTTTCTGCTGCAGCCCGCAGGTCTTCGTCCTGCTGTATCCCACTTCTGCTGTTGCCGCTGTCTGTAGGCGTCGAGGAATGCATACACGCAAATGCCATGTCCACGGCTCTAAAACAAGCAAACAGCCCGAGCATAAATGGAAGAGTCGCACATAGGTAAATGAAATCAAGGGGAGAGACGTTAAGAGCGGAATGATAAGAGACATCGAAAGAGAAAGAAAAATCGTTCCAGAGAAGAAGACAACTTGACCCCAAGGGCCAACCGCTAGCCATTGCCGCTGCCAAGCTTGTTCAACGCCACACTCCATACATGGTTCCGACAATACATGATTTCCCTGTTTCCCTTTTGGCCCTTCAGCATCCACCATACTATACACACAAAAAATCGCAGACATGCTCCGTCAGCTATGTCAACCAGCACGCCTCTGTCGGTGACCGTGACCCCGTAGTAGTAAGACACAATAAAAAAAACGCAAAAGTAGAGTCAAGCTCAATGCGCGGTAAGATACATTCAACTTGGGGCACTGCCGAACCACAAAGTCAGTCCCGAAGTGGGAAACGCGTGAAAAGAAGAGGAAGAAGAGAAAAAAAAAAACAGGTGCAGAACTAAGAGCAAATGACTGCTGCCGGCGCCCTGTGGGACTCACACTCCGCCGCCCATAAACGCAGCCAAGTCGTCCAGTTCCAGCAGCTGCCGCTCGAAGGCGCTGCAGAGTTCCTTTGCGGTGATGTCGACGCTCGGACCAGGCGGGTTCGAGCCTGTAGACTGCGGCTCAGGAGACTCGATCTTCCCGACGGGGTGCGCGGGCGGGCTGGCCGTAGCCGGCGTGGAGGCGCCGGCGGACCCGCCATTGATCGTGGTAATGCCTGTGCGCCGAGGCGGCGGAGGCTCGCTGCTCCGCTCGGTCGGCATGGACGGATCCTGCGATGGCGGGGCAGGCTGGTCGTAGTCCATAGCATCGGGGTTCGTGTCAGGCTGAGACAGGACATCGTCCTTCATATACGGCGGCGACTCCTGCTGGGGCTTGCCCGCGTCGGGAGAGCCGTGATGATCCTCGCGTGCGTTCATGTCCCGCAGAACCTTGGCCATGACGGTAAGATGACGGTTCCACGGAATGACCAGGTGCCAGGAGTCAGCGCCGTCGTTCATCAGCCGCAAGCTGTCGCGCACAATGTGCGAGGCCGTCTCGGTGACGTTGGGCGGCGCCAGGCCCTTGAGATACAGATAGGCCACGGTCGAGCCCGCGGTGAAGGCGGAGAACAGCATGACGATGGGGAAGCACAAGATGGCGTCCTTGTCGGCGCCGTTCTCCAGGGCGACCAGCATGGAGATGATGCTGTGGGAGGCGGCAAAGACGCTGTCCACCAGATGGGTCTCGGCGTTGGCGGCATGCCACTCCTCGACATTGAAGTTGTCGGCCGTGACATACTGCAGGATCTGGCGCCGGTTGACAAAGATGGTGGCGCACTGCAGGAGGCAGTGGATCATGGCGTACGTGAAGCCGCTGCCCATGGTGATGTGCAGGTTGATCTGACCGGCCTTGTCGGCAAAGTGGACGGGGAGCGACTGGCGGATGACATCGATCTCGTTCTCCAGGTCGAGGCACCGATCCACCGAGAAGTTGTCGATGGTGGTGGTGGTCATCATCTCGACGACGCTCCGCCAGACCTTGGTGGCCAGCACAATGTAGGCGAATTCGCCGACATCGGCCAGCGGCGCATCCGGGTCCGGAGCGACACCGGGAGCAACGCCGCTGAGCGTGCGCACATAGACGGGGCTACCAAAGTTGAAGTTCATGTCCTGGCAGGGGAGGGCCACATCGGCCACATCCAGAGATGAGAGAGCTGGGTGGCGGCCGGGGCTGCTGGTGAGGAAGCAGTCGAGGATGTAGATGAGCCAGAGCGTGCGGCGGAAGGCCTCCTCCTTAAGGAAATTGTCGGGATCGGTCGGCATGTGGGTCTGGACAATGCGGAACATCTGGGCCATGCGGGCAGCCTGGCCGAGGTAGATGTAGGCACGAACCGCGTTGCGACAGCCCCATTCATGGATGACCAGGAGGCACAGAGCCTGGATGTCGCCGAGGCTGGGGTGGTCCAGCGACTGCATGACCAGGTTGATGGTCTTCTGAGCAAAGTGCTCGGCGGCAGCGGTGCCACCGCCATGACCGCCGTACCTACGGGTCAAGGTCGGGGAGTGGCTGAGGGGACCTGTCAGTCAACCTGGAATGGACTGGAGACAGGGGAAGAAACATCCGACATCCGACACCGGACAACAACGTACCGAGACGCAATGGTGAGCAGCGCGTGCATCATCGAGGAATCAATCGTGCCATTCTTGATCTGCTGCAAGAACGACGGCTTGTGGAAAGCCACGCAGGCCGGCAGGGTCTTGGAGACGACCCGCTCGCACTCGGCCATAAGTTCCGGCGTAAGCCTAATGCCGAGGATAGTCGTCAGCAAAGGTCGCAGCTCCTAGTGCTTGCCGAGCTAGATGGTCGGAGGCCCGGCAGAAGCCTGTCGGCAGCGCCGGCACGTGCTAAGCAGCGCGGGAGAAGAACGAGGCAAACCCCGAAAAATTCACAGACGCACAAAAAAAAAGAACTCACTTTTCGGCGACAGCGCCTGCATGACGAGACGCGGCTGAGGCGTTGGGAGCAGCACGGTCGACGCCAGGACCGCCCATAGCACGATTTTCGCTGGGCAGAGAGTCGCGGCTGCGCTGGGGGATGCGGGCTGGCGAGACACCATGGCCACCGTGGCTCATAGACTCGGACGGCAGATAGCACTCGTGCATGCCCTTGGCACAGTTCTTGCACGGCGCCCGGCCGTTTTCATAGACGCACTTGGTCTTGCCCTTGCGGCAGCGCACGCAGGCACCGCCGGCACGCAGCGCCGTGGCGCGGACGACAGAGGCCATCGTGGTTGTTTGTGGAGGAAGACAGGAGTGGCGGCGGCGGCTTGATGCCGTGATGGAGAAGGGAGTTCCGCCCGGGATGCGAAATGTAAGGACAGAAAAAAAAAGACAGGAAGAATGCGCGTTAGATGGTCGACGCGTTCTATTGCTGTCCGGAAGCGACAAGAGTCGTAAAAAGACAGGCCGGAGAGGCTTCGGGGAAGTGTGAGAGGAGAACGGGACAATGAAGGAAAGGAGGAGAAGGCCGAAGAAAAATGGGCGGGCGTCCCGGAGGGTAGAAAAATAAATGACAAGTGGCAAAGGCCAGCCGGCGAACAAACCGGAGCTTCGCGGCGGAGAGGCGCACGCGAAACACGCGGAAGCAGGACTGGGGTTGGCTTAGTTAAGGCTTTTAGGTAAGCGCTCAGCTTTATTTCCGCGGCGTGGGAGCTCTAGCGGGCTGGCGACATGCAGAGCAGCAGCAGCTTGGTATAATCGCTCGTGCGCGTCACAGTGATGCAGAGACGAGGCGACGGGTAGAAGACGGTGGGTGTAGGCAAAAGCGAGAAAAGGCGAGAAAAGGGAGGAAAGAGAGGGAAGGCGCGCGAAAGGGGATCAGGCCGGGGGGGGGGGAGGAGGAGGGAAATAGGAAAAGTTGTGCGAAAAGGGGGAAGGAGCTGATAGATGGAGGGAAACGGGCGGTGGCGGTGGGAGGGCTGACGCGGTGGAAGGTGCGGTGGGCGGTGGGCGGATGACGGGATAAAAAATTGGGGACCAGGAAGGAGGAGGAGAGAGGCAGGCGGACGGTCGGGGCGGCGGGCTGCTGCGAAAAGATGAGAGGGGGTGACAGGGGGGCGTGGAAGGAGAGAATAAAAAAAATAAAAGGGAGGGGGGTGCGCAAATGGTTTGGGGGAGGCGCGAGAGAGGGCCGAAAAAAAATACATCAAATAATAGACGTGAAGAGGGGAAGCGGAAAGTAATGGGAAAGAGGAAAGAGCGTTGCGGGCGGATCGGGTGATGATGCCGGGGGTTCAAAGAGGAAGGGACGGACGCGAGCAGCGCCAGGACAGGCGAGTGGGGCGGCTCCTTGCTGCTGGCTAAAGCACTGGGTGTTGGGTTCGCCGGAGCACCATGTCGCCCGAGTCGCCACGACCCCCACTGGTCTGCTCGTAGGGTCCGGAGCTGTTACATTGGGATACAAGAAGAGGAAAGAGCGAGGTCTGGAAGGGGGAAGGAAGCACATCAATCCACGGACACAGCAAGAGCACTAACTAAGCGCAGCGACAAGCAGCAGGAACAGGCCACGGTGCTGCACGGTGAGGTAGGGAGGGCAGCCCCCGGCGGCAGTTGGTCAGGCAGCCGGTCAGGCAGGTGCCCAGCGAAACGCCCAGGCAGGAGGCCGCAGGCAGGATGCAGGCGGCAGGAGGCAGGAGGCAGGCGGCAGGCAGGCAGGAAGACAAGTAGGCAGGCAGGCAGGCAGGCAGACAGGCTATCTGGCCAAGACAGAGCGAGCGCACATACAAGACAGGCGCCGTGGCTGGCCGGGCGGGCAGACTCTGTCCATCTCGTGGTTTCCCTGTCCCTCACGCTGGCTGGGGGGTAGGGAGGCGATCGGCGCACCGCCCCCCGACGCCAGGGGACGGTCAGCGGCCCCAGGCGGCCCCAGATTGCTACGAGTCACACATACCGTGTGCCAGACGGACGGCGTTAAGGCCGTCGGCGCTCCCTGCAGATGCAGAAGACAGGCGAGACAGGAAGGAAGCGCAAGACGGACAGCCAGACAACCGGACAGACAAGACGCACAAACACGCACAAATACACAAGACACAAGGAGTACGAGCCTATACGGGTGGCCGAGCACGAAATCCGAGAAACCGCCGCCGGCCGTCGGGTGGCACCAGGCGCGCAGATGTGCTGACGACGGCGTCGTGCGCAGCGAACTGCCAGCAGCCACGTCTGGCCCAACCGAGCCGCACAGTGCTCCGATCTGGGTCTCGCACACACGCTCGTACGTCCTCGCTGCCTGCCTGCATCTGCCCTTGCTGCGACACTTGTCAGAGTCCGAGCCGCCCGGGGGGGCGGTCTGAAACGTGAGACACGGCGCCACGGGAGGGTGGGATTTGGTGGTCGTCAGGATTTCGACCCGTCTGCTCTCTCTCTCTCTCTCTCTCTCTCTCTCTGTGGCCCTGGCCTTTTCAATAGCTGTCGCGCGCGCGCACGCGCGACCGCGCGTGTCGGGTGTGCCGCATGCTATGCTGCCACCGGGTCTGGGCTGGAGGCTGGATGGTTTGACAGGCAGGGCGGATGGTTTGATGTCTGCCGCCGGGATTGGTGGGATTGGCAGGCTGCCGGGGAAATGGGCAGACCAGACAGGGGATCCAAGCTAGGGAAATGAGCCCGAGATGGGCACACGGTGGTATCCTTCTCGCGCGGGTGTGACCAGTTTCGTGGCCGGCGAGAGGAAGGGGAAAGCCAGCGACGACCAGGGCGGCGGGCGGGCGGCGGGCGCCAAAAGCCCCCCCAAAATGGGCAGAAAAGGGGGCTATGAAAAAAAAAGAGGGCGAGGTGCTAGGAGAGCCAGAAAAGCGCGGCGGGACATGCAAATTTGGGGCGCGCGCCATCTGGAAAATGAACAGCTTTGGGCACGGAACCAAAAGTGGGCCGGCCAGCTTGGCGAAGGGACAGAGGGCGTGCCGGTCGGGCTGGGGGGGCAGGCAGGAAGACAGGAGAGGGAAGGGGGGGAAGGAGGGGCGAGGGGGGAAGGGGCGGCAAGCAGCAAGCAACAGGCCAAGGCGCAGGTCGATGGCGCACAGGCAGGCGAGACACAAAAAAAAAAAAAAAGGCACGGAAGTACCCCGTCGCCAGACCACACGGGGGGGTAATGCGACTTTGCCGCTAGACCGTCTTTTGGCCGTGGGCCGTCTTTGGACATGTCCGCGATTTTCTCCCCCCTCGTGTCTTCGGCCGGTCCCTCGACGCGAGCGGAGATGCACGCAGGCGAGAGAGATAGGGTGGATGACGAGCTAGCTACCGGTGGCCGACAGACGGACGAGGGATGGAATGAAAGTGCGCAAAACACAGACACAGACACGGGCAGACACAAGCAGACGCAAGCAGACACAGGCAGACACAGGGGCACGGAAGCCCCAGAGGACAGCCTGTCGCACTGTCTCGTGTGGGATGCCATGTCGCCGAACTTCCGCAGCTTCGGAGCCCCATGAAGGGGAGCGAGGCACGCCCCGATCAGCACAGGCAAAACAGAGCCATGCACGCCCCTCCTTCTCGCTCTCCCTCCCCCCTCTGGTGCGCGCGGTGCGCGCGGCGGCGGACTGCAAGTGGCCAAGCGACCTGCGACTCTGTGACTGCGACCTGACGCAACAGCCGGCAGGCGAGCGAGTGGTGCTGGCGCCTCGTCGGCCGGTTCTCCTCTCGAAAGTCTTTCGACCCCGGCTAAATCACGCGCAAATCTGTCGATGTCGGCATCTGGCCGTTCGGCTGTCGCTCCCCCTCGGTCTCTCGTCTGGTCTGCTGGCGTCTCTCGGCCCTCTTTAGCCCTCTTTTGTGCCCTCATCTGCCCTCGTCTGCCCCCGTTTGCCCTTCTTTTGCCCTCCTTTTAGCCTCCTTTTACCTTGCATTTGCCCTCTTTTTGCCCTCTTTGCCCTCTTTTTCTGCCGCTCTTTCCCCATTTTCCTTCTCTCCTTCCTGCGCCCATTCCTTCTTTTCCCCTTTCGCTCCATGCCGCCTTCCCATTTTCTGCCCTGTCCGCCTCGCCTGCCAATACTTCGCCCGCATCTCCGCACTCCCGCAGCTCGCTTCGCCCACCATGCACGCAATCTACGTCGTAGAATGTACCACACCGTACTTCTCTCTCCTCTGCTCGCCGGTGCAGGACGCAATCCCAGGCCATGGCATGCCATACTGGTGCATGTCATGCCCAGGCCATGCCATGCGTCCCCCTCTGTGGGTCCGGTGCTCTACCCTCATCGCTGCTACCTGGTCCTGCCCGGATAGCGCACGCCGGCATTCCGAGGCTTCCGTACTCGTGCGTCCGAAGCAGGTTTGCCAGGCTGGCCAAATAAAAATAAAAAGTAAAAATAAAACAGAAAAGAGGGGAGACCCAGCCCAGAGGACTTGGCTGCACATTCTACGAGAACTCGCACCGACTCGGCTCTCGGAGCAGTCGCCCCAAAGAATTTTCTGGCCCGGCGCCATTTGGGGCGGTCGGCGCTTTGTGCGTTTGGCGGCAGGGCCATTTTCCATTTTGCAGTGTGCCACGGGCGTCTGACCTCTGGGCTTTTTTTTTTTTTTCTGTTTTTTTTTTCCAGGCTCTCTCAGCCTCCATCTCCCCCCCCCTCCATCTCCCCCCCCCTCCGGGGTTGACGGACTCGCTTGGCCTTCTGGGCTGGGATCCTCTTTTTTTTCCCCATTTCCCTCGGCTTGCTTCCTCTCCTCTTTTCCCCCCCTCCTCCTCCTCCTTCTCCTTGCACCACCTGGCTTCCTCATCTCATTCGTGCACGCACGCCCTGCCCCCTTCAACTGATGATCTCGGAGTCCTTTGGTCGAGGCCACGTTACAAAATATTTGTATTGCGACGTAATAGCGAGCGCAAGTGGGATGAGCAGGCCAGGAGTTGAGAAAAAAAAAAAGCCGGTTGCCGGACGGAAGACATACCACTAAAAACAGGGGGGTGCCATAATCTCTTAGATTGCGTCTCCGTCTGATCCGCGCGGGCGACCTGGCCGTGCCTCGTATGTCATAGTACGGAGCATGCGTGTGTGCTATTACGAGCAAAAGGCGTTTGTACCCCGTACCCGTACAAAATGCAAATGCCGCAAGCCACCGCGCCTCGTATGTCCGCATGTGACGCGTACCGCTGGCTCCGTTCATCTTGCCGGGGGGGGGGGGGGGGGGAGGGGATTACGAGTTTTACGGGCTGCTGCTCCTTGCTTGGCCGGTTTCGTCGTCTTCTCATCACCGGACCGTTTTTCATCTCGCTGACCTCAATACGAGGAGGAAGGGGGAAGGGGGGGGGAGGGGATGGGAATGCGGTGCTGCCGCAACTTCCGGGCGGCTGAGAAGATGCTCGTATCCGTACATACAAATAGTAGAGAGAGAAAGGGAAATTGGGGGCGCCCCCAATCTCCCGTCCCCTGTGCGAGCATGTATCTTACGAGGACGGGGACGAGCGATCGCAAATAGGCTGTGTTGTCCGACCGACAAGGAGCGCCGCCGCTGTGGTCCCCCCCCCCCCCCTGTGGCCCGCGCGACAGCGCTGGGAAACCAGCAGCAGCCACTGAAGGCTGGCCCCCCGCGCGGGCCCACTGTTTCTGCGCCAGCCGGCCACCAGCCAGAGCAGCCGGACCAGCCGTGGCGCCCCGAAAGAGAGCGAGCGAGTGCTAGCAGAGAGAGAGAGAGAGAGAGAGGAAGAGGGCGCCCGCCAGACAGAGAACAATGGGCACAAAAAAAAGTCCACAGGAGGGGGACACGCTGGCGCATGCGGTGTCCGAGACACCGCTCGGCGATTGGGCCAAGGCAATGGGGATTCGCTCCGGAGTGAGCGTGGCGAGTCAGCACCGCTGACGTGTGTTTTTTTTGTTTTTATTCTGTTGTTATTTTATTTTATTTTATTTTTTCAAAACTTGCTATTTTCGGGCACAGCCCGTCGTCGCCGCCGCCGCCGCAGTACGAGACAGCACTGCCTCCCCTCTCTCTCTTATCGGTTCATTTCCCGTTCCGGATCTGTAGACCAACGGTGAAAGGGTCCCCCCCCCATTCCCAGTACCATTCCCAGCAGTCCCATGCCGAACACCTGCCGAGCGTCTGCCGAGCGCCTGCCGAGCAGCAGCGCCTAGGAAAGCGCGTCTTGCCAAAACGCCATGCAGAGCAGCATGCACAAGCCCCATCCCGAGTCTCGCCGGCCGCGCTGGCGCCCCATGGTGGTCCCGGCGCCGCCGTATCTCTTGGGAAAGTGGGTCGACTGCGGCGCGTTCTCCTGTCGCTCGTCGCTGTTGGGGACTGATAGCGCGGCTTTCGCCTGGTCCTGGGATGAAGGGGAGAGGGGGGGGGGCGACTACGAGCACGGCTTATCAGGCTATGCGAAATGACCTTCATTAGAATACCGACTCGTACGAGACTGTACGGTCCCTCCCCCCTTTCCCTTCTTTCCCTTCTCTCGCTCAGCCCCTCTCAGTCCATCTCAGCCCCCCTGACTACAGACTACAACCGATGCCGCACCAGGCCCGGATTCCACAGGAGCATCTCGCGCATGTGGTCCCGCCACAGAGCGAGGCCGGCGGCCTCTGCGTCCTCCTCCACCTCCTCCGCCTCCGCCTCCGCCTCTGCCTGGTCGCCCTGCCCAGTCGCGTAGCGAAACGGTTTTCCGTCGGCGTAGCAGTCGGTCTCGGCGGCGTCGGGGATGTGGCCGTGGAGGACGAGGGCGCGGGCGAGGGCGTCGGTGCAGGCGGAGGGGTCGGCGCCGGAGGAGTGGCCGTAGCCGTGGTGGACGACGAGGCGGGCGTTGGCGTGGCCCATGGCGGCGGCGAGGCGGCGGCCGTTGCGCAGCGGCGTGGCTGGGTCGTAGGTCTCGGCGACGAGCAGGACGGGGTGGGCAAGGGCGTGGTCGAGCCCGCCGCGGTAGACGCCGGCCGGCTGCGGCCAGTGGGCGGCAAAGTGGCGACACGGCAGCACATTGTAGAAGCGCGAGTTGCCCGAGATCCACGACGTCGCCGTCATGTTGGCCCAGAGGCTGTCCCACCAGCGCAGCCCGCCCGCCGGCTCAGGCGCGTCGTACGAGTCGGCGCAGATGACCAGCGGGCTGAGCTCGTCGGTGGACGCGGGCGGTGGCAGGAAGCTGCCGCCACCACCCTCAGCGGGAGCGCACTGCCCTGCGGCCGAGGCCGGGTCGTATTGCCACACAAGGCTGTCCAGCGTGGCCGCAGCCGACGAGGCGTTGCCGCGCTCGAGGTCGGCCAGCACCTGGGCCATGTGCGGCCAGGTCTTGGGCTGGTAGAGCGCGGCGTAGATGGCGGCCACGAGGGCCGAGTAGGTGATGATGGAGGGGCCGGAGCCGGGCGTGGTGGCGGCGACGGGGCGGGCGGCGACGTCGGCGAGCAGGGCCGCCATGCGTGCTTCGAGGGCGTCGATGCTGTTGTTGTTGTTGTTGTTGTCGTTGTCGTCGTCGTCGTTCACCAGGGCACAGCGTGAGCCCCCGGCCGCCAAACATTCGCCCAGGAAGCCGTCGCGCCAGGCGTCGGTGACGTTGTCGAGCGACGCCCAGCCGAAGCCGCCCAGCTGCCACTCGTCCGGGACGAACTCGGTGCCGTCGAGCACGACGCGGCCGACGCGGTCGGGGAACATTTGCGCGTACGTCTGGCCGATGCCCGTGCCGTAGCTGACGAGGTAGCCCGTGAGCTCGGGCTCGCCCAGGGCCGCGCGCAGGGCGTCCAGGTCGCGCACCACCAGCCCCGTCCCCACGAACCGGCCCAGGTCGCCGTGCTGCTCCCAGCACGCCTGGAACGTCGCCGCCTGCATGGCGTCGGCCACCTCCAGCTGCGCCAGCCGGTCACCCGCCGCCACCACCCGCCGGTACCGGTGCGTCAGCTGCCACCACCGGTCCCGGTCCGCGTCGTACGGGAAGCACGCCGCCGACGGCTGCGTCGCGTTGACCCCCCGCGGATCCCACCCCAGCACGTCCAGCACGCCTCCGCTCAGCCGCCGCGACACCTCTGCCCCGGCCCGCCATACGTAGCTCGTGCCGCTGCCCCCCGGTCCCCCGGGCTCCACCACAATCGTCCGCTCACTGCGCCGCGCCGCGCCCGGGCCCCCCGTCTGGAACCGCGTCACCGCCAGCCGCACCGTCCGCGTGTCCGAGCTGTTGGTCCAGTCCAGCGGCACGTCCAGGTAGCCGCAGAGGTAGACGCCGCGGCCGGCGTAGGGATCGCGGTTCGTGCTCGTGCTCGTGCTCGTGCTCGTGTGGTCCGGCTCCGTCGTGGCCTCGCCCCAGCTCCAGCGTGCCGGGTCGGGCTCGAACAGCCGTGCCCAGGTGCCGGCCGCATCTGCGTCGTCGAGCGCCGGCGGAAGCGTGGCGTTGGTGCACGGCAGGAACTGGAACGGGTCGTCCGCCTCCGGGAAGTGGCCGTACGGAGAAGGGGCGGCGGAGACGGCCTCGCCAGTGGGTGACCACGGCCACGAATCCCGATCCACGTTGAAGCACAGCCAAAGCCAAAAGATACAGACCCACGGCAGCGCCAAGAGCATGTTGACACGACGGCGGTAGCGGGTTTCGGCGACGGCGACAGCTGCATCGGCAGCAGCAGCGGTCGGCGGCGGCGGCGGCTGCCGCTTTTCGTCTGCAAACGGTCCCTCCATCGTGTCGTTGTTTCGTCTGCGAAACAGGGACAATGACGAGATTGCTATTCTCGACGTGAGCAGAGCCCGCAAGGCAACTACGACTGGAATGACAAATCACGTGTGCCGGCAAAGTTGCTCCGAATTATGACGGAATATTACCGGAGTTTAGGGGATCGAAACCAGCAACCAGAAACCTTTGTTGCCAAGACATCCGATACAATACAATGCACAACACGTCCAACCCCCCCCCCCCCCCCCCCCCCAGCTTGTAGCAGCAAGCTTCCTCCTCCTCCTCCTCCTCCTCCTCCTCCTCAGGCCGTCGTCGACGACTCGCCCTCCTTCTCCGGCGCCGGCGCGCCCAGGGCCTTGGTCAGCGACGCCAGCAGCAGCTTGAGCTCGGCCACCTCGGACCGCAGCTGGCGCACCTCGACGACGGCCAGCTCGTCCTCGACGTTGGGCTTGACGCGGTCGACCGTCTTGTTCCAGCCGTCGGCCTCAAAGTCGATGGGCGCGGTGCCGTTGACGGCGAGCTGCTCCCACTCCTCGACGGTGTCGTCGTCGGCGTCGCCGCGCCGCCGGTTCGCGTGGATCTCGCGCGCCTGGCGCGTCTCAAAGTACGCGGCCAGCACCAGCAGCGGCGAGTACAGCGCCGCCATGACGTAGTCGTTGATGCGCTCGTACACGCGCTTGCTCAGCCACCACTCGAGCGGCAGCGCCAGCACAAAGATCTCGATCAGGTTCAGCGGCGGGATAAAGACGTTCTCGTCCGGCGCCCGCACAAACTGCATCGTCTTCTGCGCCAGCAGCGCCAGGCACTCGTCGTCGGCGTTCTCGTAGATATCCTCGTACGCCGAGTTGTACAGCGCAATCAGAATGTTGAGCAGCACCACCATGACGGTAAACGTGAAGCAGTAGTACAGGATGATGCCAAACGGGTGGCCAAACTGCTCAAAGCCCTCAAAGTCGGGGCTCTGCATCACCGCGTTGGCCATGGCCTGCATGATAAAGGGAATGTCGCTCAGCACATTGTCCTGCGCAATGTCCAGCCCCACAAACGACTGCAGGAAGCCGATCAGGATCACAAACAGCAGCGCAAAAAATATGACCGACTCCTTCATCATCACCTTGAGCACCACCAGCATCGCCCCGAAGAAGCGGAAGCTGTCCAGGTACAGCAGCAGCCGGATCCAGAACATGGGCGCGCTGAACGCCAGAAAGTTGTAGCTCAGCTCGTTGAACGACTCGCGCGGGCCCTTGACCCCCGGCTCGCTCGACGGCGCCTTGCTAAAGGCCACAAACCGCAGCGCCAGGCTCGTCAGCAGCAGCGAGTACAGCACCCCGTTGAACGCGTCCCAGAACCCGAGGATGTAGTAGCCCGCCTTCCAGATCTTGGTCACCTCGTCAAACAGGAAGCCAAACGTGAACAGGTACAGCACCACCTCCACAAAGTCGAGGTCGCCGTCGCGGTTGATCGTGTTGATTGCAATCGTAAACAGCACCAGGTACAGCATCGAGAACAGCATCTGCGCCGCGTTCTGGTACATCGGCGCCCGCATCCGATCGGGGTCCAGGTGCGTCAAGAACGACGTGTTGTCCTTGTCCTTGTAGTCCACAAAGTTGGACGGGTCGTTCTCGTCCTGCACCAGCCAGCCGCGCCACAGGTACGAGATGCACTTTTGGTAGCCCGACGAGCCAATCACCCGCAGCGCGTGCAGGTCGACCGCCTTTTCGATCACGTTCGACGGCGGCGTCGGCTCGTTGTCGATGAGGCTGGAGTAGCGCTTGAGCAGCACCGAGTGCATGAGGTAATCCTCATCCTCCTCACCCTCGATGCTAGATCGCCCGTCAGCCCTAGCAGATGATGGTGCAGGGGGGTTACATCAAAGACGTACATCAGCTTGGCAATGACCTCGCAGGCCATGCCGCGAACCTGGTGCATGCTGGCGTCCCAGAGCTCGACGAGAGACTGGTGTCTAAACCAGCGCTTGCAGACGAGCAGGCAGTAGACCTGGTTTTGTGTCAGCCGTCTCCTCTCCCCTCTAGTCCCTTCGTCCAGTCTGGGCACCCACCACGCAGCCCTTGTACTCCTCGCCGCCGGCCTCCTTGGCCGCCTGGATGACCTGCTTCGTGATGACTTTGCTGTGCGAGCGCGTCACCAGCTCCTCCTCCATCTCGCACGGAATGCATTCCTCCACCAGGTGGTGCAGCCGGATAGCAATCTTGGTCACTTCGACGGGAGGAATGACCGATTGGATGTCATCCTGGGCGTATGCGGGCAGAACTGGAGACGTCAGCATGCGAACGGGGAGAGGCGAACACGAGAAGGGGGAAGCAGGTGCGCACGTCGCTGTCTCTCGTCCCAGAGGCGATTGTGCTCGTGGGCCGGGTGCTTGTCCCAGCCCAGCAGGCGACGCCAGCCACCAGCTCCTCGACGACTCATCGTGGCAGAGGGCGTTGGTTCTGTAGCTGCTGGTGTGTTTTCTGCGTCTCCTGCGTCTTCTGTGCTTTCTGTGTCCCTGCGGTATCCGGGGCGGCAGGTCGCGATGTTGTCGGTCGGCTCGATTGGAATGGACTGCAATCGACGGCTCGGAGGGACTGCGGGATATTTAAGAGCTGAAAAGAGCTGGCTCCCTCGCCCATTCTTGTTTGTGCATTCTGCAAGTTAGCGCGGGCACCAGTAAGGATGGTCTCAGCAAGGAAGAAGAAAAACGCACCAGAAGACGCCGCCGGGACCCTTTGGGGCCATTGGGGCCATTGGGAGGGCCCCTTTGTTTTGGCGCGACACAGCCAGCACTAATCCGGGATGACGTCGCTGGATCGCTGAACCGCCGATGGCAGGGGGGCGCTTGCCATCGCGATTCGGTGTGGGGTCTGCCCATAGCGTGTTTCGGGAGCAGCTGAATGGCGCCCAGCCACTAAAGCGAATAGTGGTACCACACTATTCGAATTGTGGCGGCCATATTTTTCAGCGATACGATCCCGGGTTCTGGGGAGCGCAGAGAGCTTGCAGCACGGCAGATGCGAATGCCTGTGCTCGTGTTTTCCAGGCGTGCGCCTGTGGTCCATGCTTCGTCCTCCTCGCAAACAGCACCGAACAGCTCGGGCAGCTTGGACAGCTCGTACAGCTCGTGCAGCTTTGTCCACGTCCTCTTTGTCGCAGACTGGCTGAAACGGCAAAGCTCCTCTCCCCTGGTGGAGTCCGCGCTTGCTGGTCTGCTGTTGTCGGCGAGAAGGGTAGCACGTGCACATGGTTTTGTTTGTCTCGCCTCGCACGGCATGCTCCTGCTCGTACTCGTAGGTGTGTGCCGTCCGGCAGCAGCAGTCCATGCCGAACAGCACCCGATATCTGCGACGCCGTGCGGCTCGCCTCACCTCCTGCCGTCTTCGCAAGAGTCAGAGCCTCAGGCATGCATGCCTAGCCAATCGAGACCGGGGTCGTGAAATGTGCACGAGGACGTCCGTTTGCGTTCGTTGGGAGTTTGACGTGGCAAGGTGTTTGGGGACTTGCGAACGTAAAAGGTGCACGTTCAGCGGTGGCCATTCGATTGTGGATCAGTTCTCCCGCTGCCGATATCGCCGGCTCTCAGCCAAGCTCAGCCGCCACGGCTGCCTGAGCGACCTTGCAGCCGACCTCGTTCTGCCTAGCCAGGACTGTGGCCAGACACTGCACACTGCACTCAGGCTGACAGCAAGCTGGGCTGCTCTGCTGACGGCAGGTGAAGCAGTGGCCCCAGCTCTCTGCCGCGCTGGCTGGCTCTTTGGGCAGCCGCGACCCTCAATTGGCTCACCACTCTAGGCAGGAGCTCCAGGCAACCACCACGGCGAGGGGAGTCACATATCTTTCCACAGCAGCAGTGTGATATCTCTCAGCCTCCTTGCGGGCACGAATAAACTATATATTCACTCCAGATGTCCTGCCTTGGATTTTCGGTCAGCCATCTGCTAGTCCTCCCTTTTCCGTGTTTTGCATTATTCATCTCGTCTCACTCCCGCCGTTCCGCGGCATCTCCGCTGATCTTCCCGCTGCCAGCACTCTTACATCTGTCAAATGACAGCCTGAATCTGAACATATTCTTGTAGGCAGACCACCCAAACTTCACTCCAACTCCCCCCCAAAACTTCCCTGGCCCTTCTTCTCTTTTTTACTTTATCTATGCCTCTCTCTCCGTCGCCGGCGGTGCTTCACCCTTGCTTTGCTTTGCTTTTCCCTGCCTCCATCCGCTCCGTTCCTCACCGACTCCTCTGACGCGCGCAGACAAATCACCTTGCATATCAAGGCTTGCGCCCAGGCGGCTGCGACGTAAGCCACCCAACTCTGCCCTCGCCAGGTATGCTCCCCTCCCCATAATTCCTGCCTTCTGTCTGCCGCCTTTCCCAACGATTGGCTCCCCGTGGCTCGCCTGGTCGCCCTTTTGCATCTCGCCCCGGTCACACGAAGCTGGCCTGCGCCAGTGCTGCTTCCAGCAGACGGGAGAGTGGAGCAGAAAAAGGCACATGTGCATGCATGACAGCTCTAGGTGCCCAATCTTGTACTGCAAGTTGTCGCCCCAATTTCGCCCACCGCTCGAGAGAGAGCTCCAGCTTGCGCGCACAGGAAACGAGGCACAACCATCTGCTGACTTGCATTACTTGTCTGCATCAGCTGCTCTTTTTTTATTTTCTCGCCAGACCGCCCCGTTTGCAAAAGTTTTTGGACATAATTACATCACAGCCCTAAAAATTTGCACCTTCCGAGTCTGCTGCTCTACAAGCCTGCCCTACCAAACCTGCTCTGCAAGCTTGCCGCTCCCCAGGCAGACTCTAGCAGAATGGACTCGCAATCCACCCTCACCCTCAACAACGTGCAGGCCGACGTCACCAAGGTGCGGACGGACGATGCCACAAAGGTTGTCATTGATCCGGCCGCCACCAAAGTGAACGAGGTCGAAGCCAAGTCGGCAGATCGCCCGGACGGCGCTGCCAAAAAGATGCCGGGAGACAAGGGTGCCAAGAAATGTGCCAAACACGACAAGCCCAAGAAGCCCAAGAAGCCCGTAGCAATCGTTGAGAGCGATTCCTCAGGTTCTGACAGTGACTCTGACTCCACGTCTTCCTCGTCTGCCAAATCCAGCGCGTCCACGTCAGACTCTGACTCGGATGACTCGGAAGAGGATGCGAAGAAGAAGAAGCACCGCTCCAAGAAGCGCCATGCCTCTGAAAAAGCAAAGAAGAGGTTCATCCGAACGAAGAAATCCAAGAGGCCCATCAAGATCCACGAGTCGTCCGACTCAGAATCCGACTCCGACTCCGACTCAGACTCGGACTCAGACTCGGACTCGGACAGCTCCGACAGCTCCAGCCTCGCCAGCTCTGACAGCGAAAACAACAACTCTGCCGGTGCTGTAAAAGGTCGGCGGGGTCGCCACCACCACCAGCTTCAGAACCAGCAGCAGCAGCAACAGCAGCAAGACTTGACGAGACTGCTACTTCTCCAGCAGCAGCAGCAGCAGCAGCAGCAGCAACCTCCGTACCAACAATATGCTCCGCCGATATACTACGGTGCTCCTGTCGGTGCTCCCATGGGTGGCTTCGTCCCGAGCATGGCGCCGAGCTACGTGTACCAGCCGCCGCCACCGCCGCCGCCACCGGTCGGTCTCGATCCCCGCTTCATCCGGCGTCCTCCACCACCAATCGGCCTGGGTCGCAACAACCTCGGCCATGGCCACCTGGACTCAATCAACGACGCCTTCGATGGCAAGCGGAAGAAGCACAAGTCTGCCAAGCACAAGCGGGCATCCAAGTCGACCTGCTTGGACTACAAGCGTGTCGACCAAGTGTGGGACAGCACCATTCACAACTACAAACTCCAAGACACCGCTGAAGGCAGCACCGAGGACGAATATGAGGGCTTCCTCTTCCATGTGCGGCGCACGTTCGACTGGGAGGGCAAGTACAAGCAGACAGTCGTCGACATCAAGAGCAACCTGCTCCGCGAGGTCCTGCAAGACGTCATGGGAAACATCAAGGGCATCAGCCTAGTTGAAGAGACGCCCAAACTTGACCCCAACCTGTTGTTCCTGTACCTGGAAGACATGCGGAAGCATCTCAAGGCTCTGAAGAAGAAGAAGCCGACGGGCGACAAGAAGGCCCGCAAGAAGGAACAGAAGACGCTTGACAAGAAGCGCGAGCAGTTGAAGGTTCTGATCAAGTACCTCGACAAGGACTACGAGGCCACCAAGAACAGGTAAGCGTCCGAGCCTTTTTTTTTTTGCGTCTTTTTTTACCTCTTCTTCGCTTGCTTCTATTTTCTCGTTCCGTCTCTGATCGCCCAGTCTGAACCCGATGCTCGAAAACGGTATTATCACCTTCGACCTGCTGTGGGCGCTCTGGAAGCCGAACACGCTCGCCTACACAACCACATATGGCTCACCCGACGAGCCTCGGGTATTCATGGCAGACATGGCCGAGAAACACTTCAGCCTCATGAAGGGCGAATTCTACTACATCGAAGGAAAGGTACGCATTTGTCATCCCGCGAGACCCTGTTTGTCCATACAGGTTGACTAACCCAATGCATCCAGTACTTCGAGTACGATGGGAAACGCTTCGGCTACGGCGGCATGACCGACGAGATCAGCGATTTCCGGGGCACGCGCAAGATCACCAGCCTCCCGGTGTATCCCCTCAAATACCACAAGGAGGAGGAGAAGCTGCGCAAGACTCTGGTGGAGCGCGGAAAGAAGTTTGTGACCCTCAGCGGTGTTCAGTACAAGAGCTACGAGGGCATGGCCTACTACAAGAAGAAGAAGAGCGCGGTCAAGGTCAACATCAGCGGGCGCATCATGATCGACCCTAGCATCCACCGCCGCATCAACCCCAACTATCCCATCTCCATTGTGCGGCCCAAGGATCACGATTTCATGTCTGACGACGAGTTTGACGACGACTGGGAAAATCCCGGCTGCGGCTGCGGCTCAGACTCTGAAGATGGACAAGGACGAAACCGGCTCAAGGCTTTCAAGGACGAGAAGGGCGACTTGTTTTTCGTTAGCATGCCCAACGGCAAAGACACGCCCAAAGAGGAGCTGGACAAAGTGGACAGCAAGGACGAGGAAGAAGCCAAAGAAGAGGAAGACAAGACGGACAAGTCGGACAAGTCGGACAAGTCGGACAAGTCGGACAAGTCGGACAAGACGGACAAGACGGACAAGACGGACAAGACGACTCCCGAGTTCAGCGATGAAGAGTACCTGATCGCGTCTCCAGTGGTGCTCGGCTTTGCTTTTGCCGAGAAGCTCTGGCTCGAGTTTACGGTGTCGGGCGTCAAGGAGATTCAGTGGAACAACAACGCTTATGAATCTCTGGTGCTGGAGCCCAAGACGAAAGACATTGTCAAGGTATGATCGCCCCCCCCCCCCCCCCCCTCCCTCAGCTTTCTGCCACCATTCTCTGACAAAATACAGGCTCTCGTGGAGTCCCACAAGTACCACGCGGCCGAAAGTATCGACGACGTGATTCAGGGTAAAGGCAAGGGCCTTGTTGGTAAGTTTCCACGGAACTGTTCCCAATTTTGTCTCTTTTCTTCCTCACCATTCTAACGAGTGCAGCTGTACTCCACGGTCCCCCGGGAACTGGCAAAACGCTCACGGCGGAGGGAATTTCGGAGCTGCTGAAATGCCCGCTCTACATGGTGTCTGCTGGCGAGCTGGGCACGGACTCTCGATTCCTCGAGTCGGAGCTGCAAAAGATACTCGACATCTGCCACGCGTGGGGCGCCATCCTCTTGCTTGACGAGGCCGACGTCTTCCTGGAGAAGCGCAACATGCACGACATCCACCGGAATGCTCTTGTCAGCATATTCCTGCGGCAGCTGGAGTACTTCCAGGGAATCCTGTTTCTGACGACCAACCGGGTCGAGGTAAGCTTTCTCTGTGTGACCCTTTGTTTGTCCCGTTGTCTGAATTCTGGGACGTTGGCTAACATGACCACCAGACCTTTGACGACGCGTTCCAATCGCGGATCCACATTGCACTGCGGTACGACAGCCTCGACCACAGGGCCAAGAAGACCATCTTCAAGCTCTTCATCGAGCGGGTGCGGGTGCTCGAGAAGACGGATCTCATGCCGTTCTCGGACGAAGACTTCAACACGCTCGCGCGGCACGAGCTAAACGGGCGACAGATCAAGAACACGGTGCGCACGGCGCAGGCGCTGGCGGTCAACAAGAGGGAGCCGCTATCGATGAGCCACATCCGCCAAGTGCTGGACGTACAGATGTCGTTTGACCGCGACCTGAAAGGCGGACCCGGGTTCCAGGATGCGATGCGCAGCTACTTCTAATGCTGTGGTTTTTTGAGGGGGGGGGTTCTTTTTGTTTCTTTTTGTTTCTGGATTTGCCATACGATACGACTCTGATGATTTACGCACGAGAATTTGTGTCCCCTACTCAGCAGCTCATTGGTGTCCAGGAAGGTGGCTTGGGAGGGCATGGCGTACTCGTAGTGGACATTTTTCTTTTTCCTTTTGGTTTTGTCACGGCTGCATTTTCCGGATATGAAACGCTGGTATATGAAATGCCATGTTTAGTTATTCTTTTACAGACAACCCTTCTCTGAATACAATCTGATATACATGCAAGGCAGTGGAAGCATCACAGCTTGGCCCTGGGCTGGGCCTCGGCAGCAGGGGCAAAGTTGGGGCCGCCGAGGGCGGCGACGATGCGATCGATGGCGTGGAGGAGCCAGAGGGAGCCGTCGTCGGTGGCGAGCCAGTCGACGCCCTGGACGTCGGCGGGATGGCCGTTGTCGTCGTCGTCGTGCTGGGGCAGCCAGGAGCCGTCGGCGATGGCCTTGCGGAGGCCGAGGATGTGGGAGAGGAGCTGGGGGCCGACGCCGGTCTGGGCGCGCAGACAGCTGATGGCGACGAGGCTGGTGAGGGCGCGGCCGACATGGGCGAGGCCGCCGGCGCCGTGGCCGGGCGGGTCGGTGAACAGGGGCCCGTAATGCGAGCCCAGAATGTGCACGGGCAGGTCCGGGTGCGACTGCGCCAGCCGGGCCAGCAGCTTCCCGTCCACGCCGGCGTAGACGGAGCGCCAGAGCGCGCGCCCGCGCGCTGCCGTCGCCGCCAGCAGTCCCGCCGCCGTCACCTCCCGCGTCGCCTCCGTGGCCAGCCCCGCCGCCACGTCCGCCGGCAGCGCCGCCCGGAACGCGCCCAGCACGTTAATGGTCCGCGGGATGCCGTTGAAGCCGATGCACTTGAGGCCGACCTCGCGGATGAGCTCTGCCGCGGGGACGGGGGCGAGGAGGACTGCGGCAGGCGTGTCGTTGCCCCCCTCCTCCTCCTCTTCTGTGGCCACACGGTACAGCGCGGCGAGCGCGTCGGGGGCGTTGAGAGTGATGGTGGTGGCGGCCTGGGGAGATTAGCAGGAGGGGGCAAGTGGCAAGTGGCAAAAATGACAGGCGAGAGACAACCCACCGACACGGTGATCCACGGCCGGCTGCCGACGTTGTGCTGGGCAGCCTCGCGCGCCACGGCGCGGTACACGTCGGCAATGTGCGGGGGCGCGGGCGTGGTGCCGGGGCGGGCAAAGGGGGCATTGATGAGGGCCTTGAGCGGCGGGGAGAGCTTTGTAGCGGCCATGGCGTGGGACGGGGCGCGTCTCGCAATGGGACGCGTCTCTCTCAGGACCAGATAGATCGCAGGCAGCCACGTCCGAGAGGCGAAACGCAGGCGGGCAGGGAGGAATCCCCGGGACGCTCTCCGCAGGGCGATCCACAGGCAGGTCGATCCACAGGCTGATCCACAGCCGAATGCCCTCGGATGCATTTGCCGTCCTAATTACCCCAGAATGCAAGTGGGGCTGCGGGACGTTTTGGGACAGTCGCGTGCTAGCGGCTGATTTTTATGTGTATGTAATACTACATTGGATTTCAGACCTCATCCGACGTAATTGCTCAAGAACAGAGAAAAAAATTGTGACTGTTTTTCTCCTGCAGAGACGAGTGGTGCTGGCTGTGAAGGGCGAAGGTGGCGACAGTGGCCTCCCTTGACAGCAGCACGACGAGACGAACTGCAATGTCGCTGCTGGTATTTTTGGTTGTCTGCTTTCTGTGGCCGACTTCCAAACCGTTTGATAACCGCATCCTTTCCAGACCAACGGGACAGTTGCTTCAAATCCTCTGGCTGCGCTCGACAGTGCATATAGGAATCACTCACAGATTTCTTTCACAGTACGAGCACCGAATGATAATATTCGGAAGACCACATCGACGCTGCCATTATCTCACGTGACGTGTAATACCGTCGACGTCTTCTGGCCTCTACCAACTGCCGTCATCATGTTAATGACGCTTGCGACGGGGGGGGGGGGGGGGGGGGGGGGGGAAGGGAGAAAACTATATATTCTAGACGTAGGGCAGACTCTTGAAAAAATTCAAACAGAACTCCATCTCTCTCGACAAACTTTACTCGGCTCTTTGGCTGCATAAACGACTCGTCGAAAACACACAAAAACACACAAAATGACAAAATTCACGCCGTCCCCCGAAGTCTGCCACGTGTACTTTTTCGTGGCCATCGTCTTGCTCTTCATGACTCTCGGGGCGATTGTCTGCTTTGAAGCACGCCAATTTGTGGCTGCGGCTGCGGATGCTCCCCTCGACGAAGAAACCGCACCGCTGCTGCCGCCTCGCCGCAACCTCGGCCGTCTCTGGTCTCTGCGCTCCGACGTCGACAGCAAACGGCAGATTGTTCGGCACGCGGCAAGGACAGCCTGCTGAGCCGCATGCAGCAGGACCCGTACCAACGGCCGCCGCGACCACTTCTTGAGCCACTGCAGAGTAGTCCATTTCGGTACGTCATCAGACATACACTAGTCGAATATGATACTGATGTTTGATCTCAGTGACTGGCCAAAACATGGGAACTGGGTTACGTGCTGATGGGAGGGCACGTAAGTCCAACAGGTTCTCACGCTGGATGGCGGTACAGAAATTGTAGGAACAATCTGGCTTTGCAGGTGTAGGATATCATCATTTTGGGCTTGTAGTCTTTTTTTTGGGGAAAAATGTTTTTATTAAAAAAAGACAATTAAAAAAAATCTTGCTAAAAAAAATTACCCAAATACTCCTATGACTAGGGCTGGCCTGAGAAGCGAGTTAGGAGCTTGTCTCACACATCACTCCAAAAAAGACGCCCGCTGCTGGGGCCAGCCTTAAAAAAATGATACCCGTCACCTGGCTGTCTGCCTCATCTCTCTGCCTAGTTATGCTGCAGCCTCTGTACTGTTGGGCGCGGTCGTATTCAGCAGCGGGTACAGCGGGACGCTGGTGGGGGCGTGGACGCGGTGGGTGTAGCCGGGGGCGGTCGTGTTGACGGTATCGAGGTGGGCCGGGACCGGGCCATGATGACCGTGCTCGGTGTTGTCGTGGGGTCCGGAGGTAAAGTGGCCGCCGCGGTCGCCGCCGGCGACGAGCTGGACGAGGTGGCTCCGGAGCAGGCTCAGCTTCTTGAGGATCCATTTTGTCGTCGTGACGCCGGTGCCCTCAATCGAGTGGGTGTGCGAGTGCGTCGCGCTGCCGTAGCTTCTGCTCTCCTCCGTGTGGTCGACCGTCTCCTTGGCATGGCCCTCCCCCACCAGCTTGTCCATGGCCTTGGAATTGCCGCGGCGGCCATCAGGCCCCAGCTCCTCCATCTCGCCGAGGGCATCCTCAACGATCCACTCCGACACGAGCGGCCCCACGGGCGGCGGGTTCTGGAGCTCGATGGCGGCCTCTTGGAACGCCTCATTGACCGGCAAGCGGAGGCTGGGCAAGTAGTCAAAGCTCCGTTTGGGGAGGAACTTGCGCAGACTACGGGCCAACAAGTGCGAGACAGGCGAGACGGTGTTGTTGGCGGTGGTGCTGTAAGCAGAGATGTCATTTGCCGTAGCAGTAGAGACGGAGATGGTGTCGTTGGCCGTGGCAGTAGAGACGGGGACGGTGTCGTTGGCCGTGGAAGTAGTGTAAATGACGGTGACAACTTCAAAGGTGGTGGTGAGGACTGGCGGGATGGCAGCCGACGAAGTGGCGACGTCGGCGATGGTGGCGCCGGCGGTGGTGGGTGTGGTGAACGAGGTGATCGGGCAGGGCGGGATAAAGGCAGTGGCCGGAACAGGGATCGAAACCGTGATGTTGGACCCACGCGCATCAGCTGTGCAGGCGAGTGCCACGGGACATCTAAGCAGCTTCCCCATCCCCAGCCAGCCCAGCTTCTGCACCCCCACCTGCATCTTTGCCAGATCGGCTTCGATCTTCTGGTTGATGTTCTCGTTGGCGTGGTTGGCCTTTCGGCACGGGTTGTATCCGTGTCCGTAGCCGCCTTGGCCAATATATGTAGCCCGCTCGGTCGTCGTGGATGTTTCCTCGTATACCACCGTACGCTCTAGGTCGAAGCTAAACGTCGGATATCCAATCTCGACCTCGTGGTCGAACTTGAAGTTGACGCCGCCCAGCGGGACGGCATGTGTGACGGCGCAGTCTGCAATGACAAGCAGCAGGGCCACGAGGGCCTTGGGAAGGGAGATGATCATGGTCCTGGAAGTGGTAGAAAGGTGGTGTGTGAGAAAGAAGAGAGAGGGAAGGTGGTGTGCGAGAAAGAAGAGAGGAAAGGTGGTGTGCGAGAAAGAAAAGAAAGGAAATGAAGTGTAAGCCGTGATTTATATGTCAAAAATAAATGCTACCAAAATCCCCGTTCAAGAAAACAAAAAGACAAAAGCCCAACCAACTCTTAAGCCCTCGCCCATTCGCCCCCTCGCTCCCAAACCCTCAAGCCCTAAATGCAATTTTGCCTGGACGCAGTCTCGGCTGTGAGACGTCTCTGTGCGTCACTGCGCGTCACTGTGCTCCTAGCAATGGCCGTCATAGATAACATGCAGCGTCTGGTAGTGTCGTCACATGCCAGCGAAAAATGGATCGAGTCCATTCATATTAAAGCTAAAGTTGAAGCCTTGGTTTTGCATCTGATAACAGTCAGTAAAAAGACAACAAAAAAGAAGGAGAAGAAGAAAAAGAAAACTGTGAGCTCACCAGGTCCTCCCATCCCCACTCGCTGCTGGCCATGATCATATTGCCCTGTGCCGGCATGGACAAGTCAAAGGGGCCATTGCCACTGTTGTTGGTGCTGCTGTTGGTGTTGAGAGGAGGCGCCATTTCTGCATGACCTAATCCACCAAAATCGGACGTAGTTGCTCGCGTCAGATCAGAGCCGCCCAGACTCAACTCGTCATCGCCGCCTTTGCCACCGCTGTCGGCCACCTCGCGCAGCCACTCGATGCAGCGCTGCACCCGCTCCTTGCAGTCGGCCACGACGGCCTTTTCCATGGCGTCGCGGTCGGCACCGCTCTGGAGGGCCCGCGCCTGGGCGACCACGATACAGGGGAACAGATAGCCCTTGACGTTGGTCTCGCCCGCGCTCAGCCGGCGCTCTGCGTACACGACGGACTGCTCCAGCGCCTCCACCAGCACCGACTGGGCCACGACGCCGGGCATGGCTAGCATGGGTGAGGGCTCTGTGGAGGCTGCCGTGGCAAGACCGCTGGTTGTGTTGGTGCTGCTGCCGCTGCCAGTCTCACCCTCCGTCCGGATTCCCAGGTTGAGCCGCACGGCGTGCTCCTCCTCCAGCTGCCACAGCAGCTCCATGCCGATCGTGGCCATGCTCTGCACAGGCACGGACCGGAAGCCGCTCGACCCGGCCACAGACAGCCGCGCAAAGTCGTCAAAGTCGTCGTCGAAAGTGGCGTCATTGCTGCCGCTGCCGCTGCCGCTGCCGCTGGCGGCTCCGTTGTTGACAATCATCCACGGCGAGGACGACATCGGCGTGTTGACGGCGCTGGAACCAGATGCCGATGCTGGCAGGCCCTGGCTCTGCGGACCGCCCGCCGCCTTTGCCTTGCCGCCCCAGCCCTCGAACAGCTTCAGCGACGTGTCCACGCTGACCTTGCGCGAGAAGTAGTATTTGGGGTCGTTCTGCGAGGCGGCCAGGAACGACTGGTTCAGCGCCAGGAAGCAGCGGTGCGTCAGGTGATCGGCGAAGCGCATCTGGAACGTCGTCGGCCGCATCTTGCTGCCGCCGGTCGCGCCCGGGCCAGCCGCGTTGCGGTATGCCTGGAGGGTGCCCGCGAGCGCCTGACAGGCCGACCGCAGCTCTGAGTTGAGGCGAAGCGTCTCGTCATAGGAGTTGGCGCTTCGGAAGTCGTTGACGGTGCGGGCGACAGCCAGACGCGTGGGGAACGACTTGAGCAGGGCGATCTGGAGGGACGTGTTGGTGAAGGTGGCCAGGGGCTTTGGGTGGGAGGGTGATGCGGTCGAGGCTGACGCTGATGCTGATGCAGATGCAGATGCAGATGCAGATGCAGATGAAGAGGCCGGCGCTCCCCCTGACTGCGGCTTGTCCACCAGCTGGTCGTCGAAAAAGTTGGCCGGCGGCAGCGTGTCGTAGTCGGCTGGCGAGATGAGCGGCGGCCCGCCCGAGTCGAGGCTGGACTGCAGCGCAATCTCCAGGATGGTGGCCCACAGCCGCCGCCGCACCTCGGCCAGGAAGCGCGGCACGTTGGGGATCTTGGTCGGGTCCCGGTGCAGCCCCATGTACATGGCCGAGCGCACGAGCCCGCCGGCCGAGATCCACGACATGTCGGCCGCCAGGCCCGACGTCTCGCGCGCCAGGTGCAGCAGACACATTGTCTGCAGCCCCGGGATGCTCATGCGCGACTTCTCCGTCGGTGCCGGTGCCATCAGCCACACCTGCGCCTCGTACACCCACTGGGCCGCCCGTGGCCGCAGCGAGTAGCGGTCGTCGTACACGCAGGCTCCGATAGCCATGCACAGCTGCATCTGGATGACAAAGTTGGTGCTGGCCGCGTGCGGGTTCTCCCAGTAGCGCCGGTAGTCCTGCGTGAAGGTCGGGATGTGCAGGACGCGATACACCGTCTCAAACGTGCGGAAGTAGCCGTTGACCAGCTTGTCGGCCACCTCGCGAGACGGCACCTGCTTGCCGTAGTCCAGCGCCACCATGGCCGGCGCGCGGTGCGCCTTGATCACGCGGCCCAGCGCCTTGCACCGCTTTATGCCCTGGTTGATCTCGTTGTGCTTCTGCTCCTTCTTGCCCATGATGTCGCCGAGCAGTGGCCGCTGAGTCAGCAGTTAGCGGCTGGTGGGCAAACGCGCAGATTCGGACAGAGACTTGCCATGACCGTCAGCAACGCGCCGTTCATCCAGTGGCCGCGGCTGAGATACTTGGTCTTGCTCTTGCTCGGGGGGCCGTCGTCGCTGGGCGGCGACTTGATGATGCCGCCGGAAGGGAACGTGCTCGATTTGGCCTGCCCCAGCAGAGGCAGCAGATAGCTGGAGGGCGTGGGCGGTGGCAGCAGGGGTTGCTGCGGCTGCGGCTGTGGTTGCGGCTGCGACGGTAGACCCTGCTGCGTCTGCTGTTGTTGCTGTTGTTGTTGCTGCTGTTGTTGTTGCTGTCCGTCCATAACAGACGCCAGCCGGCTCTCGAGCCTGCGAACCTGCTCCTGCAGAGATGACACCTCGGAGCCGCCCGAGATCGACGCCAAGCGAGGTAGCGGGCCACGGTACGACGAAGACGAAGCCGGCGGGTATGCTTGGCTACTGCTGTAGTCGTGTGGCCGCCCGAGGCTGCCGTCTTGGCCGTTGGCATACCGGGGCGCATGACCTGATCCGGGGACGCTTTGGAGCCGGTCGGACGGCCAGTCAGACTCCATGCCAACCCCGCTCGCCGCCCTCTGCGGCTCGCTGCTGCCCGGGCCCTCTGCCCCGGTGCCACGGCCATGGGTCGCCCGCGAGGGGGGCGAGTGCGTGACCATGGGGTCGGGCTGGTAGTAGCAGTGCTCAGGCTTGTAGGCCTGCACGCAGTTGGCGCATGGCAGCTCGCGGTCGCATCGGACTTTGCGTCGTCGACACTGCACAGCTCACACGACTCTGTCAGACCATTTTCCCCAGATGTAAAGCCCTTCTCCGAGATAGCCTTGCAGCCGCCATCCTGGCGATGGCCGTCCGGGCATACAGCACGGTGATACCGGCCTCAAGGCTTCTTTTTCCGCCCGCTGCCACTCACCTCTTCGCAGGCCAGCGTGCGCCGCCTGCGCTTGCGCTTTGCTGGTACCGTCGGCTCCATCACAACGCGGATTCACGTATCGAGTCAGCAAAGGCAGCGCACATGTCAAGGACAGAGCAAGAGCGGCAAGAAAAAAAGGTGCAGCCTGCGCACCTGCGTCGGAGATGCTTGGAAGAGCGACCGGAGTTTAGGAAGGCGCGGTCCACACTGCTTACACTTTGGGGAAGGCGCACGGACCAAGAGACAACTGTCGTCGGGGTTGTCTCTGCAAACGCCGATCTCCGATGAAGCTCTTACAATCTCCTGTCCCAAACCGCCCCAAGCTGTCACTAACTGCCCCAAACCGCCCCAAGCTGTCACTAACTGCCCCAAACCGCCCCAAACCGCCCCAAACTGCCCCAAACTGCACCCCAAGCACCCCAAACTGCCCCCCCAAATGTCTGGCCACAATGTGCCACATGACCACAGAAATATCGAACACGGCAAAATGATTCCATTGTACACGGGGACCCTGGCAGACAAGACGGCAGGCTTGACCGGCTCCGCTGCTGGGAACCCCCAGTCTTGCTCCTCCAATGCCGCCGCATCTACATACATATTTATGACAGTGAATACGGGTGATACTAATAAGCTACAAGACTATCTTCAGACACGTCCCCGGCCTTCCCCCAGCGACTCCGCAGGCTACAGCTCCAGCATCAGCATCAGCATCAGCATCAGCATTAGCATCAGCATCAGCTTCCACTCCGCTCCGCTCCAGGTTCACCTACAGCTCCTCAGGGCGGCCCAGAACAGCCCAGGACGCAGAGCATGACGGCCAAGCGCCCTAGCACCTGCACCTGCACCTGCACCTGCACCTGCACCTGCACCTGCACCTGCACCTGCACCTAGCACCCGCAACTAGCACCAAGCACCTGCACCTGCACCTAGCATGCCCCACATTTTCTCATTACAGCAGCAGCTCCAGCGGGTTCTCGACGACCTTCTTGAGCGCGCGTATCCACTCGCCGCCGACGGCACCATCAACGACCTTGTGGTCGAAGCTGGCGGTGACGACGATCTGGTCGTCCCAGGCGACGCCAGTGGTGCCGTCCTCGTTCTCGACCGGCACGGCGACCTTTTGGGTGGTGCCGACGGCGAGGATGGTGGACTGGGGCGGGTTGATGACGGCGGTGAAGCGCTCGACGGCCGGGTTCATGCCCAGGTTGGAGATGGAGATGCTGCCGCCCTGGTACTCCTCGGGCAAGAGCTTGCCGTCGCGGGCGCGGCCGGCGAGCTCCTTGACCGAGTTCGAGATGGCCTCGAGGCCCTTGGCGTCGACTGAGGTGACAATGGGCGTGATGAGGCCCGACGGCGTCGACACGGCCACCGACACGTCCACCGTGTTGAACTGCCGGATGGCGCCGTCACGCCACGACGAGTTGGCCGCCGGCACCTTGCGCGAGGCCACGCCAATGGCCTTGATCAAAAAGTCGTTGACGCTCAGCTTGTACTTGCCGTCGGCCGACGCGTTGAGCGCCGCCCGCAGCTTCAGCAGCTTGCTCACCGACAGCGACGCCGACACAAAGTAGTGCGGGTTCTGCGCCACCGACTCCTTCAGCCGGTTCGCAATCGTCTGGCGCATGTTCGTGATCGGGATGTCCTCGTACACCGCTCCCGCCGCCGCACCACCGCCCACGGGCGCTGCCGCCGCCGCCTTCTCCACGTCCTCAATCGTGATCTTGCCGCCGGCGCCCGTGCCCACCAGGCCCTCCAGCTTCACGTTCGACTCGATCGCCAGGCGCTTCGCCGCCGGCGTCATGTTCGGCTCGCGGTCCAGCGCCGTCTCCAGGCGGCCGTTCGAGGGGGTCGGTTCCGGCTCGGGCACAGGCTCGGGCACGGGCGCCGCGGGAGCCGGCGCAGCCGCCGCCGGGGCGGGAGCGGCCGCACCGGCTGGGGCCGTGTCGCCACCGGCGTCGGCCAGGGTAAAGCTCTCAAACGCAGCGACATCGGCGGCATCGTCGACCAGCACGGCAATGGGCTGTGGGCGGGGGGCTTGTCAGCAGGGTGGGTGCAGGCAAAACGCCAACGCAAAAGCAAAAGAAAAGCAAAACAAGAATCACCAAAACAGCAGACGAGGAATCATACGTTTCCGACTGGAACCTCCTTCGTGCCCGATTCTTTCAGAATCTTGGCCAGCACGCCTTCCTCCTGGTACTCAAAGTCCATCTGGGCCTTGTCGGTCTCCACCTCCACCAGCACGTCGCCCGGGACGATGCTCTCGCCCGGCTTCTTCTGCCATGCGCCAATGTTGCCGGCCGTCATCGTAGGCGACAGCGCCGGCATCTTGACAATGGTGTGCGACGGGAACGACGCATACCAGCGCGTCAGCGTCGATGGCATGGCATAGCGCAGGACGGTGCGCGACTGCAGCACACGCCTCCGGAGCACGGGAGCCAGCATGGCGGCGGTTGTTACGGGGAAGGGGCAGAGTCTGGTATGGGGAAGGGGGGAGAGGGGATTGGGGGGGTGGGAAGATAAAAAAAAGGGGAAAGGAGGTGAGAGAAAAAAAACAAGAGAGGACGACGAGAGCAGGTGAGGTGACGGTAAGGTGACCTTTTGTCGGGGCTTAGGGGAAACTAGCGGAC
This sequence comes from Harringtonia aguacate, assembly GCA_014183095.1. Lineage (NCBI taxonomy): Eukaryota > Fungi > Ascomycota > Sordariomycetes > Ophiostomatales > Ophiostomataceae > Harringtonia > Harringtonia aguacate. The sequence continues at coordinate 764,901 of JACCPH010000001.1, forward strand.
AAGCAGCGAAATCGGTGGCTGAGAGAGAGCAGAGAGCAGAGAAAAACACGACGGTTCGCAACGTCAAGAGAAACAAGATCGATTGTGTCTCTGTCGAAACAATGCTCGAGTGCAATTGAGCAGACACGGAACAAGATGGGTGACCGGACACGAGATTCAGGCAAAAGTTGGGGCAGGTGGACGGAGGAGGGATTTGGTGATGTGGAAAGGTTAGCTTCGGGGGGGAATTGCTCGCCAAAAAGGTCCGGTCAGGCCAGCGAATTTTTTCTGGGTTGTTTTTATCCCTCTGCCTGACCCTGTCACATTGCAGCGTTAGGGGTTGGGGGGGGGAAGCTTGGAGACCCACAGCGCTCCCGTTGAAAAATCACGGTCCACTAAATACCATAAAAAGGATCAGGAACATCTGCTCTCGAAGCATGAGCTCGCAACGGACCTGGAAAAAGTCGTGCCGGGGCGTTAATTGGCCGAGCTCCCGAGGGCAGAGCTTGGGGATGGGGGAGGGGGGGGGAGGAGGAGCGACGCAGGACAGTCATCCACGCGCGGGCGGCACGCACAGCTCCGACGGTTAGCTGCGGTGCATGCGAGCTCTTCAGGCGGAGCAGCAGTAGCTTGGCCCCCGGCGACTGTCTCGTTATTCCCAGACGTCCACTTTCCCAATGGCCTCCGGAACCCGCACTCGCACTCGTACAATTATTGCGTTTGACCAGCGTCATGGTAAGATTTACGATGACATAAGCGTCCGTGCCTCGATGCCTCAGGCAGCCGCAACGACAAGCGCAACGTCGCCTAAGAAACCAGGGGCGGCGCAGGGCCGCAATAAAAAAAAATGGAAGAATTAATTCCCAAAAAATACGTGTGGACTCTGCCGGATACGGCCTCTTATTCCCATCAGGCCAGCTAAGCCAAGCTAACCCTGCCATCCGGCCACACGAACACGAGAGAGCACAAACGTCTGCCGTGCATGCCCACGCCCACGCCGCAACCTCTGCTCCCGGATTTTCTCGACATGTACCCCTGCGACCTGTAGGACGCCCCGTCCGCCCGTCCGTCCCATCCTATCCGTCGTGACCTGACTTTACGGCCACGCGTTTCCCATCCGCCTCGAAGGGGAAAAAGGGGTTTCCCATCTCGCGACGTGTTTTTTTTATCGCCCGCCCTATCTGCTACGACTGCAACCTAGGGGCACCGTTCACGGCTTCTTTCCGCCTTCCGCCCTCCGCTATCCGCTTTCCCGCTTTCCCGCTTTCGCACACACTCTCTCCCGCTCCGCTTCCTCCCCCCTTCTCGACACGTCTTCTCCCGCGCATGGCCATTCGCTCCCACCGCCTGCCCCGGCCACCATGAGCTCGCTCCAGTTTGTGGGATCGTCCCTGGCGGCCATTGCCGCGTCCAAGGACATCCACCGCGATGCCACGCTCGCTGAGGCGGTCCAGAAGGCCCTGGCGGCCATCAAGGACAAGGACCCGCAGTTCCCCGACCCCGAGGTCATCTTTGCGCCGCTGCAGCTGGCCACACGGTCAGGCAGCATCCCGCTGACGACGGCGGCCCTCGACTGCATCGGCAAGCTCATCTCCTACTCGTACTTTTCGATCCCGGCGGCCGCGGCCATCCGGGCCTCGGACGAGGACCAGGAGCAGCAGCAGCAGCAGGAGGAGCAGGAGCAGCACAAGCCGCACCTGGCCGACCACAGTCCGCTGATCGAGCGGGCCATCGACACCATATGCGACTGCTTCCAGGGCGAGACGACGCCGGTGGAGGTGCAGCTGCAGATTGTCAAGTCGCTGCTGGCGGCTGTGCTCAACGACAAGATCGTCGTGCACGGCGCCGGCCTGCTCAAGGCCATCCGCCAGGTGTACAATGTGTTTCTGCTTTCGCGCAATACGGCCAACCAGCAGGTGGCGCAGGGCACGCTGACGCAGATGGTGGGCACCGTGTTTGAGCGCGTCAAGTCGCGGCTGCACATGAAGGAGGCCCGCATGAGCCTGTCGAAGCTGCAGCAGAACGGCAGCAACGCCACCTTTGAGCATGCAGACGGCGGCGAGTCCGAGAGCCCGGAGCCGGGGTCGACCGAGACCGGCTCAGAGGCCGCTGCACCCGAGGCAGAAGAAGAAGATGCCGCCAGTACCGCCGTCGTCGAGACCAGCACGACCACAACGGCGACGGCGACGACCAACAACACTACCACCACCCCCCCGAAGCTCACCCTCAAAGACCTCGAGCACCGCAAGAGCTTCGACGACTCCAACCTGGGCGACGGCCCGACCATGGTCACCCACCTCAAGCCGTCGCCCCCCTCGGCACGCTCGGTGCTGTCGGAGTCGATGCCGACAGACGCGGCCCACGAGGACAACCCCGAGATGCTCGAGGCCGAGGACGAGGTCTACATCCGCGACGCGTACCTCGTGTTCCGGTCGTTCTGCAACCTGTCGACCAAGGTGCTCCCCCCCGACCAGCTGTACGACCTGCGCGGCCAGCCCATGCGGTCCAAGCTCATCTCGCTGCACCTCATCCACACGCTCCTCAACAACCACATTGCCGTCTTCACGTCGCCCCTGTGCACCATCACCAACACCAAGAGCAATGAGCCGACCAGCTTCCTGCAGGCGGTCAAGTTCTACCTCTGCCTCAGCATCACGCGCAACGGCGCCAGCTCGGTCGACCGCGTGTTCGAGGTGTGCTGCGAGATCTTTTGGCTGATGCTCAAGTTTATGCGGCCACCCTTCAAGGTGAGTTCTCTTTTCTGCATTTGGTGTTCGTTTCGCCAGCAACGCGTCTAACTCTTCCCAGAAAGAAATCGAGGTCTTCCTCAACGAGATCTACCTCGCCCTGCTCGCCCGCAAGACGGCCCCCCTGTCGCAGAAGCTGTACTTTGTCGGCATCCTCAACCGGCTGTGCGCCGACCCGCGCGCCCTGGTGGAGATGTACCTCAACTACGACTGCGCCGGCAACGTCGACAACATTTTCCAGGACATTGTCGAATACCTGTCCAAGTTTGCCATTGCGCCGGTGGCCATCACGCCCGAACTGGAGCGCGGCTACGAGGAGAAGCACGGCACAACGAGCGGCAGCGACTGGCAGATGAAGACGACGCTGCCGCCGCCGCTGACGGTGACGCAGATTGTGCCGCACCACGAGCCCGAGTCCGAGTTCCCCAAGGAATACGTCATCAAGCGCGTGTCGCTGGACTCGCTCGTCGAGTCGCTGCGGTCGATGGTGAACTGGGCGCAGGCCGGGCGGCCCGACGGCGGCAGCAGCGGCAGCAACGGCACGACGGCGGCCGGCGGCAGCGGCAGCGGCAGCGGCGGTGCGGCAGCGTCAGAGATTGAGAAGCGCGGCGGGTCGCTGGACGACGTGCGGGAGTCGATCGACCCGTCGTTCAACGACAGCATGTCGCGCATCGACACGCCGGTGCTGCCGTCGACGCCCGAGATGATGGACGACGACAACGCGGAGCAGCTGGAGAAGGAAAAGGCGCGCAAGACGGCGCTGTCGGCGGCGATCAAGGCGTTCAACTTTAAGCCCAAAAAGGGCATCAAGATGCTGCTGGAGCAGGGCTTCATCGCGAGCGACACGCCGGCAGACATTGCATCGTTCCTGATCCGCAACGAGCGGCTGGACAAGGCGCAGATCGGCGAGTACCTGGGCGAGGGCGACGCCAAGAACATTGAGATTATGCACGCGTTTGTGGACACGATGAACTTTACCAAGCGGCGGTTCGTGGACGCGCTGCGGCAGTTCTTGCAGTCGTTCCGGCTGCCGGGTGAGGCGCAAAAGATTGACCGCTTCATGCTCAAGTTTGCGGAGCGCTACAACGACGGCAACCCCAACGCGTTTGCCAACGCAGACACGGCGTACGTGCTGGCGTACTCGGTGATCCTGCTCAACACGGACCTGCACAGCAGCAACGTGACGCGGCGCATGACCAAGCCCGACTTTATCCGCAACAACCGCGGCATCAACGACAACGCGGACCTGCCGGACGACTACCTGCTGGGCATCTACGACGAGATCGCGGCCAACGAGATTGTGCTGCACAGCGAGCGGGCGCTGGCGGCGGCGGCGGGCAACCTGCCGCCGGCGCAGCCGACGGGGCTGGCAGCTGGCATCGGCCACGCGCTGTCCAACGTGGGCCGTGACCTGCAGCGGGAGGCGTACGTGCAGCAGTCGGAGGAGATCTCGCTGCGGTCGGAGCAGCTGTTCAAGAACCTGTTCCGCAGCCAGCGGCGCAACGCGGCCAAGGCGGGCGGCGTCAAGTTCATCCCGGCGACGTCGTTCCGGCACATTGGCCCCATGTTTGACGTGACGTGGATGTCGTACTTTTCGGCCTTTTCGAGCCAGATGCAGAACGCGCACAACCTCGAGGTGCACCGGCTGTGCCTGGAGGGCATGAAGCTGGCGACGCAGATTGCGTGCTTCTTTGAGCTGGCGACGCCGCGCGAGGCCTTCATCTCGGCGCTCAAGAACGCGGCCAACCTGAACAACGTGCAGGAGGTGTACGCCAAGAACGTCGAGGCGCTGCGGGTGCTGCTGGACCTGGGCCAGACCGAGGGCAACTACCTGCGGCAGTCGTGGAAGGACATTCTGATGGCGGTCAGCCAGCTGGAGCGGCTGCAGCTGATGGCGAGCGGCATCGACGCGAGCGCGGTGCCGGACGTGTCCAAGGCGCGGTTTGTGCCGCCGGCGAAGGACGGCGGCGGCGGTGGTGGGAACAATGCCGACCACCGGCGGTCCCTGCAGCGACGCCAGCAGCTGCAGCACCAGCAGCAGCTGCAGCACCAGGCGCAGCGGCCGCGCGCGGGCACGGGCCCCGGCGGGTTCTCGTCGCTGGACATTGCGTACGAGATCACGTCGGACGAGACGCTCAAGAGCATGGACAAGATCTTTACCAACACGGCGAAGCTGCACGGCGAGGCGATTGTGCACTTTGCGCGGGCGCTGACAGAGGTCAGCTGGGACGAGATCAAGGTGTCCGGGTCGAACGAGAACCCGCGCATGTACAGCCTGCAAAAGATTGTGGAAATCAGCTACTACAACATGACGCGGGTGCGGTTCGAGTGGACCAACATCTGGGCGGTGCTGGGCGACCACTTCAACCGGGTGGGCTGCCACGCCAACGAGGCGATTGTGTTTTTTGCGCTGGACTCGCTGCGGCAGCTGTCGGTGCGGTTCATGGAGATTGAGGAGCTGCCCGGGTTCAAGTTCCAAAAGGACTTTCTCAAGCCGTTTGAGCACGTCATGTCCAACTCGAGCAACATCCACGTCAAGGACATGGCGCTGCGCTGCCTGATCCAGATGATCCAGGCCAAGGGCGCCAACATCCGATCGGGGTGGCGGACCATGTTTGGGGCCTTTACGGTGGCGGCGCGCGACCCGGCGGAGAGCATTGTCAACATGGCGTTTGAGAACGTGTCGCAGGTGTACAAGACGCGGTTCGGCGTGGTGGTGGCGCAGGGGGCGTTTACGGACCTGATTGTGTGCCTGACCGAGTTCTCCAAGAACATCCGCTTCCAGAAGAAGAGTTTGCAGGCGATGGAGACGCTCAAGTCGGTGATTCCCAAGATGTTGAAGACGCCGGAATGTCCGCTGTCGAGGGGGGGGGCAGCTACCATGGCTGCCACGGCTGCCACGGCTACCACGGGCAGCAACGGTACTGCCAACGACGTCAAGAGCCGCACATCGGTCGAGGAGGGCTACTGGTTCCCCGTGCTGTTTGCGTTTCACGACGTGCTGATGACGGGCGAGGATCTCGAGGTGCGGTCGAACGCGCTCAACTACTTTTTCGAGACGCTGCTGCGGTACGGCGGCGGGTTCCCGCCCGACTTTTGGGACATTCTGTGGCGGCAGCAGCTGTACCCGATCTTCATGGTGCTGCGGTCGCGGCCGGAAATGTCCAACGTGCTGAGCCACGAGGAGCTGTCGGTGTGGCTGTCGACGACGATGATCCAGGCGCTGCGCAACATGATCACGCTGTTTACGCACTACTTTGAGGCGCTGGAGTACATGCTGGACCGGTTCCTGGAGCTGCTGGCGCTGTGCATCCTGCAGGAGAACGACACGATTGCGCGCATCGGCAGCAACTGCCTGCAGCAGCTGATTCTGCAAAACGTGCACAAGTTCTCGCCGGAGCACTGGTCCAAGATTGTGGGCGCGTTTTGCGAGCTGTTTGAGCGGACGACGGCGTACCAGCTGTTCTCGGCGACGACGATCAACTCGACGGCGTCGCTGGCGCCGGCGCCGGGGGGGCCGCTGGAGTTTGGCTACCCGCTGAGCCCGGCGCGGCCGGACGGGTTTGGGGGAGACGAAAAGAAGGGCGGCAGCGGCAAGAACGGCACCGAGTCGGAGACGTCGTCGCTGTCGGTGCCGGGGACGACGCTGACGGAGGACGAGCAGATGACGCCGACGGCGGGGACAACACCGACGATAGGGATGACGACGCCGACGGTGGCCCCGTCGAACGCTTCGACGACGACGGCGGCATCCGGATCGGAGACGGCGACCAACGCCCCCCTCGAAGACTACAAGCCGACCAGCAGCCTGCAGCAGCAGCCGGTAGTGGTGACAGCGGCGCGGCGGCGGTTCTTCAACCGGATCATCTCGCGGTGCGTGCTGCAGCTGCTGATGATCGAGACGGTCAACGAGCTGTTTGGCAACGAGGCGGTGTACCGGCAGATTCCGTCGACGGAGCTGCTGCGGCTGATGGCGCTGCTGAAAAAGTCGTTTCTGTTTGCGCGGCGGTTCAACGGCGACAAGGAGCTGCGGATGCGGCTGTGGCGCGAGGGGTTCATGAAGCAGCCGCCGAACCTGCTGAAGCAGGAGTCCGGGTCGGCGGCGACGTACGTGGCGATCCTGTTCAAGATGTACGCGGACCAGGCGCCGGAGCGGCAGGCCAAGCGGGCGGACGTGGAAAAGGCGCTGGTGCCGCTGTGCCAGGACATTATCCAGGGCTACCTGGCGCTCGAGGACGAGAGCCAGCACCGCAACATTATGGCGTGGCGGCCGGTGGTGGTGGACGTGCTCGAGGGCTACGCCGTCTTCCCCGAGCCGGCCTTTTGCGCGCACCTGGCCGACTTTTACCCGGTCGTGGTCGAGCTGCTGGCCAAGGAGCTCAGCGTGGAGCTGCGCGGGGCCATTGTGCAGGTGCTGCGGCGGGTGGGCGAGGTCAGCCTGGGGCTCGAGAACCTGTCGGCCACGGCAGCGGCCTCGGCGGCAGCGGCCGAGGTCAAGCGCCGCGACAGCCTGCTGAGCGCGGCGTCGACCGAGGCGGCGGGCGTCGACTACGAGGGCGGCGACGCCAGCACCAAGTTTATGGGGCGACGGATGAACTCGCCGGTGGACGGTGGGCGGTGAGGGTGGAGGTGGACGACAGAAGACAGTGGAGGCGAACGACAGACGTGAAAGGCAAACGACAGAAGTGAAAGGCGAACGTGATGTAGACAGATAGACAGATCGGTGGATGTGTAACTGTACGGACTGCTGACGGCCTGCGGTGGAGATGGAGCCGAGTGCAAAACGGCCACGAAGAATGCGCGATACTTTTGTGCTGATAGAGTTTTTTTTTTTTTTATTCTTCTTGTTCTCCTTGTACTTTGTTTTTGTGTCTATTTTTTTAACCGTATAAAAAGCATGGAAGGTTCATAAATCGTTACTGTACAACTGTCCTAGCGTATTAACCTTTGGAATACCTGAGGCCATCCCAGCCACTACCATCTTACACCTACTGTCACCTACTGTCATCTACTATCACCTACTCCCACCCTCCCACCCGCGTGCCCGGCGGCGGCAGCACCTGGCGCAGCCACGCGCGCAGGGCGTCGGCCTCTTCGGGGACGGTGCGGTCGGGCAGGGAGGCGAGGTGGGCAGCGAGGTCGTAGTCGTAGTCGTGGTCGTGGTCGGCGGCGACGGCGGCGCGCAGGAGCGAGCGGAGGGTGTCGGCGATGTAGGCGGCGGTCTCGGGAGTGGTAGCAGCAGCAGCGACGCGCAGGACGGACACGAGGGCCTCGTAAAAGTCGACGAGGGTGCGGCGCATGAGGACGTCGCGACGGTCGACCATGTGCAGGGCGGCGAAGTGGAGGATGTCGTGGTTGTTGTCGTGGTTGTCGTTGCTGTCGTTGCTGACAAGCCCGCTCAGGTGGAGGGCGGCCAGCCGGGGCAGCAGCCGCAGCAGACGGCCCTGCGCCAGGGTGATCTGCCGGGGGTTGTTGTCGCCGTGGTCCGGATGCTCTCCGCTCGTGACGAGTCCGCGCAGCAGCGCCAGGCCGGCCGGCTCGCGGAACAGCAGCCGCCACAGCACGCCCTGACCGGGCTGCGTGCAGAGCCTAAACGACGGCCCTCCGTCTGTCGGCACCGCCCCGTTCACCTGCACCGCCATCGGCACCGGACAGTCCACCTGCACCGCCATCGGCACCGGACAGTCCACATCCAGCAGGTCGCCCAGCACGCGGCCGCCCTTTTCGGCCACGGCCACCGCCGGCGAGGCCAGCCAGCGCACCACGAACGCCCGCAGCAGGTCCGGCCGGTCGGTCGCCAGCGCGGCCACCGTCTCCACCCGGTCGTCTTCGTACCGGAGTGCTGGTGTTGTCCCCACCGCCGCCTTGGCCACCACTGTCATCGCCAGCAGGTTGGTCGCCAGCGCGGCGTCGGCGCCCAGGGCCGCAATGAGGCTGCTCTCGGGCGCAATGGCCAGCGTGTCGGCAAACGAGACGGGGCCCAGCAGCCGGGTGGCCAGCGACGCAATGGCCTCGGACGGGTCGCGGCGGGAGGAGGACGAGGACGGTGGGGTGGTGTTGTTGTCAGAGTGTGGCTGCTCCTCGAGGGTTGGCTCTCCCGGCTGCCGTCGTCTAGGCTGGGGCTGGGGCAGGGGCTGCGGCGGCTCTGCTGCAACCAGCGGGTTCGAGCTCTGGAGCACGCGCACAATCTTGGGCAGCAGGCGGGGCGCCAGTGCGGCGATGCTGGCGTCGGTCAGCTGCAGCTCGACCGTGTCGAAGAGGGCGACGTCGACGGGCGGCGGCGCAGCAGACGGCGAGACGAGGGCGTCGAGGTGGGCGTCGAGCTCGTCGAGGCCGGCGACGGGGGGGTAGTCCATGGTGTGTGTGTGTGTGTGTGTGTGTGTGTGTGTGTGTGTGTGTGTGAGTGTTCGTGAGCAAGTGTTGGAGAGACAGCAAGAGAGAGAGAGAGAGAGAATTGTCAGCGTTGACAGATTTCCTGCAGCTTCGCGAAGCTCCAGCGGGGAACAACTGCGCGGGGCTACAGTGGGGCCTAGCAGGCTGGACGCGCGCTAATGGTTGCAGCAAGGCTCGAAAAGATAGGGCGAAAAAAAAGTTGTCACACGTGAAATCGACTACAGATTTTCACCTCTTCGACGCAGCTCTGCCATACCTCTACTTCCACCACCACCACCACCACCACCACCCTCGAAAATGCGCGCCATGTCCCGCGGAGGACGCGGCGGCGGCCGTGGCGGTCGTCGCGGCGGCCCCGGCGTCCCCTGGGGCGACGATCCCACCATGAAGGCCGACAGCCGCCCCGTCGAGCTCTTCCCCGCCTACGTCGTGCCCACGGCCGTTGCCCTGTCGGCCCAGGAGCGCCAGGTCGTCGACTGTTTCTTGCTTGTGCGCGAGCAGACCCACGCCAGCCCGCTGTACACGCAGACGCGCACGTGGAAGGCCTCGGGTTCTGCGTCTTCAGCAGACGGCCACACCGGCGGCGCCGCCGGCAAGGCCTACGGCCAGGACCAGATCAACCAGCAGTACGGCGTGCGCAACAAGGCCACCGTCGACCCCTTTACCGCCGTGCCCATGTACTCGCACCGCTTCCAGCGGCCGGAGCGGGCGCTGCCCGACCTGGGCGGGCGGCCATTCAGTGGGTTTTCTCTGCCGCTCTCTCTTCCTTCTCTTCTGACCGTCCCCAGGCCGTGAACTCTTCCCCCACGAGCTGTGGCCCACGCTCGACGGCCACGACGGCGTCGGCGGCCGCCGCACCGCCCGCCCCACCGGCAAGCGCGTGCTCGCCCTGTCCGAGATGACGACGTGGCGCACCGCCGAGGAGGTCTTTATGCCCAAGGCCGCGGCAGCAGCAGCGGCCGCCGCTGCTGCCGCCGCTGCCAATGGAAAAGACGTCGACACGCGCAAGGCTCTGGAGCAGCTGGAAAAGTTCAAAAACGTCGGCGTCGACAACGAGGACAATGTCGAGTTCGACCTGGTCGAGGACGAGGGCGACTACGACGAGGTCGAGGACGAGGAGTACGACGACGACGAAGAGGGCGACTACAACGCCGAGGCCGCCTTTGACAATGGCGACGACGACGACTACGGCGACGAGTTTGGCGAAGACGGCGGAGGAGGGGACGAGGGCATGTTCTAGGCGGGAGCCGTCATGCGCAGCCGGCGTTCTGGTGTTGGGTTTTCCGTGTTTTGTGTAACAGTGTGTTTTAGTGTAGTTAGTTCACTGTAATTCAGTGTTTAGTGTAGTTAGTTCACTGTAATTAGTGTTTAGTGTAGTTAGCTCACTGTACGTTAGCGTGTCTGTACGTTTTGCTGGCTGGGAATCGGTTGGAATTTATGAGCCATGAATACAAACAGATAATACAGAAAATGCCGTCTGCCTTGTCTCCGTCTCCGTCTCCGTCTGCTGTCTGCCGTCTACCGTCTACCGTCTACCGTCTACCGTCTGCCGTCTGCCGTCGTCTGCCCTCACCGCCGCCCCAGAAACCCCCCCAGCTGCAGCGACGTCATGTCCTCGCGCGCCGTGCCGACCACGCTGGCCACTGTGAGGATGCTCTCCTCAAAGTCGCGCAGCACCGCCGCCAGCTCCGCCACCTTGTCCTCGGCCGAGCTGCCGCCGCCGCCGGTGCTGCCGTCGCCCCTCGCCTCGCCACCGCCACCCCCCGTTCGCGACGACGCCGCCACCTTTTGCAGCTGCTCCAGCAGCCCGGCCTGCACGCCGTACATGTGCACCTCGATCTCGCCCAGGTTCTTCTCGAGCCGCCGCAGCTGCGTGCCAATGTCGTCGCCCGTCTTGGAAAAGTAGTGGATGAGATCGGAGCCGCCGTCGGCGCCGCCGTTGCTGCCGCCGCCGCCGCCGGGGGCCCCGGTGTCTTCGGCATCGCTGCTACTGCCCCCCCCCTCCTTCTTCGTCGACCACAGCCCCGACGTGTGGAACTGCGCCGGCAGCTTCTGGTTGTCCAGCGCCTGGAAGCTCAGCTGCGCGTGCGCCGCGTCCCGCTTGACCGTCGCCCGCAGGCCCTCAATCGCCTGCAGGTCGCCCGCCAGCGCGCCGGCCACGCCGTCGTACTTGCGCGCCACAAAACGCACGTCGCCCGGGATGGCCGCCACGCTCTCGCCGTGCGCCGGCAAGAACGCCGCCACCCCGTTCTTCTGCTCCACGTATGTCTGGATCAGCGCGTCAAACGCCATAATCTCCCGCTGCAGGCCCTCTTGCAGGTCGTTGAACCGCGTCGTGCCCCGGAGGTTGGTGAGATCGATGCGGACGCCGGGAATCACCTGCCCGGTCGCCCCCGCCGTCGGCTGTTGTGCCGCCAGGCCTGTCGCCGCTGCTGGCTTGCCAAAGAGGCCGCCGCCAGCCGCTGGTGGAGCTGCCGTCGACGCTCCAAAGAGGCCACCGCCGGCCGCGGGTGGCGCCGCCGCCGATGCCCCAAACAGTCCGCCGCCTGCAGTCGGGGGCCTCGCTGCCGCCGCCTGTCCGAAAAGGCTGCTCGCGGCTGGGGCAGCCGTCGCTGCAGTTGTCGATGCTGCCGCTCCAAACAGCCCGCCGCCCGTAGCCGCCGCCGGCTTGGCTGCCGCCGCCTGCCCAAAGAGGCCACCCGCTGCAGGGGCTGCCGTCGTCGTCGACGCCGCTGCCGCTCCAAAGAGCCCACCTGTTGCCGCTGCTGGCTTGGCTGCCGTGCTCGCTCCAAACAGTCCGCCCGTCGCTGGGGCTGCCGTCGTCGTTGCCGACGCTGCTGTCGCCCCAAAGAGTCCACCTGTTGCCGCTGGTTTGGCGGCCGCCGCCTGCCCAAAGAGGCCACCTGCTGCGGGGGCCGACGTCGCTCCTGCTGCTGCACCTCCAAATAGTGATGGAGTAGTCGCCGCTGTTGTGGTCGTCGCCGCTGTCGTCGTCGTCGTCGCAGCCCCAAAAAGGCCGCCGCCCGTCTTGGCCGGCTGCGTCGTCGCGCCGGCCGTCCCAAAGAGGCCGCCGCTGGCCGCCGGCTGGCTGGATCCGCCGCTGCCGCTGCATGATCACGGTTAGCACGAAAAAAAAAATCACAAACACACACCTCACACCAGAGCTCACGCACAACAGGTTGGCCGCTCCCGTGTTGATGCTCAGGCCGCACGGCACACTCGCCGATCGAGCCAGCGCCATGGCGAATGGCGAATGAGAGCTGGTGAGATGAAGACGCTTGTCAGAGTGCCGTCGTCGCGGTCGTCGTAATGTCCGTGAAAGCTGGTCTGCCGATGGCCGTTTCTTGTGTTGTTGCCGTCGTCAGGGAAGCAAAAGTTTAGCCCAGCATTCTGCCGCTTCGCGCTGGCCAAGAAACGCGAGCTCCTTCACCGCCTTTCGTCGCGCCCTGCATATGTCACGTGCTGGGACCTGGACATGCGAGAACGGCAAGCACGCGCTGGCGTTCCGTCGACTGGGCAAACCGGACGCAAGAAGACGAGACCTTGTCGACATTGGCTCTGCGCGCCTGAAAGAGTTATCAGACACTACGCGACCCGTCTGCCCTGCGTCTGCCCTGCGTCTGCGTCCGGGAGTTGCAGACAGACAGCTCCAGGCCGTCGGCCCTAAAATACGACGCCGAAACAGCTCCATTGAATTCTGGCGGCGACCTCTCGACTCGCAGCAGACTCGCAGCACAACACCGCAGCCATGGATATCGACGAGGACGACGACTTTTACGCGCCCGAGGAGCCGGACGTCGACACATCGGCGGCTGCGCCAGCAGCAGGAGGAGCAGCAGCAGGAGCAGCAGCAGGAGGAGGAGCAGCAACAGCTCAGACGACATCCGCATCTGACACCAGAGACGGCGGCGACGACCTGGAAGAGGGCGAGGAGGAGGACGAGGGCGGTGCTCCGGACGACGACGAAGATGACTCGGTATAGGCTGGACCCCGTCAGTCGCGGTGGTCGTGTTTCCCGAAGCTGACAGCCCACACAGGACATTGACATTATCACCGAGCGCAAAGACGGCACCAAAGCGGCGCCGCCCTCGTGAGTGACGACCCCGAAGACCTGTGACGCCGTCGAGACAGGCTGGCTGACACTGACCTTCTTTCCCAGACAATCGCGCTACAGCGACATCCGCAACATACCACAGCGGACGCCGGCCGACGGCAGCAAAGCCGCGGCGCCGGGCAAAAAGGACGACAAGGCGGAGGCAGCCTATCCGCCGGCCGTGTCGACGTCGCAGATCGATGTCAACGCCATTGCCGTGCACAAGGGCACGGGCAAGCCCATTACGCAGGTGAACATTGACGAGGGTGAGTGGTCTATGTCCTCTGTCCTGTTTGTCTGCTTCCTTGCTGACCCCCAGACCTCCCCGACAACGACAAGCCCTGGCGCCGTCCCGGCACCGACATTAGCGACTACTTCAACTACGGCTTCGACGAGTTCACCTGGGCCCTCTACGCCCAGAAGCAGGAGGCCCTGCGCTCCGAGTACAGCCAGGACGCCGTCGCCCAGAAAAACACAAAGATGATGGAGGACCTCAACATGTTTATGATGGGCGGCGCCATGCCGGGCATGGGCATGCCCGGTGGGCCCATGCCGGGCGCCGGCGGGCCTGTCCCGGGTGGTGGTGGTCCCGGTGGTGGTGGTGGTGGTGCCGCAGGCCCGGTCGGAGGGGGAAACAGTGGTGTGGGCGCGGGCGGCAACGTGGGCCCCAGCCACGGCGGCGGCGGTGGCGGTGGCGGCCACGGTCAGGGCGGCGGCGGCGTCTCTGTCGGCCAGGGCGGGCCGCCGGGCCTCGACGGCATGCCGCCCGAGATGCAGCAGTTCATGCAGCAGATGCTCGCCGCCGGCATCGACCCCAGCCAGATCGACCCGGCCACCATGGCCGGCATGATGGCCCAGGCAGGTGGCGGTGGTGGTGGTGGCGCTGGTGGCGGCTTTGGTGGTGGTGGTGGTGGCGGCAACGGCCAGGCCGTCGGCTACGGCTACGACCAGGGCAACAACGGCAACCGCGGCGGCTTTGGCGGCCGGGGACGCGGCGGGCGGAGGAACTGGTGAGCGGGCAGATGGGGAAATACTTGGGTTCGGTGTCTGGGGGAAAAAAAGAAGAGAAAAAAGCAAAGACAAGCTCATCGCTGGAAAGAGGCTGTCTCACATTTGTTCATAGGCGTCAGGGTTGATAGCAGTACAGCAGATTTCAGTCTATGAAGTTGTAGATTGTCTTTGCCTAATTATCCGACAACATGTCAACCAGCCTTTGATCCAGTTCGATCATTGTTCATTGTTCATTGATCATTCAATCATTCGATCACTTGATCGTTTGATCATTCAATCGTTTGATCAGTTCCATACAATTTTTTCGTCCATCCAACATCCAGTCTATCCTACCCTTGAAAATTTCGTCAATCTGTTTCAACCCGACCGTGCTGCCCTGCCAGATCGCCATCGTCTGCCGGCACCACATTAAGAGCTCACCAGTGCGTATACTGTCTCATCAACGCGTCGTCATCTTCCCCGACGTCCGCCGCATCGTCGTGCGAGCCGCCCTGGAAGTCGGCCGGCGGCTCCTCCCCCAAAGGCACAGCGTGGTCGGCACCCTAGGCCGCCACGACGGCCTGGGAAAACAGGGGACCAGAGGATGCCGTCGGCCGATGTGCCGCGCCATCCATCTGCGGGACGGCAAACGAAAACTCCCACGCGTGCAGTGGCGACACGGTCGGCGGCCGCACCGGCTGCGGCTGGGCCAGAGCCGCCCGGTCCTGCTCAAGCAGCTCGGGTGCAATGTTGGCGCTCTCGAGCGGCGCCGCGTTCTGTGTCGCCAGATGCAAGGCCTCCAGGCCTTGCATGTCCACGACCTCGGCACACGAAGATAAAGTCGAAGTCGAAGCCGGCGGCACCAAGCCCAGAGGCTTGACGTCCACCACGTCATCTTGCATGACGCGGCCACCCGTCTCGACGATGCTCACCTCGGACGGCTCCTCTTCAGTGGTCTCCAGCAGCACCTGCGGAGCATACCCGACAGACAGCGTCTCCTGCTTCGAGCTTTTGCGTCTGGCGGCGCTGCTCTTTCGTCTGCGCTTTTTCCGTCCTTGGCCGGGGTCTTGCTCTGGCTCTTGGCCTTGCTCTTGGCCGGGGTCTTGACCGGGGTCTTCCTGGACTGGGTTCCCGTCTGGGGCGCTCATTCGCTGCCCCTTCTGGGTCAGCAGCACGGTCTGCGGGATGAGCCCGCGGTCGTCGGCCGCGGCCTCGGCCACCACGTTGCCCTCGCGGTCCTCCAGGTTGCCCACCTTGCTCACGTGCACCTGGCCCGTCTTGATGACGTGCCGGCCAATGGCCACCTGAGCGTTGCGCTCCGAGTTCTGCGCGCGGTTGTTTCTCTTGCGTTTTATCTCGCGCTCCGGGTGTGACGCCAGCCGCGCCGCGTAGCCTGACTCGAGCAGGCTGCACACCGCCGCCTTGGAGTCGCGCAGCGTCTCTGCCACCAGGTCGAACCGCTTCTGGAACGAGCCCTTGCACGGGTCCCACGCCCAGTCGCCGCCGCTCCACTCCTGGAACGGCAGCCGCCCGGCGTGCAGCAAGCGGATGGTGTACTTGGCGGGTCAGCTGTGTTTGGGGTGGCAGAGAAGAGGAGAGGGAGGGGAGGGGATCTCACTGACCAACATCTCCCATGACAGCATCTCCACCTCGATGCGGCTCAGCTTCTGCACTTTTTTCACATTGTTCGGCATCTTGCGCCGCGGCGGCAGCGCCTCGCCCACCTGGCGACCATTGCTGGCGCTGTCTGGCAGCGGCTTCCACTCCAGAATGTTGTCCATGTTCACAATCGCCCGGCAGAGCTGCAGCACTCTCATGCGCTCCTGGTCCTCGCCTACCGGGAAGCCGGAGTCGTCGGACCCCGGATTTTCGAACTTGAAGCTGGCGTACTGGGCCCGAATCTTGCATGCCTCGCCGTAGTTTCGGATCAGGAGCTCATAGGGGTACACAGGGCATGTCTCTGCCATGCGCTCTCCCCACGTTTTGGCTTCCCCGTCGCCCAGCACGGCCCCGTTGAGCGGCATGTCCGAGAGCCGAGTGGCCGATGAGGGCAGAACAGGGCCGCCCGCCGCCACAGCAAGATCGAGCGGCTTCACATTGCGAGGCCAGCTGCACAGGTCTCTGATGGATCCCAAGTCGTACTTCTGCACGAGTGTGAGAACATATGAAGTGATGTGGCTCTTGCTGGTCAGCATGTCGAGCAGTTCTTGCCGTGGGACCCCAAAGCCGCCAGCGAGGCTCTCGATTGAGAACGCTGGTCACAGAAGGCTGTCAGTAATGGATTGTTTCCAACGACGTAAGATAGCATGAGACTCTGACCAAGTACGACGTTGAAAATGCGCCGCTCAGACTCATCCAGATACTGGAGAAAGTCTCCGGGCGGTTGGAAGCGGGCCTCTTCGGCAGCCATAGCGAGAACTAGGCCGTCGTATAACAATGTGAATCAACTGGTATCATGTAAGATGAGTAAAACTTGTGACCAATTGCTGCTTTGTGTCAAAAAAGAATGAATACAAGGCGGCTTATACCCAATATGTCCAGAGATAAACCAAGGGAAATGTGCCACGGAAAGCAGAGTGCACAGAAGTGTAGAGGAGAATGAAGAAGCAGAGTGTACAGGAGTGTAGAGAATGAAGAAGAGTGGAAATGTGAGCGAGATGTAAAGATGTGGCATTTATACCGGCGGGCCTTCCATCTTGGGGGGGCTGTTTGCACTGGACAAGTCTGGCTGTAATTCGCCCCAGCAGATTAGGAAGGTGCGGCCCTCCCCCCCCTCCGTCTTGTTCAGGGGGCATCGTAAGAGGCTCCGGACTTGGCGCAGCCCAACTCCTTTGTCTCGCTGTTGCAGTGGCGTCGCACACGTTTCTGTCGCTGCCTACCGAGTCCAGAGAGGCAAAAATGCCATCGTCCGCTGCGGACGGAACCGAGCAGGCCGGCCTCCGCCCTATCACAGCCGCCCTGCGATTTCTTGCAGACAGCTCGATGGGCCATCTGAGGTGTCGTTCATTTTATCCTCACTTTCGTCTCATGTACGCCTTGATCTTCTCCATGCCTTCCACGACGTTATATTCACTACTGTCCTGCAAGGCTCTCAATGTCACGTGAACACAATTCCTCCTATAGTTTACTACGACCACGACCACGACGACAACGACAACAACATCACCACCACCACTCCTCACTGGTGGTCGAGCCCCTTTGCGCGGGCCACCTCGACGGCGCGCCAGTAGCGGGCGGCGGTCATCTCGCGCAGGCGGCGGCCGTAGCGGACCATGACGAGGAAGCTGAGGTTGTAGACAAAGGCGATGACGGCGACGCTGATGTAGGTGTTTTGGTAGCCGAGGGCGGTGACCCAGGGGGTGATGCCGTAGTTGATGGCAAAGGACATGGTGTTGCGGATGAGCACGCAGGTGACGACGAAGCCGCCGCTGAGCTCGCGGTACGAGTTGATGGCGTAGTTGAGGCCGGCCGCGATGCAGAGGGAGCTGTTGATGGCCATGAGGAACTGCGAGACCACGAGCCCAAACCAGTGGATGTGGTGCGTCACGCCCAGCCCGTACAGCAGGCAGCCAAAGGGCACCAGCACCACCGACAGCGCAAACAGGTACAGAGTGTGCTCGGGCTCGCTGATGCCGCCGTTGCGCCGCGCCAGCCGCACCGTCAGCAGCCGCCCGACCTTGCCCGAGTAGTACCCGCCCACCACCGTGCCCAGCACCCCGCCCGCGTACGCCCCCGCCACCCCCGCCGTCGAGAAGCCGTACTGCAGCGTGTACACGGTGCCGGTCGTCGCGTTCTGCGTGCCCTGCCACACCAGGTTGTTGGCGCCGTACATGAGGCTGTTGGTCAGCGGGATAGGACGACGAAAAATGTACAGAACCATGAGGGACGAGAAACCTACCCCCCGTACACCACCGCCGGATACGTAAATCCCTTGAACGGCGCCAAAAAGTGGTCCAGCAGCTGGTTGGGCATCGGCTTGCTGATGATGCTCATCCTCTGCAGGAACGACTTGCGCGGCCAGGCCACCACGGCCGGCTCGACGTCGGCAGCCTGGGTGGTGTCGTTTGCCGTCTTGTTTGCGTCATTTGTATCTTTCGCTTCGTTTTTTGCTTCGTCTTTCGCTTCATCTTTCGCCTCATCCTTTGCTTCGGCGCTTTTCTCTGGCGTCTCCTCCGACGTCTTGCTGTCCTCTTCGCTCGGCTGGACGTCGGCCGTCACGGTGTGCTTGCGGTTGTAGTTGGTCTCCTCCATGAAGAAGAAGCAGTAGACAAAGGCAATGGCGTTCCAGATGGCGCACCACCACTGCAAAGTAAGCGGGTATTCAAACAAGAGAAGCAGCAAACAAACGTACCAGCGTCCACTTCCAGCCCATGCCCACGTTGATGAACCCCGACAGCATGGGCGCCAGCTTGCCCGTCAGCGACAGCGACCAGCCGTACCAGGCCAGGAACTTGGGCCGCTCATGGGCGAACCACTGTGCAGTCAGCATCCATTTGAGTTCCCACTCTTCTCTCCCCAGGCCACTCACAATATCCGTGATGGAAATCTCGCTCAGCGACTCCACCGGCGACCCAAACAGCCCCAGCAGGATGCGGCTCGCCTGGTACGTGTGCGGCGTGACGCACAGCGGCGCCGTGGCCAGGATGATAATGTTGGTGATCTGCGAGAAGAGGTAGGCCGGCCGCTTGCCGTACTGCAGCGCCAGCGGCTGCCACAGGATGCAGCCCCACCCGTAAAACAGAAACATGATGCCCGTGCCGTTGTTGATGTCGGCCAGCGACAGCCCTGTGGCCTTGCGGATCGGCGTCACTACCGAGTACACGGCGCTCGACGGGATCGCCAGCATGATCGTGTACACCACCGTGCACGACGTCGCCAGGATCTTGCGCCGCCGCGACCAGTTGAGCGGGTCCTCGGGGTCCTCGCTCGGCTTGGGCACCAGGATAATGTCGCGCTCGCCGCTCGCATGCTTGGTCACAATGTTGCCCTCCAGGTCCACCAGGTGCACCGTGCCAGGCGGCAGTCGCTGGCCGTCCTCGACGCCTTCTTCGTACGTAGTGGTGGCCATGAGTAGCGAGAAGGAAAAAAAAGAAAACAAGGAGCAGACACAAACGAAGAAGAAGCAGGTACAAAGGAAGTAGATACAAAGGAACTTGAGCTCGCAAACGAGATGGAATGCAGAGGTCGTCTACGATACGGAAGGCAGAGAGCTTATAAATGAGGCCCTATCGGATAAAATATACGAGTACAGCTTCGGACGGCCCAGAGCTCTGCGATAAGAAAGCAGCCAGCTCATGCCGAGCTCTGCCAGCACTCAGCCGGATGCAACATCGGCCCACGTCCAGAGATACGGCCCTGGGGTAAACCACGCGATTAGGTTGCGCAAATCAGGAGCCGCACGTCAGCATCCTCCTTGTCGCAGCGATCGGCAGGGTTAACGGACGCCGTGAATAGCTGCAAGGAGATGAGCCAGCCGGCGGGACTCTGCAAAAACCATGCAAAAGCGAGCCTTTCTGGAAAAGGGGGGGGGTGGGTGGATATGGCGCAGAAGGCACCCAGCAGGCTGCACGGAGATGCTTCTGATGCTCACTTACAGACGGACTTTGCCTATCTCGCGAATCAGAGTGCGCGTGGGGATCGGCGTGGGAAGGGGCCACCGAGACTGTTACAGCGCCCGAATAGGAAGCTCTCGCCGCCCACTGACATACCAGGGCCCCAGCACGTCCTTCAATGGCTCTTCACCGTCGTCATAAAGGTGTACTGCTCCACCAGCGGGGAGGCATTTTATAGACATCTTGTGACTTGGCGTGGGAGGAAAGGGAGGCTGTGGAAAAACAAAAAAAAAGTACTCTTTCCATCGACGGTCCGTCGAGCGATCAGCAGCGGTCCCTGAGCCTACACGTTCAGCGTAGCATTGGGATCACGTGAAAGTGACAGACGTTTAAGATACGAGTACACTAATTGGGGGTGCCGGTATTTCTCAGAACGCCAGGACTGAGCTGATGCACTATCTACGACCTAAACTGCAGCAATACGGCCACACTCGATAGTTTGTTTAGTATTATTCTATTTTTTTCCCCGTCTAATTGTCAGAAAACGAAATCACTTTTCACCTGCAATCTTGGCCTTGACCCAGCCCTCCAGTCCACCGCAAGCAATAATCTCCTGCACATTAGGCGGCATCTGCCCGACTTTCTGCTCCCACGAGGTGCCATCCTTTTGCGTAATGACAACCTTGGACGAGCGAATGTCCCAGAGCAGCCTCCAGCCGGTGCGGCGGGTCAGCATCTTGTCGGTCTCGTCCTTGTACGTCTCGCGGAGGCGCTGCACGAGCGCGGGAAGCTCGACGCCGAGGAGCGCATTGTTGATGCTGTTGCGGCTAAAGATGTTGCCGAAGCTGCCGGCCACGACGAGGGGAATCTCCTTGGCCAAGATGGCCGTGGCCGCCTGCTCTCGCGAGGATCCCTGGGTTTCGGTTAGAGACGACTTCTGATCATGGCAGAGGAAGACGTGTGCTTACACAGCCAAAGTTGAAGCCTGTCACGAGAATATCGCCGGCCTTGGCGGTCGTAAAGAACTCGGTGTCGTAGTTCTCCATACACACCTCGGCCATCTTCTCCTTGGGTATGTTGTCCTGGTAGGTGTATTTGCCCCTGTGATATAGGCGGTCAGTTTATATCTGCTTCGTAAGAGTCTTAAGAGGGAAAACACGTACGGATAGATACCATCGGTATTGATGTTATCCGCGTCGCAAAAGATAATCTCGCCCTCGATGCGCTCGGGAAAGCCAGGGAGAATCTCCGTCTGGCCCTCGTCTTCCGATGCAGCGGCAGGGCTGGGCGGCTGCTGCTCTTGAGCACCCACGTTGGCGCCTTCTGCCGTGGCGATCATCTGATCGACCTCACCAAGAAGCTTGTCGAGGGCGCCCTCCACAGACCGAGCCTTGTCGGCTACGTGATCGCCGCTGCCCTCGCCAATGATCACCTTCTCGACGCCCTCGGGCTTCTGATACCAGCCCGGACCGGCGATCTTGCCCCGGAGGGCGCTGGCCGCGACGGTTTCGGGGCTGGCCAGGTAGGCCTTGGCCTTGGGCGATCCCATGCGCCCTTTAAAATTCCGGTTGGATGCGCTGATTCCGACCTCGCCTTCTTCAAGAAGACCAGCACCCTAAGATGTAAAAAATTGATCATCAGTTATGGGCGTTTCTCTCAAAAGGTACAAGGAGAGAAAAAAAAACTAACGAGACCGATGCACGGGCCGCACCCAGGAGGCAGAACGGTAGCGCCAGCGTCGACGAGGACCTGCCAGTCGCCTGCCGCCTCGGACGCCTCCTGCTCGGGGATAGAGGCCGCAGCAATATAGAATTGGACACCCGGAGAAATCTTGGCGGGTTGGCCGTCCTTGGCCGCCTCGCGGAAGACGCTCGCGGCAGCCGCGAAATCTGAGCTCCGAGCGTTGGTGCAGGAAACAAGATAAGCCTTGTTCACCGGAATATCCTGCGATTCCAGAGTCTGAACAGGGTTGATGATTTTCACCGAGTTCGGTCCAGAAACAAATGGAGCAAGCGTAGACAAGTTTCTATAAGGCAGTTAATAATTGTTTCATATAGTATAATTCCATTTTTATAAAAAAAAAAAAACTCTGTAGCAGTGCTTATAAGACATTACAAGGGGTGGTTTTTGGTAGAAGAAACTTACATATATAGCTCCTTGGCATACGTAGCACCAGGGTCGGCAACCAGTTTTTCCTTGACAAGCTCGTCGATACGCTCGTGGTTAATACGCTCCTTGAGAGGGTTGTTGTACATGGCCGCGACGGTGGCCTTGGCGCGATACCAGGAGATGAGTGTGTTATCGACGGGGAACAGTCCTACCACTTCGCATCAGCACTTTGCTTGCCCGTCTTGCCTCTCTGCTTTCGCCTTTTTGGCCCTACCGCTTAAAGCACCCCACTCGGTGCTCATGTTCGCAATCGTCAAGCGATGGTCGATGGGCAAGCTTGCCAGAGTCTCTTCGGAGCCTGTATATTCGAGGGCGTGATTCAAAACCTCGTCGTGGTTGAACAAGCCACACAGAGCAACGATCACGTCTTTGCCGGTGACGCCGCGGGGAAGGATGCCGGTAAAGGTGATCTTAGCAATGGGAGGTATTCTAGCGCAGCCCCGTTAGCAACGACCGCTTCAAGAGCGCACCACGGACTTGTGAGCGGCGTCTTGGGAGCCACATCTCGGACGCGCGGCGCAGAGGAAAAGAGGACAGGGAAAGTACTTGCTGCCACCAAGTCTTGGATGTGCTCCATATGCTAGCGGCGTCGGTCCGTACAACCGGCGTCCCGAGAGCTCCAATGCCGCCATAGTGGCAACTATGACTGTCGCTGGCAACGGTCAGAGTTCTTGGCCAGGCGTGCCCTGTTCACCTGTCAGCATGCCACTCGTTGGCCGAGAGCGCGGGCGGTGTGCTTGCCTTCTTCGACCATAACTTGATGTCCTGTCTGGTTGTCAGCAGGCTTGTCATTTCTTCACGGCCTTTTGGTCTGCCGGTGATTTGTATGTACCTATCCCTCTTCCGGCTGGGTAGCTACATGATTCCCCAGTCAGCGAATGCTCCGAGTTGTTTTGGTTGAGAGCGTGTTCCCAG
Source organism: Harringtonia aguacate (assembly GCA_014183095.1). Classification (NCBI taxonomy): domain Eukaryota; kingdom Fungi; phylum Ascomycota; class Sordariomycetes; order Ophiostomatales; family Ophiostomataceae; genus Harringtonia; species Harringtonia aguacate. The sequence continues at coordinate 787,739 of JACCPH010000001.1, forward strand.
GAGTAGAAATTCATTGAAGCATATCCAAAAGGGGATGAGCTCATTGGAAGAGGACACTCACAACCGAACGCCGTGCTTGGCAGCAAACTCCTCCACTACAGGTTCCTTGGGTCAATACTTGTCGTGTACGACTGACCTGGGAGCAATGCCCATGAGACATGTCCGAGACAAAAAGGAAGAAAATCAGTGGCAAAAGAAAGACTGACCCAGTCTGTACTTTTTCAGATTGGCAGGTGACTTATTCTGCACATCATGATCGAGAGTCTGGCCAGGATTAGCCGGCGTATGCTCTCGCACCCTACGCGAATGGTGGTCTCTCCATCCAGATCATTTTTGAATCGCCTACTCTGCCGCGGCCAGCGGCGATGCTCATAAACTTACAAAGATAACCTGGTGGGTGTCATTGATCTTGGAGGCCCCAATCTGCATGAACTTGGTGGCTACGGGGAAGGTGTTATCATGAGTCATGACCCTCTCGGGCCGTATCGTGACATAGTCGCCGGCCTTGACCTTCTTGCCGGGAGGCAGGTCCGTGGCGTACCGCTGGACAATCTTTTCGGTGAGGGTCTGCGGGACGGCCGGGGTAGGGGGCGGCTGAGAGGAGTCTAGGGTGCTTCCAAGCTCGGAGTGCAAGGCATATTGCCGTCGGGGGCCGGTGGATATGGGGGCATAGCAAGAACGGGAGACGGCAGCGAAGAGAGGTCGAGGGTGCGCGACAAACGTCTGCGGTCGCAGTCGTAGCCGTGTGCCAGTGCTGAGAGCAATAGCTCTCCGCTAGAGACATCCCCACGTGTCAGTCACGGTTCTCTCTGCATAAAGGGCTCTTTTTTTGTTCAGCTCGGCAGGTAAAGCAGGAGCGAACCACTTGATCAACTGAGGACAGGGGTACTCACAAGTGCAGTCATGGTGGATTGGTTCTGTAGAAACAGATCGGTGTGTATTATGCTGGAGGCATCAGTTCTGGACCGGGAGGGGAGACGTCCTCGGTGGATGACGTGCGTAGAACTTGGGTGTCGTCAATGACTCAAAAGCGGTTTCGCCTGGATTGCGAAAGTCGGCGCAACTAAAAAAAATTTGGTCTGGGGTGGGAGGGGGTAATTGAATAGGAAACTCCTGATTGGCCTGGAGCAAATTGAAAGCTAAAACTCCTGGCAAGTATAAAGCTGACTAAGGCCCCGATAGCCACTGTAAGGGGCTCTACAAACGTATTGACACAGTTCCGCCCTTCAAATCTCATGTAGAATCGTCAAGAACCCGGGCAGAAGTTTCACGTTGTTTGTATAAGTGTTTTTATAACTTACGTCGAGATGGCCTCCTTCGACGTTGCGAAGAGGCAGGTGGAGGTATAGCTAAATAGGGCGGAGTACTAAACTACACTTCTCCGGAAGCCAGTTAGTTGTGAGATACTCGGGTCCAGGCGAAGCAGATTTAGATACCTCGGAGGCTGGAGACTTAACGCTGTGAGTAGAGATAAAATGGGAACAGTACAAGAGAGAGACAAGGGAAAGTGATATACAGCCATCAAAGAGGTCGAAAGCCTCCAGCCAAGACAAGAGAGACTAGAAGAGGGGACCCCATATTTCCTGATTAGGATAACCGCAGCTGCAACTATATTTATACGTTGTCGTTGCCCTAAGAGGTCGCTCCTTCCAAAAGAGATCGACTCTGGGTGGTCTGGCCCTCGGACGGTGGCTGTTTGACGTCCTGTAGAACGGCGCTCTCGCCGCCGCCGTCGCCGTCTGTGCTGCCCTCGTCTGTCGCGCGGATGCCGGCCAGCTCAAAGCTGAGCACGGCGCGGCACACGACAGAGGAGGTCATGTAGCGCAGGAGGACGGTGACGACGTCAATGACTTCGATAAAGATGAGCGACGAGAAGATGAGGATGCCAAAGGTGACGTGCAGGAAGCCCAGAAAGGTGGCGAGGTAGTTGAGCGAGACGGCAGGGACGGACTCGGCGACGCGGCCGAGGGGCGTGGGCGCGTGGACGAGGCAGAGGGCCGTCTCCTTGTGCCAGGCGGCACGCCAAGCGGACCTGGTCTCTGTGTCCTCTTGGCTCTCCTTTCTGTGTTCCTTCGCCTTCGTCCTCGCCCTCGCCCTCGCCCTCGCCCTCGCATTCCGCCACCGGCCCCAGTTCAGCGCCAGGGCGGCCGGCAGGTACACGCCAAACGGCAGCAGGGTCCAGACGATGGGGAAATACGAATTGACGCAGCGAAAGGTCATGCTGGTGCGCACGCCGAGCTCAAACGACGTGTAGAGCACGTTGGCGGTGGCGGCGGCGGCCAGCAGGTACTGGGTGGCCGAGACGAGGCGCTGCTGGCCGGGCGACTGCCGCAGCCAGCGGAACGAGGGGATGTGAGCGCGGTTGTCGGCGCCGCGCACCATGTCGAGGGCGTTTTCGTACTTGAGCACGCGCGAGGGCGCCACGGCCGGCGACCCAAACGACAGCAGCAGCGACAGCAGCGGCCGCTCCGTCGACAGTAGCGAGATCTCGGCCACGGTGGGGCCCAGGCTCGCCAGCAGGCCCGGCGTCAGCCCCAGCAGCACGCTGGCGCTGGCCATGCGCGCCGCAATGTCCGCCCGCAGGTTCTCGAGAATGCAGCGCTGCTGGGCCGCGCAGGCCGCCGCCTGGTCCAGGCTGGGCGCCCGCTCGTCGTATGCCGTGCGGTACGCCAGCAGCGTGGCGTTGCACTCGCCGTCTGACACCGACCCGAACGTGCCGTCCGACAGGATGGGGAACCAGGCCGCAAACTTCTCCGGGGCGCGTGCGGACACGGCCGGGGGGGTGGCCAGCACGGCGAGGACGGCGGCGGCCAGAACGGTGGTCTTCATGGTAGTGGTGGTCGTCGTCGTCGTCTTTGTCGTAGAGGAGGGTCTCTGCAGAAACCGACAGAACCTGACGGCAAGTCTCGTCAAGGGGCCAGCTCCTCTCAAGTAGGCCAGCCCTCGACGATCCCCTCGAGAACTGGCCACAAAATGACCCTCAGCCTTGTCTCCCGAATGCTACCGCCTCCCCACAAATCGTCCACTTCTTGCCGCCCAGCGACGCCCATTGTGGGGGCCACAAATGGACTGGTAAGATGATCGGCCATGTTTGCTGTTATTTTGGGAGTCTGGTCAAAGCGGCCGCACCACGTCAGCAGAGAGGCAGGTCCGCTGCCCAACGCACAGGGCCGGGTCGCTGCTCGCTGACCTGAGACGATCGCATGTTTTCCCCGTTCGTGCTGAGGTAAGACGGAGAGTCGTCTTGCGTGTGGGTCGTCGAGGTCAGAGTAAACCCTCTCCCGGAACGGGAAGCCCGCTGCAGCACTGGAGGCGACGAGGTGGTCATACTCTGCCCGGGGGGGTCCGACTACCGGATAATTAATGAGGGAGGAATGAGGGAGGTCTGGTGTTGACTGTCTGCCAATTGGCCCTGCTGTCGAATCACGAAATGTCTGGTCAGCCTTGTCAGAATTTGTCGTCTCTCAGAAGCGATGCCCAATCAGGTCAGATATCTCACCTCCATTCGTGTACATAGTAGCGAATTGGGGGGTTCCTGAGCACAGCGGCTGGGCTCATTCATTCGCTGTCGTATCCATAGAGGTAGGGGAGGCGCCACAGCTGCAGCGGCTCTGGGGGGGGGGGGGGGGGGGGGGGGGGTAGTGTGTATTACTTGTTTTCCTTGCACTGTCTTTAAAATCTTCCAGGCCGAAATTAGCCCGTTCTCGGCCACTTTTATTTCCAGGTTCAGTTTCTCTATAGTATATCCCCGGCATTGAAACCAAAACTCCAGTCCTCCATTTTCTCGTCACAACAAAATCTCAAATCCAAGATGGTGGGAAATAATAGCCCTGCCTTTAACTATTAATAGTGTAGTGCACAATAGCACTCTTAGAGAACTCCAGAATACAAAAACTCCAGAACGCCAAACTCCAGAAGCCAAACCTCCAGAACACCAAACTCCTAACTCCAAAATCTCCAGAATACCAAACCTCCAGAACGCCAAACTCCAGAATACCAAACCTCCAGAATACCAAACCTCCAGAATACCAAACCTCCAGAATACCAAACTCCAAACTCCAGGATACTAAACACTAAGCCCCAAAATACCAAACTCCCGGAATACCGAATTTTAAACCGTCAGAATGCTAAACACCAAAACTCCAGAATGCCACGCCTCCAGAATGCACGACAAACCTCTAGTACCAGAACTCCAAAACTCCAGCGAATCAAATATGTCGCAGGCCGAGAAGAAATCTGCCGGCGAGGTGGCAGCCGTGCTCGATGACGATGTTTCCGACTTTTTCCGTGTCGCCTCTTTTTTGTCGACAATGATATTGCCGCTTTCTATGTTTCCTCTTTCTATGCCGATGACGTTGTTGTCGACTCTTCTGTGCCTTTTCTTTTTTGTCGATAACAATGCCGACGACTCTTTCTATGTCTTCTCTATCTCTATTCTACCCACCTTCAGCTCGGTGCTCAGCTCGGTCTTGTCTCCGGATCTTGGCTGTGCGGTTCGGCTGTCAGGTGGTATTAGGCCTAGGCTTCGGTTCCGACTTGGGCATCATTATGATGTAGTCATACCAGAGGGTGACATGGGGTATCTGGGTATCTATGTCTACTCCTCTTCCGAAGCCGTCATCGGCCACCCACCTGACTGGTCGACGCCGACTCTGTTGTCGCACTGTCCGCTAGCGTAAAGGTGCAGACGCAAAAGGTTTTCGTGTCGAGCTTCCGTAGCAGACCCCCATCGTGGCGTGCTCTCTTATTGTGTTGCTGGTGCTGGTAGTCTTGTTTATCGACTTGGTGGTGACGTTACAAGAGTGAGGTGAGATTCGGACGTCATGGTTGAGCAAGGCGCTTAGTCAGGTCGCGATGTGTTGCGATAGAGTTTGTGGGAAAAAGCAAGTGAGGTCTAGTGGCCATCCATGCAGTGCCCATGGTCATGTTATGACAAGAAAATAGTATCCAGAACGGTGTTTCAAAATTTGCCGGGGCATCTCGATTTCAATATCGATGGCATCGGGATCAATGTAATCGAGGAGGAAAAGGAAATAAAAGGAACCAAGAAAGAAGAAAATGTCCACGAGATTAAAATCGATCATGACATGCAAGAAGGTCAGGAAAGTCGGGAGGGTAAATAAATATGAACGAGTAGAACGAGAAAGGTCCTCAAGATCAACAGACAAGAAACAAACAAAGATAAAAGAAACAACAAGGGCTTCGAACGCGAGGAAGGTATTATAGATATCCATTGCGGACGATAAAAAAAGGATGGTTGGAAAGGAGAAGAAGAGGATAGTAAAAGAGGAAGGGGGTGACAGAAGAGAATTTTAAAAATATTGTAAAAGATAGAAGAGGATAGGAAGGGTGGTAGAAGGAAGAAGAGAGTAATAAAAGAGGATAGTGAAAGGGAAACTAGAATAGTAGAAGAGGATGGTAGAAGAGAGAAGAGGGTGGTGGAAAAGGAGGAAGAGGATAGCAGAGGATGGTGAAAGAGGTAAAAAAAGAGAGAAGGAAAGAGGAAAGCTGGAGGGGAGGAGATATATTTATAGGCAAAAGCCAGTGTTAACAAGCATAACGAACTCTGTATATCAGCACTCTTCGTTTCGTTCTTTTATTAATAATTTGGTGGTTGTCGTCCATTCGCATTTGGTTTTTTTTTCTTGCGACTGTGGCCAATGGCAGCCCGGCAAAGTTTTACCAACTTTCATTTTGTGTGATGTTGGACGAGGTAATTTTTTTTCTTTTCAACTCATGGCCAATGGCAGCCCGGCAAAGTTCTATCAGCCCTCATTCTGGGCTTGCCAACCTCTGTACACTGGTGATGGTGGATGATGTACTGTTTTAAATTTGTGGCCAATGACAGTCCACAGCGTCATGCTTCCCCAGATCATCCCATGTTGGTGATGGGGATTTAGCGTCCCACAGTAAGGCTGGTGACGTAACTATTGTTGTTGGTACACTAGCCATAACGAAGAAGGGGACTCTGGGGAGGCTCTAATGAGGCTCCTCGCTGACCAATCAGGGACCTCACCGGGTACCCACCGGGTCCTGGCTGGGTGCATAGATATGGCCTCACCAGTCCCCGTCCCCCCTATTCAACTTAGATTAGAACAACAAAGAAGCATCACCAACAGACCATTGTACCCCCGTAGGACACTCACTTACGGACGTACAGGGTCACCGGTGACTTCGCCAGCTACCTGAATCGATTCATCAACAAAATCCTTAATGCATTAAGATTCACCGGAATGGTGAACCGACAATTGTTGTGTATCGCCACCTGTTGTGTGCCGTCATCTACGAAAAGATTCACTAAAATACAATGTGAGCATGTTTTTTTTGAAGAAATCCTAATTGAACATTAACTTTTCGATTCTGAATCTGGGGTTCTCCGCGAACACTCTAGATGAGTTCCGCATGAGCGACCGCGGAGTTTCTCGTGTCAGATGAGGCGTAGTTGCAGTGTTAGGCTGGTAAGGTACGTATTTGTGTAGTCTAGGGTTTCCACAGTCACATCTCGCGGGCGCGCAGCAGTGTTTTGAGAAATGTCCAATAAAGAAGATAAGAGTATTAAGAGCCTTGCGAACAAGGACACATGCATCACACGTAATACAGAAGAGAATGCGAACCGGTCTGGGCCAACAAGTCTCGTAATAATAACCGAAATTGGCCACCAACTGCCGTCTAGGCAGTGAACAGGGCCTCCACCATCTCTCCTCCTCTGGTCTGCTGTGCTGGCTCAGTCCTCGCGGCTGACGATGATGGGGATCGTGAGGACAGAGTGGTTCAGCGAGGCGCCGGAAAAGTCCACCACGCGCGGCGGGCGGATGTAGTCGGACACCATGCGGCCGACGCTGGACTTGCGGCGTCTGCGGGGCATGGGTGTGTCCTGGGGGCCGACGGTCGACGAGTGGCTGTCGGAGACGGTCGTGGCCACGCTGGTGCGCCGGCTGTGGTGCCGCGAGGCGTCGGGGCTGCTGCCGCCGGCCGACGACGACCACACCACAGAGCCAAACGACACGGCCGTGTTCCCCGAGGCGGCCGAGTTGCGGTTGCTGACGGTAGCGCTGCTGTTGCTGCCACCACCACCCTCCCGCAGCGGGGTCGTGTGGGCCAGCGAGTGCCGTCGGAGCATGTCCTGCGGGCTGACCGGGGCCAGAGACGAGCGACGCAGCGTCACTGTCGGCTTCGACGGCCGACGCAGCGCCTGTATCGTCTGTGCCGTCTGTGTATGTGTCATCTGTGCCGCGTGTGCCGTCTGCGCCGTCTGCGCCGCCTGGGCGGCCTCACGCATCGCCTGCGCCGTCCGCACTTCGCCCATGGCGAACGAGGCGCGGTGTCCTGGGCCGTGCCACTTGTACGCCTCGCTCTGGCGGTACGTGGTCGCCACGGACATGGCGCCAAAGTCGGAGCCCGCGTGCTGCGGCACATATGGCGCCCGTTTGGGCGAGGGCGGCTCCGAATCCTTGTCCGAGGTGCGCGACGACTTGGACATCCACGACATGATGCTGAATCGTCGGCTGTCCCGCCGGCTGTTGTCCCGCTTGTTGTAGGCCGGCCTCGCCGGTGCCGTCGTGGTCTCGTCTTCCTCCTCCTCGATCACGTCTTGGGCCACTTCGTGGGTCATGTCCCTGCTCACAGAGGGCGTCGTGCTCAGCCTCCGCTCCTTGGGCGTCATGAGCCCTGCCTTCTCAGCCGCCGCCATCTCGGCGCTGTGTGGCTGCAGGCTCTTGCGGGATGACCGCCTGGGGAGAAGACGGGCGAGAACGCTCCCCGACGGGGAGTCGCTCTTCCTCAGGTCGAAGATGGACGATGTGGCAGAGTCTTTGGACATGGTGTGCATGAAGGGTGTCGGGCTGGTAAGGCCCACCTGGAGGACGGTTGCCATGCTGAAGAATAAATAGGAAGATGAGGAGGGGAAGCTTTGGGGGTAAGACTTGAAATGGAAGAAGTGCTTTGTGGGAATGTTGATTTAATGCAATTTCTGAATCCGCGGTATCCGTTTGCGATTCTGGACTGATCGAATCGAAAGCAACCAGTGAATGCGATCGGCCGCTCTTATACGGGCACAGTCACTCGCAGTACAAACGAGCAGGACTCGCAGCAGGCCGGCCGTGGCCGACTCGCAAGGCGAACAACGGCGGGCGAGTGGACAAACATCTAGATCTCCAAGGCGTCTGGAGCAGCTGAGACACTGTGAGCCGTCTAGGCACAGCTTGCCCGTTCAGGAATAGCAGCCACGACACAAAGACGTCGAGGAGACGGCGCCCATGAAGAGCAGCCTAGCGCTGTGGCGGCTTCCCCGGTTGAATCAAGGGATGAGTGAGAGCGGGCCACTTAGTTGCAAGAAGCGATGAGGTGCTCACTCCAGATGAGACATTCCCATTCCTTGTTGAGAGCCTTCTTGCGCCACCAACATGGCTAGCCGCCGTGCAAGCGAGAGACACTAACGGCATCGCGGCGAGAGGGATGATCAAGGCTCTGTTGACAAATGTTAGCAGAAAACCGGTCGAGGCGGTCATACGAGCGTCTAGGTTTGGGGGCTCAGCTCCTGCTGCTCGTATGCCTGATCTGGTCAAGATAGCCAGGGACAGCCAGGGACACCCAGGGACAGCCAGGGACAGCCACGACTGGCGTTGGCCTTGCCGACCAACCCGCCAACAACCCGTCCACGCGTACGTGGCATGCGGCTGTTGGCGGTAACATGCTTCTACGGCCTTGCGAGCAAGCTCATTTCTGCGGTCCTGCGAGCTCTCTGCTGTCGCCGTGCTCTGCAGTAGTGCCGCTCCTCTCCGCACAGGTCAAATCATCAGCGGCCTGCAGATCCCGCTGCACAAGGATGGACAACCCCAGCACAACGATGAGGCGTTCCGCAGTGTGGGGTTGCGTTTCTCCGCCGAGGAGGCAGTCGAGTTCGGTGAACGCCTCCTCGTGCACGTATCTCTGGCCAATCCCCTGCCGATTCGCCTGTTTTATCCAGTCCAGGCACATCAAACGGTGGAATCTTCCGGCCGTGCTGCGTCAGAGCTTGCGCCTCATACCCCGTGCAAGGGCGGCCGTCAATTGGGCAGATCGCCGTGGGTAGCGGCTGGTCTGGATGCCGGCGTCTTGCCTGCTTTGGGCTCTAGCGAGTGGACGACAGCAGGGAAGAACAAAGAAAGTTGTCCGGTGACGCAAGGGCGCGGTTAGTGTGCCATGGTGTACACGTGACACACGTGATTCTTGAATGATTCTTGATTCTTGTCTGTGCGCCGCCCAGACGGCGATTGGAAGTGGTCCCTCCCCACACGCCCAATCCTGTTTGGGCAGGCGGTGAAGGCCGTGCAGGCAAAAAGACGGCAGTTGCTGCTGAGACTTGGCCACCGTTGCTAAAGCACACAATATCGGCGCCTCCCACACCCCCCCCCGTTGCATGGCCAGTCCTCGAGAGATGCTAGACGGGCAGACACGTTAGCCTCGAACCATGGTATGATTGTCTCTTATTTGCGCATTCCCTTTGTCTGTGCAAGAGTGGTGTGCCGATCAGCCGTGTAGGCTGTACTAATCAGGTCAGAACACCACATTCAACAGCGCTCTCAAGCAGAGCACGGCGATCCGCCGCGAGCTATCGTCGCTGTCGGCGGCCTTGTCTGGCGCGGCCGCCACCTCCGATGGAGCCTCTGGTGATGGCGGTGGTCCGCTGCCGGTGCCGCTGCCGGCGGCCCTCGGCCAGCTGTCGGCCAGCCTCACGGCCTTTTCGCGCACCGTCGACGAGTACAACGCCATGGCGAAGCAGGAGCTGAACACGGCCAAGCAAGAAAAGGCGTTTGACCGCATCCGCAACTTCCGCACCGAGCTGGGCGAGTTCCGCGCCGAGTTCGACCGGCTCAAGGCCGCACGCGAGGACGCCGCCCACATGCAGAACCGGACGGAGCTGCTGGGGCGGCGGCCGTTTGCGACGGCGACGCCGGAGAATCCGTACGCCACCACGGCGGCATCCGCAACGACCTCCTCCTCTATAGCCGCCTCGGCTGGCCTCTTTGGCCACGCCCGCACCCTGAGCGCCAGCGAGCGCGCCGAGGTCACGCGCGAGTCGCACGCGCTGCGCGAGCAGAGCTTCTTTGCCAACACCAACTCAGCCCTCGACGACTACATTGCCCGCGGCCAGGCCGTGCTGGGCGACCTCGGCCACCAGCGCGACATGCTCAAAAACACCCAGAAGCGCATGTACACCGTCGCCAACACCCTCGGCGTCAGCGGCGACACCATCCGCATGGTCGAGCGGCGCGCCCGCGAGGACAAGTGGATCTTTGGGGCCGGCGTCGTCGTCTTCTTCCTCTTCTGCTGGCTGTGTATTCACTATCTGCGGTGACGGGGAGGGGGAGGGGGAGGGGTAGGGGGAGTGGAGAGGAGAGATGGAGGTGAGAGCGTCAGGAGGTTACACCTCGTACACACACATATTTCTCCAGCGTCGGCGTTTTGGGTCATGCAGCTGCTTCTTTGGGGAACGACGCTCTATTCATGCTGCTGCTGCTGTTGCTGTCTTGCTCATGGGGAACTGCCTGAGGGCACGCAAAATGCATTGTATCAAAGTCAACAAGTTTAAAAAAAAAAGTGCATTTGGATTAGGACGAATTGGAAATCTTGTCTACGTGAGCGTGTGAGAAAGAAAGCAACGCCTTGCTGTGAAATTCCTCTTTTTCCCCCAACCTCCATTGCTCCTTGAACACGACTGTAAAAAATGGCTCTATTGCTCCTTCAGCGCCACCGTAAAGACCACCGCCCTGTCCGCCTCGACCTCGGCCACCTGGGTGTCGGGAAGGATGTGGTTGCTTGTCGATATGTTGCCGCCAAACTGCGTCTTCCAGTCCGTCACGTCCCACTCGAAGCCCCGAAGGGTGATGACGCTGGGGCCCTGCATCGGCAGTATGCCCGTGTACTTGGCAAACACCTCGTCCCCGGCCGGCTCGCGCACGTGGATGCGGTGCTTGCCGGCAGGGAGCAAAAATGTCAGGCTTTCGTTGGAGAGGAGGAACATGCGGCCGGTCTCCTCCTCCTCCTCCTGGAACAGATACAGGTGGTGCAGCTGGCTCACGCCCTGGTCGACACGCCCGCCCAGCCCGCCTAGAGCGACAATGTTCATGTGCGGGTGGCGGGTGCGAATGTGCCGCACCGCCTTGGAGAAGTCGGTCGAGTACTGGTCCGGGTCATGGATGATGGCCTTGCCCGCAAAATAGGAGCGGGTTTCATCTCGCACCGAGTCCAGGTCTCCAATAATGACGTCTAGGTTGTCCTGATGTGGGGGGGGAGGGAAAGAGGGAGGGCGGGGGGGAGCGGAAGCACACCTTTGTCAGCTTTCTCTGTCTGACTCCTCTCCTGGGACAAGAAACGTTGGGCTATCAGACAACTGGCAGAAGCTTACAAAGGGGACGCCAGCAGCCTCGCGGGCATCGTACAGCCGGTTGGCCCCGCCGTCTGCGGCTACACGATACGCAGCTGTTTCCCAGAAAAGGAAGAGAGGTCAGAACTGGAGGAGCGCCGCTTCTCGGCGGTGGTGGGCAGAGGGCAGGACAGGCAGACCTTGCGCCCACAGGCGCTTGATGGCCCACAGACATCGGAGCGGCTGGTTGAGGACGATCACGGCAAAAGGCTCAGGCTGCAAAGCCCTGTTCTGAAGAAGGAGCGCAGGGTGCCACTCGGAGACGGCTCCGTCCTGGTTGGACGGCATTTCTTGGGGGGGTTGATTCTGCAGGTGGAGATATCGCGGCGTGCGAATGGCAGGAGAAGGATGCATACGACCCTCTTTTCTTTTCTGCAGCCTGAGGGGAACAAGGTCGTTAATCACTGACATGTGGATGCCGTTCTCTGATTGGTTGTAGAAGCTGCTGCTCGAGTGGGGCAAGTGCATCTTACGAATCTGTAAGACACGAGAACATCAACTGACGTTGTCGTCTGGCCGAGCCATTTCATGAAGGCCTGCCTGTTTCTTGACTTCAATGAATATGGAACCAGTGAGGTCTTGTAAATGTGTCATGGAACATCAAATTAAGAACTGCTTTGGCCAATATTGCAGGTCATCCAAGACAGAAGATCTATCCCCAACTTTGTGAGGTTGACTCAGCCATGCTTACTCCCAGGCAGGAGACCAAGGAACGTAGAGATGGGAGAACACAATTTCTGCAGTGAAAAAGCCGGTTACCAGGTGAATCCCTTTGACTGGTTCCTGAAAATAAGTCGAGTTCTTGTAACACAAATGTATCTTAAAAGTGGTGAATTGCACAACAGCAAAAGACCATCGTGTTACACCACATCGTCGTAGTGCATCTTATTTTCAAGCAGATCACAGTCAAACAAATTAGACTAGGCAAGCCCACCAAATTGTCTCAAAACATGTCTGTTTTTTCTCCCCCTTCCCTCACCCCACTACTTCTCTGAAGAAACGACCACTTTCAACCCGCGGTACTCTTGTCACTCTGCGACCCATCTCCATCGGAACATTCACACCGACACTTTAGCATTTATCGGTCAGCTTACCACACGAGTTGGAGAAAGGACACGAACACACAACCGGAGAGCCCCAGATAAACTAGGACCTCCAGCTGAAGAATGTTGGCGATTCTTTATCTTCGCAACCAGGCATCGTGTTCCGAGTGATATCATAGCGTAATTCGACAGATAGCAATCCAATAGTGCGAAGACGAACCACATATTTGCTCAGGACTAGGCTGACAACAGAAAGAAGGGGGTAGTTACTTTCTAAACAAAGAAGAAGCTTTCTCGGCATCTCGCTGCATCGCCTCTAGTTCGTCGTGTTAATCGGCAAGACCCGGCTGAAAGTCCATCGCTTGGCGTCGCCGGCAAAATCCTATTCATAGCATATTGGCCACCCTATGCGTTTAAATTTGTAAATTTCAGCTTTACTTCTTCAACCTTTCAAAGAAGATCCGAGGTCGGCAGAATTAAGATGAGCTGCACCAAAGCAGCTTACCAGAGGAGTTGTATTTACTGTATCCCATCTCTTCCAGCGGCGTTTGCAATGGATGCAAGACCACAAAAACAGCGACAGTGGATAATACGACGCCATTGGAAGTGCAACTCGAATGGGAGCTTGCCAATACCAAAAGAAAAGAAGCAAAAGTTTGAACACCGTCTAAACTGACGAGCCGGATTCTGCAGCTTCCATTACTAATTACTCTGCACTGCATACTTCCTCGGGGCAGCGGTCAGCAACGTAGTGTTTGGCAGGCGGACTTCCCAGCTGTGGTCAGCTGGCGCGCAATTGGCTCGTGCGCCGACCAATCGCATCGCAGCATGGATCGGAATTGATTTTGTCTCGGTGCTTTTTTTCATGCTTACCAATTGTTCGGATCGTTTCGACACCCATTGCGTCGCCATCGCTCTTTTTTCGTGCCCGTGCCCGCAGCTTTCCTTTGTACTGTGCTTTTCTCACTTTACTTTTTTTTTTTTAATATCCCCCCCCCCCGTTCATCGCCTGGCTTTATGTATCGCGCCACGTTACGGTCGTCGCCGTCCCGCTTCGTCCGGGCGGCTCGCCAGCCAGCCTTCGTCGGGGCCGCCCGACGAATGGCATCCACGGCTCCTCCGGCGAGCAAGAAGGCTACCTGGAAGGGTGCTGCTCTGCGGTGGGGTGTGGCCATTGGCGCTCTGTACTGGTACAGCACCAGCCCCATATTCGCGGACGAGACAGCGCGTATGTTTTCTCCTCCATTGCAGCTTTTCCGGGGCGCGCGTGCCAAGGTTCGCAATGCTAACAGCTGGCGTCTTTTAGACCCGATCATCTCTGCGCCACCCGAGGTGCCCGAGGCCGAGCTCCGGACCGTCGATGCCCTCGTCGAAGAAAAGCGAAAGCAGGAAGCCGAGAAGGCGGAAGTGATCGCGGCGCTGGTGGCCGAGGAGGAGGCCAAGATTGCCGCCAAGAATGAGGAGGCTGCGGCTGCAGTCGAGGCCGGTGCCGAGGGCAAGTCCCCCGAGGAGCTGCAGGAGGAGGCCGGCCAGCAGGGCGCGTTCAACCCAGAGACGGGCGAGATCAACTGGGACTGCCCCTGCCTCGGCGGCATGGCCCACGGCCCTTGCGGTGAGGAGTTCAAGTCTGCGTTCAGCTGCTTTGTATACTCCAAGGAAGAGCCCAAGGGGATGGACTGCATCGAAAAGTTCCAGTGAGTACCTCCTTGTGAACCGCCTACGCCTTTTTTGCCAGGTTTTTCGACCTGCTGACGCCGCCGCCCCAGACACATGCAGGATTGCTTCCGGCAATACCCCGAAGTCTACGGAGCCGAATTGGCCGATGACGAGGAGGACGCCGGCGGCGAGGGCAAGCCGGCCCCCGCCGTGGATGCCGCCGCCGCTGCGTCGGCCGATGCGCCAAGCGACGCCACACCCGACGTGGCCGCAGCCGCAGCCGCAGCCGCAGCACCGAGCATCTCTACACCGGCCGAGGCAGCTGTCGCACCGGCCGCTGAGGCTGCTCCCGCAGTGCAGGAAGAGCCAAAGCCCGAGGCCAGCAGCGCCCCGGTTGTGCCGGAGCCTGTGCAAGCAGACACGGCTGCTGCAGCACCCAAGGACGACAAGCTGGTGCCAAAGGCCGCCTGGGACGCGACTGGGGCCAACAAATAGCGCTAGCAGGGCAAGGAAAGCGGCGCTGGCCGAAGCGAAAAGGGGACAGGAAGGAAAATGGAACGTGACCACGGCATTCGGCCCTGGATGTACATTTGTGTATAATGTGTGAAAATAGATGCATGTAAATACAATGAACCTCTCTGACTTTTTGATGCTCCACCATTTGTCAAACACGAGAGCTCTTTGATCCCTGTCAGTGGCAGAAGATTGCTGCTTGTTTGAAGGATGCATTCGACGACAAGTGTGAGCCATCGTTTACCGGACGCGCCCGAGGAAGGGCGCAAGAGACGGTCTGCAAAAGCCTAATTGCACTCGTACTCGTACATGTTCGCCTGGGGCGGCATTGGGTGTGCCGTTATTATTGCTTGTCAACAGGAATCACATTTTGCGTGCCCGCGTGCACAGAGCTGCGTGACATGTGGTCCAAGCTCCATCTGTGCTGCCATTGGCTGCAGCTGCAGCAGGGATGTTTGGTGCCTGCAAACTCAGGCTTACAGTTTCCTTCCTCCCCCCAGATGCCGGTAGAGCCCAGTAACCTAGCGAACCTAACGCGCGCAGCCAGACCCGAAGGAACTGCATCAACTTTCACCCTGCCTACCCAAAAAATCGAAAAAATCCATCCACCCCCCCAAACAACCTCGTCCATTCTTAATCGCATCTCTCGCCATCGCCACCTCTTTCCTTCGAAAAACGACCTCGATTGAATCATCTTTCGTTTTGTTAGTTCTGCATCGTTGGTCGTTGTCCATTTTTCCAGCCCCGAAAAGCTTTGTGGCCCCCCCCCCTCCTGGCTTCCAGCCCTCTTCGCGTTCAAGAGCCACGTTGAGCCTCCCGTCGTGCGCCGCTTCCGCCTCGCGATCCCTTTCATCGCCCTTCCGCCCTGTTTTTCGCTCGTCTGGTTGTTTCCTTACTGACGCGGCTACCATCCGACCAGGTTGTTACGAATCTCACATCTTTGTATGCTCCCTTGACGGCTCTTCCCACCGCGGCGCCCCTCTCGCCACCCTTCCTTCCCACCGGTTCGACCCAGACGGCCCATGTTCGACGCTCTAGCCATCGCATCGCTCTGATCTGCTACCGCGACCGATTCCTTCCCCCCTCCCCCTCCCCCCTTACCCCTCTTACCCCCCCCTCCTCTTCTCTTCTCTTCCATTGGGTGAGGAAGTGGCTCCTGTCCGGTTTCTGGATAGAAGCAGCACCTTCCCTTATCCTCCTCGTCAGTTCTCCCCCATGGTCCCACCACCTCGAGCGGGAACGTTTTCTCCGAGTCCTGCCCAAGCTCTCCAGACGGGCGCCAGTCACTCTCCGCACCCTTCACAGGCTGCAGCTCTGAGTGCGAGCCCCGTCACCGGCAGCCCAACCGGGACCAGCTCAGTGTCCAAGATTGTCATCGCCCAGGTGTTTGTTCTTCTGAGCAGCATCAAGGAAGAAAAAGACGACCCTTCTAAGTGGGAACAGCTTAGGAAGGTGAGTGCCAGGTTCTCTCTCTGCAGCACGGAGCGGTGGCGGTGTTTCTGTTTCTCGTCGTCTGTTGTGACTGTTATTTTTCTGTCGGCATCCCTCTGCTGCTCAAGCGCGCACATCACCCGATGCATGCGGTCTCCTGCGATCTTGTTGTCTACGGATCTGCTGTTTTGTGCATCATCTTTTCCTTGCTCCCTCCCGACCACCGCCCCGTCGTGCGCCTATCCTGTGCTGAAGCTGACCTTGCTCCCTCCAGCTTATCGATGAGTCCGGCATGGAAGTATTCACCAAGTATTTCGCACGGCTCGTAGCCAGTGGTGCGTCCCAAATATTCCCCGGCCTGAATAGACCGGGGGGTAGTGCGGGAGCCTACCAGCTCTTGACCGCAGAGATGCAAAAGATCTCACACGACCCGGAGCAGGCACGCAGAATAGCCGAGTCAATTGAGACCGGAACCGAGGACATATTCCGAGACTTTGATCTCTCAACATTTATGGAACATTTCAAGCTGGATGCTCTGGAAAAGACCATCTTAGCTCTTGCCTTCAAGCTCGGTTCTCGTTCGGATCTGAAGACGAAGGGTGAGTTTTTCATGGAAACTGTTTATTTTTTTTTTCTTTTTTTTTCTTTCTTTTCTTTTCTTTTCTCTTTTTGCTGACGTGTGATTTGCCTGGCTCTGCTATAGCCGATGCCATTCTCTCCACGAATTTCCCCACGTTTGTCAACATCCTGGCCAGGACAGATGGCGACCATCAAGACCTTGGTCCCGATTTTGTCTCGCTCATCATCGACCGCTTCATTCAACTTCACCCTCCCAACTTCAATACCCCTGTAAAGACGGAACTCGCCTTCAAGGTTGGCCAACGCTACGAGGCCGACGATCTGGGTCCGCCCCCCGAAGTCCTTGCTGCTCTAGACCTGATGCGCGTTTTGACCGACAAGACGGTCAACGCGCTTGCTCTCTTTATGCAGAGGACCGGAGCAGACTTCACCCGTGATGAGGACAGCGGCGTGGCATTTCTCCAGAGCCGGCCAGGCATGGTACTCAGCGAGGACCAGGTGTCTGCCGCACTTACCTACGCGACGATCAGCCAGACCCCGACGTTTAACACGGCTGTGGTGGTGGCTGCATTGCGCCGTGTTCTGCCTGCTTCGTTTCGCTGGCAAGATGTGGTCTCGTACTTTGACCAGAGGAGCGCCCGCATATCGTCAGCACAGTTTCTCCGCCTCTACAACGCGCTCGCCCCCATCGCTCGGGCAGATGCCCGCGCGCTCGACATCCAGCACTTGTGGGGCGGCAACTGGGAGAATCCCGAGACGCAGCTGTCTTTCATCTGCGCCTTTGCCTCTCTGTCAACCGACCAGCTAGACGCGACCACAATCCCGGGCATCCAGCCAACCTTTACCATTGACGAGTACGCACAGGCACCGGAGGAAGTGCGCGAGCGGGCCACCGAAGCCGCAAAACACCCGCTTGTGTCTCTTGCTGCCATCTCGGCCATCTTCCACGTGGCCCTCACTTCACACCACGCGTCCACCAATGTCGAGGCCAGGCGGCTATTTCAGACTGTCGTGATTCCCAATCTCGACATTTTTGTTGTCTCCGCCTTTGGCGTGTCGAAGCCGTGGCCACCCACGGCTGTCGAGACCCTCAACACCCTCTTCGAGAACTTCCTCTACAAACGGCAGCCCAACTGGGACTTTGTCTTTGACAGCCTGTGGAGAAAGGACAATGATTGGGTCAAGGAGAGGCTCGCGGACGCACACGGAAACCAGCCCGGGGAACTACCGCTGATTTTCGAGCACGCTGTGAAACACGGCTGGCTCAACACGCTGATTTACGAGCGCAATGGGTTTGGCCTGGACCTCGTCGCCTACGCGCACGGCCAAGGCTACGTCGACCTGGCCGAATGGGCCAAGAAAAACACGGAGAGAAGCTCAGAGATCGCTGGGCCGCTGATGCAGTTCCTGGTGATCAAGTCCGAGCTCGAGTCGCAGCGCCCCGATGCCCAGCAGGACCCGACAAAGGTCAACGTGCCCATGAAGGTTCGCACCGTTTCAGCGCTGCTCAACATTCTCGAAGACTTCCTCCCCAAGACCCCGATCCCGGGACTCGTCATGCTTCAGCGCCAGTGTATTGCCATATACCCTCGCCTGATCAACTACGGGGAAGGGTTTGATGAAATCATCGAAGCCAACGAGAACGAGAGCCGGCTGCTCCCACAGGAGGCTAATGCGAAGATGGAGGAGCACTTCAAGAAGATGTACGGCAACGAGATCGAGGTGCGGGCCGTGGTGGGCATAATGGAACACTACAAGCGCTCGCGCGATCCTCTGGACCAAGACGTCTTTGCTTGCATGATCAACAGCCTCTTTGAAGAGTACAGCCACTTTGGGGACTACCCGCTCGAAGCCCTGGCCACGACCGCGGTGCTTTTTGGCGGGCTGATCTCGCACAGGCTGATCTCGGACCTGCCCCTCAAGGTCGGCTTGGGTATGATTCTCGAGGCAGTCAAGGAGCACAAGCAGGAGCATCCCATGTTCAAGTTTGGAATGCAAGCGCTCATGCAGCTCTATTCTCGCTTCCGCGAATGGCCTGGATTCTGCAGCCAGCTGCTGCAGTGCCCCAGCCTGCAGGGCACAGATGCGTGGAAGAAGGCCGAAGACGTCGTCCGAGAGAGCGATGGCGATGCCAACCACGCACGAGGTGCGGGCGGCACGGCAGGGGGCGAGTCCCTCACCAACGGCAACGGAGACGACCCCGGCGCGATGGAGCCGCACTATCTCCCGTTTGCGTCCATCGTCGTCGATCCGCTGCCGTCAGGCATCGCCTACGAGGAGCCAGACAGCGACGTCCAGGGCAAGGTCCAGTTCGTGCTCAACAATATCACTGCCAGCACGCTGCAGGCCATGTTCTTGGAAATCCGGCCCATGCTGGAGCCCAAGCACCAGCAGTGGTTTGCGAGCCACCTGGTAGAAGAGCGCGCCAAGATGCAGCCCAACTACCACAAGGTCTACCTGCAGCTCGTGAGCCACTTTGAAGACAAGGCACTGTGGGCGGAAATCCTCCGCGAGACGTACGTCAGCGCGGCGCGCATGCTGAACTCGGAGGCAACCATGCAGAATTCCACCGAGCGGACGCATCTCAAGAACCTGGGGGGCTGGCTGGGCCTCCTGACGCTTGCGCGGGACAAACCCATCCGCCAGAAGAACATTGCCTTCAAGCAGCTCCTGATCGAGGCGCTCGACACCAAGCGCCTGATTGTGGCCATTCCGTTTGTCTGCAAGGTTCTCGCCCAAGGCGAGCATTCAAACGTGTTCAAGCCGCCCAACCCCTGGCTGATGGATATCATTCACTTCTTGATCGATCTGTACCACAACGCCGAGCTCAAGCTGAACCTCAAGTTTGAGATTGAAGTTCTCTGCCAGACCCTCAGCATCGACCACAAGAGCATCGAGCCGTCTGGCGAGATTCTGAACCGACAAGCCGCCGAAGAAGCTGCCGACATCCCCCCGGAGACGCTCGAGTCCTTTGACAACATGTCTCTCAACGGCATGGGCGTGAGCGGCGGCATGCCTGCGCATGGTCTGGCTCCGAATGTGGTCTCCAACGCCGTCTTGGACATGGTGCCCGAACTGGTCTCCAAGGTTACCATCCCCCCGGTCAGCGAGATGGTCATCGCCAGCTCCCGCCTGGAGGAAATCGTCAAGGATGCGCTGGTCCGGGCTCTCCAGGACATTATCCAACCCGTCGTCGACCGTTCTGTTGCTATCGCGGCCATTGCGACCCAGCAGATGATCCACAAGGACTTTGCGACCGAGCCGGACGAGAACCGCGTCCGCACCGCCGCCGTCAACATGGTCAAGGCCACGGCCGGCAGCCTGGCTCTGGTGACGTCCAAGGAACCCCTCCGGGCCAACTTTACAAACTACCTGCGCTCCCTGTCCACCGAGAGCAGCCAGCAGGGCCTGCCAGAGGGTACCATCCTTATGTGCGTGAACTCGAACCTTGATCTGGCATCAGGCGTCATCGAGAAGGCCACAGAGGACCGCGCCGTCATCGAGATCCAGGAAATGATCGAGCCGGAGCTGGACATGCGTCGCCGTCACCGCTTGCAGCGCCCCAACGAGCCGTATGTCGACCCGTCTCTCAGCCGGTGGGCCATGACGATTCCCAACCCGTACAAGCTGAGCCCCAGCATGTCGGGCCTGAATCCCGAGCAGATGAGCATCTACGACGACTTTGCCCGC
Organism: Harringtonia aguacate; assembly: GCA_014183095.1. Taxonomy (NCBI): domain Eukaryota; kingdom Fungi; phylum Ascomycota; class Sordariomycetes; order Ophiostomatales; family Ophiostomataceae; genus Harringtonia; species Harringtonia aguacate. Next base: position 808,055 of record JACCPH010000001.1, read on the forward strand.
CACCCTCGGCCGGCCACCAACTCTGTCACCCCGGCCGGAGCCCATGTGGCGTCGACATCCGACGCCACCCGGTCGCTGGCAAACGAAGTTCTCTCGGAACAGTACAGCACCATTCCGGGCGTCCCCACACCGGCCGAGACCCCATCGGTCTCGTCCATCGGGCTGCAGCCGTACCCCCAGGCCCACGGCGGCAACGCGTCTGTCGCCGTCGCCGGCGCGATGGTGAATGGAAGGCAGACGGGGCCCAACATCGATGTGCGGGTGCTGACGGACCGGATCCAGAAACTGGTCATGGAGCTCCAGCGCACCGCGACAGAGGCTTCCGAGGAGCACTTTGCCGAGCTGCCACGTCCCCACCCGGTCTTGGACGTGATTGACGCTCTGGTCCAGACCATCATCAAGGCCCAGCAGACGTCCGAGGAATTTGTCATGTTCGCCGCCGAGCAGGTGTGCCAGACCCTGGTCTCGCCGATTGACGACAACCTGACTCTCGAGAGCTTCGTCCATGTCCAGGAAACGCTGCGCAAGATTTCGGGTCCGCAGCTGAGCAACCGGGTCGCCCAGTTCTATCACATGCAGCCTGCGCAGACCTTTCTCAATCTCCCGCTCATCTCCGCTCTGCTGGGCACGGATCTTCTCGACTGGCCCAATATCGACGGTGCCATGGCCGCCGCTCTCAAGCAGCGAAAAGACGGCTCCATCCTGTTTCTGATGCGTCTGCTGGACCTCGCTCTCATGGGTGACACCCCTCTGGCGCTGTACGCCGACTTTGTCAACAGCCTGGGCGCGGCCTGGGCGTGGGTGGAAGAAGACCCGGACGTGCCCGGCGGCCAAGAGTTCAAGGCCAAGGTCCTGGCCCCCGTCCAGCAGCCGGCCCAGCCGGGCTCGGCACAGGAACCGCTGAGCAGCCAGAGCAAGGACCAGCTGGATTATGTGTTTGACGAATGGGTCCACCTGTACCAAAAGCCCAACGTGCCCGAGATCACCCCCTTCATCTTTGTCGAGCAGATGCGAGCTAGGTGCATCGTGTCTACCCGAGAGGGTCTGTTTGTGTTCCTCCGCGCTGCCATTGACAAGTCCGTGGAGCGGTTTGAATACCACCTCCATGCAGGCAGCACGATGGCGGAGGCCTTTGCCGGCATCGACTCGATTACCAAGCTTGTTGCCATCCTGGTCAAGTCATGCCAGGACGAGGACAGCCCGCCCGAGCGGTCTGCGCGTGCCGAGCTGGTCGACTCGATTCTGGCCCTGTTTGTGATGATGCTCAATCACCACTACATCAGCCGGGGCGAGGCTTTCAACCAGCGGATCTTCTTCCGCCTGTTCTCCATGACGCTGTTTGCGATCAACAACATCTCCGAGCACCTCTCGGACGCGGACCAGAGCGCGATCATCCTCCGCTTTGCAGCACGCTTCAACGACCTGGGCCCGGCCAGCTTCCCCTTTTTCGTCTTCGCTTGGTGCGACCTTGTGAAGCACAGGATGTTCCTGCCGGCTCTGCTTCGCATGCCGGGCGGTGCTGGATGGGATGCCTACGCCAAGATCGTCGTGCAGTTGCTCTCGTTTACCGCCGAGCAGCTGAGGTCGGCCGACACGGTCAGCTTTGCCAAGGAGCTGTACCGGGGTGGAATGAAGCTTCTGCTGATTCTCTACCACGACTATCCAGATTTCCTGGCGGCCAACCACATCACCATCTGCCAGAGCCTGCCGCCGTACCTGCAGCAGCCGCTTAATATGATTCTGTTTGCTACGCCCAGCGGCCAGCCCAAGCTACCGGATCCGATGCAGCCCGGGGTGCGCCTGGACAGGATGGAAGAGGCGAGCTCTGCCCCTGCCAGCCGGTACGACCCAGTGCCGGTGCTGTCGCGCATCGGCCTGGTGGCTCTGCTGGACCAGGCTCTGGAGACGGGGCCGACGGAAGAGATCGTGGCGCACATCAAGTACGCCATCTGCAAGACGGACGGGAAGCAGACGATGCTGGGCAACGTGCCGCTCGCCGCCAACGTCCCCGTTATCGACGCCGTGGTGACGTACATTGGGAACCACGCCGCGACGCGCGCGCATGGAGACGGTCCTGTGTTTGTGGCCGATGGCGCCGACTTGGCGACGCTGTCGATGGTCCTCCACGAGCTTCCTGCCGAGGGCCGCTATTACTTCCTGTGCAGCATTGCCAACCAGCTGCGTTATCCGAACGCGCACACGAGCTTCTTCGGCCTGGCTCTCATCGACATCTTTGGACACGACATGTCGGACCCCGAAGAGACTGAGATCCGGGAGCAGATCTGCCGCGTTCTCTTTGAGCGGATCGTGGCCTATTGGCCCCAGCCATGGGGCCTGCTGGTGGTCACCAACGAACTCATGAAGAACGAGTCATTCTCTTTCTTTGATCAGCCGTTCCTCAAGCAGGCACCAGAGGTAAGCGATACATACACAGACACACACACACACACGCATACGTCGCACATAGAGCTTGTTTATTAACAGTCGCATCAGGTATCCGAGCGCTTTGCGTCGCTTGTTACCCGGTAATAGGACAGCACCGTCAACGGTTGTTGTCAACGGTTGCTGCCAGCGGTGCCAACGGCGTCAACGGTACCAACGGCAGCCACCCGCTACGCAAACCAGCCATATCCAGGAGAGGACTGGCTTTTCTTCTACACTCATTTTTCATATTCACGACCGAGCCCCGGCAAGCGACAACTCTGCAGGCCGGGAAGGCATTGCGCGTGGCCACAGATGACCGCCACGTCTGTATCAATGTGTGCTGCGGGTTTTTTTTCACGGGGGCGGCTTTCAGCACCATACGCGATTTGATACGACGTGGCCAGGACGCACCAAGCGCGACTCGAAAGAAGCGGCCGGTTTATCGACGAAAGACAGGGCGTTACCGGAAGCGGAGATTGTTGCGAGAGATATGTTAGTTGAATGCAAAGCAAAGCTCGGAGTCCAAAGGCATCGGAAAAGACTGGACGGATAGACGGCCAGGGTATGCATGGGGGATATTTCTTGTTCTGTTTTTGATTTGTGTGTGTGCAAAAGGAGGAGGGACGTCAGGGCAAATTGATGGGAGCGCGCATGGCCTTGGGACATGGAGATGACGATTGATCGTGTTTGTGATATGTATTAATAGAGGTGCGGCCGGCAACGATAGCCGCAGTGTACAAAAACTCAACTGGCGCTGTTTTCTGATGGTCCTGGTTTCTCTGAATGCTCTCGGCGCTGCCATTGGTGTCTCTCTGGCGTCGCTCATCCTTCTGTCGCGACAGCCCAGAGACAGAGAGGCCTTTTTCCGACTGGGTGCAGCGGCAGCAGCTCGCAGACATGATATGCATTAGACTGAGACGGGGTGTTCATTCCGGCGGACTAGAGAACGCCATGGAGACGCGATTGGCGAATCATGGAATGCCATGTGCAGTACGAGATATCGGCTGTGCAGAAAACTCGACTGATCAAGTTTGGGGGGGGCCGAGATCCAAACAGAGGCTACAAATACGTATTTGTACGTACGATAATACGATACGGTGTCCAAGCAGGAAAACCCGGTCGAGCTCTGTCGTTTTTTTTTCGTTGTTTTTGCCTGAGCGCATATGCAAGCTTTCACCGCCTTTCGACAATGGGGGTTTATGTAATGGCGAGAGATGCCAGAGAGAGAGAGGGGAAAGTTGGCAGGCCAAAATTGCAAAGTGGGCTTTTTCTTTTTTGGGACGAGAGAGGAGAGGAGAGAAAAAAAACTGGGCATGTCAATATCGAAAAAGGTAACAGGTCACACTTGCCGCAACGGCTCCGTAACTCCATATTTGTTACGAGAGAGGTTTTTTTTCTTTTTTTTTCTTCTTTTTTTTTTTAACCTTGCGTCTCTTGTCGTCCATCCCACACCGAGTCCACCAGACAGCCGTCTCTGTTTGCATGCCTTGGTTCCACTTTTTTCTTTTGCTTGGTTCGCTGTTCTTGTGGCAACTTTGTTTTTTTCCAGCATAGGGTCGAATTTGGCATGGAAGGCAAATTATCTTACGAGTAATAGCTCCATAAGAGAGGGACATAAAAATATGCTTCCAAACAGACGATATTATTTGTTACGAGCATAGCATTACAAAATGCTGCCGCGCGGAAGCTACCCTTCCCGGCACGGAAGTACCTATATTATGTACAAATACGAGTACCGAGGAAAAACGAGAAAAGAAAGCAAAGAAAAAGAAAAGGAAAAAAGAAAAACTCTGTCTAGTTCATAAATGCACGGTACACGGCGGATTGCATATAGGCCGTTTTAAGGAGTGTTGTCAGCCGATATGGGATTTCTCGCCTATCAGCCTCTTGGAAAAAAAAGGCTGTTGCGATTCTGCTGTAAGAGGTGAATGGGCCAATAGGATGAAACAGAATAGACAAGGGGGGCAGAAATTTTGGGCGCTCTGGCGGTCGGCTCCTCCTGCACCTCTCTGCATGGCACGCCACGACATTGTCCGCCCAAAGTTTGGTTGCCTCGCGAACAGGCGATACCGTGTTTTTCACCTGTCAGTCGTCTTTTTAATTTGGTTCTTTTTTTTTTTGTCCCTCTCCTGCCACCGCCGTTGCTGGGTGTTCTCGGGCGTTTCATCGTCACGATGCGGGCGTGTGGTATGAGGCTTCTTACTAAGCATGGCAAAATCAGGCAATGGTCAAATCCATTTTGTCTTCTCTCATTGGCCTGAGCTGTGCCGGCAGTGCCTGTTTCGAACAGAGTGCGCACTGGCCCCCCTGGGCAGAGATCTAGCACTGTGTAACCGGCGGGCGGTTCGCCAGATACAATGGCAGGCCAGCTGCAGCAGGGAAATAGAGTGCCGTGAGTGTCATTCCACTGGGCGACGGGCGCCGTATCCCGCATTCCTGTCTGTGGTCTTTGGTTGTCATGTCCACATGTTCCCACCAAGGGGAGGAGGGCTGGCCTTATCTCCATGGCTGGGCTGCGGTGCCGCTTCGGCACTGCACGGTGGCGCCAGTTTTGTTTTGTACTTGTACGAGCATTAGTGCAGTGGTGCAGAGCTGAGGCAGGCAGCCGTGCCTCTCTTTCCGCCTTCCGTCTCCTTTACCACTCGTCCGCTGATGTGCAGTTGCATGCTTGTGCATATGCCGCATGCCGCCTCGCGTTCCCCCAATACCACCCACGCCCACATTTCCCCTTTTGTGCCCGCATACCGCCTTTTTCTGCTGCCTGTGTGTCTGACACAGCCCACCCTCCTTCTTCTCTTAGCCTCGCTGTTGGGCACCGCCCGTCGCTGCCACAGCATCACCCTCCCTGGCTTCGATGGCCTGCCTAGCGGCCGTGGTGCTCTTGTAATCTGCTAGATGGTGCAGTCGGGCCACAGTCAGCAAAACTCACAGTCCTGCGTGCAAGGCAGCAGACATGGGCGCCATCGTCATAGACTTGCCAGCGACATCGAGGCGGCTGCGCAGCCAGAACCCGCTGCTGTTTGTTTGTATCTTACTCGTGAGATAAGATACATAAGAAGTCGCAACCTCACCTTGTCCATGTAAGCCGGTGTGCTGCTCGTGCGACCTTCCCCAAACAAGATCCTCCTGGTTAGCGCTCGCTGAGCTCAAGCTCGCTGTGCTCGTAATTGTACCCGTACAGTGCCCAGTTCAGCACCCCTGTGACAAAGGGGCGTGGGCGCAGAAAATTCTGGTTCCGCTAGCGTTAGTCCGCTGCTCGTTTCGGGTCTTTTCTGCACAGAAGAAAAAAAAATTCCCCACATCAGCAAGAAAAAAGAGGGCAAATCATACGGAGTACGAGTTGGAAAATGGAGTGAAAAAAATTTCCCACCCCCGGTCGGTTCCCCAGCGAACGCTACAGACGAAGAAAACGAGAGCAGGCGCGAAAGAAACAGGAGATCTCGGAAGACTCGCATTTTCCATCGCCTCTGATTTCCCGCAGATGCGATTCGCTGCTGCGGTTTTATTTTTTCCTCTCTCCCGAAGATACTCGTAGTCGTAGTAGTAATACCACGCACCGGTCTCGTACTCGTGCAACCCACATCTCAAACGTGGAACGCCCTTATTTTAAAAAAGAACAGAGCAAAGGGAGATGCGACAAAAATTCCCGCCCCCTTCCGTCGCTCAGCTCTCACAGTGTGTCGCTCCTTCCTCCGCCCACCCCCCCCTTTGTCCTGCCTTGCGTCTGCGTCTGGGAACGTTAGCTTGCCTTTCCGTGGACGCGCCGCCTCTGTTACCAACGGTGGCGCCTAGGCCCCCCCCAGTCTCTTTTTTCTTTTTTTTCGTTACCCCCTTCTGCCTGCGCACCTCTGCCGTCGCCGCCACCTCCGCCACGACTGCTCATCACGTACCACCCTCACCGTAACATCCCCCTTTCCCTGAATTTTCCCAAACGTCAAGGCGAGGCAGCGAGCAGTCCCCAACAAAAACAAGCAGCGAAAGGAAAGAACGCGTTCGTTGCACGGGAGACACACATCGCGCCTTCCGTTTTCCCTTCACATATCCTAGCAGAATTAGGAAAGAGTGATCGAGATCCCAGCCCGCCCCTGAGCTGGATCTGGATGCAAACGCAGCACACCGCAGCACTCCAGGAGCAGTGACGCCTATCACCCCCCAAACATCGTCAACGCCTCCCCAGATTTTTGAGCAGAAGCATCACCATCACGAATCTGAGAGACAGAGAGAGTGAACATAGAGAAACAGGGCTTCCCTTCTCGCCTTTCTTTTTCTTTTCTTTCCTTCTTTTTTTCATCTACTTCTTTTCCCTCCCCTCCCATAATTTCCTCCACATTTTTTGTTGCCCTCCTCCCTGTATCTCTCTCCCCTTTTCCCCCCTGCATCGCTACTCTCTACTATTGCTTGCCACGAGTAATAAGCCTTGCCCATCATGCCGTACAATACTCGTCGCAAATCGCTGTCGTTGCCGTCGCTGGGCATTCATGTCCCCGTAACGCACGCTGCCCGAGCAGCGGCGCACCGTGCCTCGCCCAACCACAGTGCCCAACACGGCAGCCACGGCGCATCGCCAGCGACCCCATCAGCAGCACACCGCCACCCTTCGCCCTCGTCGTCGGCGTCGCCCGCCCGCGACTCGATGCAAGACGCAGACAGCCACCGCCCCAGCAAAAAGGTCAAGCGGTCGCACGGCTCCGGGTCAGGGTCTTCTCTGTCGTCCTCCTCCCTTGCAAACAACGCCGGCGCAAGCGCAAACGCAAACGCGGCGGCCGCCACCCCTCCGCCCTCCCCAAAGCCCGTGCGCCAAGCCTCGGTCGACATGGATGCCTGCGACGTCGCCTCGCCGCCATCGGCCGCCGACATCGAGATCGACCTGGATAGCATCAACGACGACATCGTGGAAGCGGTCGTCCAGCAGCTGCAGGCCACCGGCAACCGGCCGCATCTGATCAAAGAGCTCTCTGCCATCCTCATGCTAGATCTCCGATCTGTCCAGCAGTACGTACCTTTTTTTTTTGTTTGTTTTCTCTTCCTGCTCTTGCCTCAACATGCTGACAGCCCTTCCCTTCAGGTCGGCCAATCCGTGTGCCATCATCTCCTCCCGCCTCGCAACCTTTATGAAGCGCCCCTGCTGGTCTGCTTCTCACCCCTGCCCTCTGGCCAAAGAGCTCGAGACCATCCACCCACGCCGCACCTACTACTTTCTCACGACCTGCTCCCATCTCCCACTACCAGTCTCGGCGTCGACGCCATTTATTGTTCCTCGCGCGAGCATCGTTACTCCACCGCTGTCGAGCGCGGCCTCGGGGTCGGAGTCCGCCGAGGAGGAGCGGCGGCGGGAGCTGAGCCCATCTCCCGAGGTCGACCTGTCCTCGCCCGAGTTCGACGACGTTGACGACGACATCCCCATGCCTGGCACGCCGCTGGGCTCCTTCTCGGTTCGCTTCTCTCGCAGCTCGAGCTCGAACTACATCTCGCGCAGCCAGCGTGGCGCATCGCCGCCGCTGGAGAAGGACGAGAAGGAGTTCACGCAGACGGCTGAGGGCTTGCAGAAACGCAAGCTGGCAGGGCACACATTCCTTCTGTCGCTGGCATCGTCGACCACGTCGTCGCCGCCCTCGACGGGCTCGCTTTCCCTCGGTCACGGCATGGACTCGGACGACTCGAGCCGCGACGACTCTCTGTTCGGCTTCGAGTCGCGCCACCTGGCGGTGAGCAACACCAACACGTTCTCTGCGGCGGCCAGCCCGGCGATGCGGCCCACGTATGCGCCCAGCGTCAAGAAAGAAAGCGAGTCGGAGAACTGGGCCAAGCTGGATTCGATGCTCGACTGGGACCGCAGCCCCGAGAACATTGAGCTCGACGAGCTCGACGGCCTCTTTGACGAATTCTAAAGAATTCGCGGCCTCTGCCATGCAGAGTCGCACACACTCTCTCTCACGCCACAGCCAGGCGTGTCTGATCGGTGACGATCCCGATCAAGACCAGATTGGACGCTGCTGCCGCGTTGACCGGGGCACGAAACAGAGGATCCCTCTGTACAGGACAGTTCAAAGATATAGAACGAGAACGGCGCTTCGGCGGACATGGCGCCCTGCTGCTGTTGCTTTCGCTGCAGGATGTACGTTTGGCCCATGCAGCCAACAGGGGCTGCTGGGTATGCTTTGTGGGTGTGAAGGCGTTTTTATGTTTTGTTTTTGGTCGTGCTGGACTTTGATGAAGCCGTTTTCTCCATATGTTTCTCTCCGGTGGTTGCCTTTACACTTCACTCACCTCCTTCTCTCTGTTCACGCCTCGGACCCTTTTGCACCTTTGCCATCTCTGCATTCGGCATTCGCATTCCCCTCATGCTCACCAGTTGCACACGATTTGCAACCTTCTCACGACACCTCTCATTCGAAACTTGTACTTTTGATATGCGCCAAGATTGAACAGCAAGCGGGACGACGGATGAAGAAAAGGCTTTGATTTATGTACGAATTTGCGCGTTGTTTTGGAATGGGAAGAGATACCCGGACCGGCGAGATAAAGTCGAGGAGAGGGGGGGGAGGGAGACTATTAGCGCAAAGCTCGGTTGGGGGGGTGAGTTGGCCGACGGCGCGGGGCCGCGGTCTCGGCAGACGGGCAGAGCCGGCTGATGAAGATGGGCGGCGATTTATGGAGGCGACGACTCGGACGACGCCTTGTTTTCCTAATCGGCGTTTCTTTCCCCTTGTGTCATTGTCTGCAACCTGTAACACTATGTTTTCTCATTTTGTTGTTGTCTGTTGTCTGCCTTTTTAGAGGGCCATTTTCTGCAGTTTTTTAGAAGTGGACATGGAAGACGAAAACGGACAGAAGGCAATGATAGGGGGGGTAGAGCCGACGGTGCGGGGGAGTCTGGACGGGAAAAGCATTTGACAGTATTTAACAGAACGAAAACAAAAGCGTCTATTTTTGGCAGAGATTGTACAGTGTTATCCTTTTATGTTCTTTACAAGCTCTTTGCGTGTTTATTGAATGTCCTTTTCCTCTTTGCGTATTATTGAATGTCCTTTGCTCTTTGCGTGTTCATTTATGTCCTTTGCAGATCTCCTTTGGATGTCACATGTTCCAGCTGCATTGCATTGCTCCGTGATTACTCTGTCTTTTTCACGCGCAGCTCGATCCACCAGAGGGTGCCGAACTGGAGCCAGCCTGGGCGCTCGACGTGGACGAGTTCGAGGCCGGGAACGGCGGCGACGGCGGCGGCGAGGATGGCGTCAATGTCGCGGTTCCACCAGCAGCCGAAGCGGGCAAAGTGGCCGGGGGCGTACCTGTCGAGCAGGCCGTTGACGGCGGGCCAGCGGCCGCGGCCGTGCTCGAGCAGGAGGATGCGGCCGCTGTCGCGGCGCACAACGGCGGCCATGTTGGCGAGCAGGGCCACGGGGTCGGCGACGGAGCACAAGCCAAAGGTCTGCACGACGGTGTCGTAGGCCGGGGTGGTGGTGGTGGTCGTCGTCGTCTCGAGCGTGGGCGGCACCGGCGGCAGGGGCTGCATGGCGTCGCCCTGCAGCAGCCGCAGGCGGCTGTTGAGCACGTCGACGACGGGGGGGCCGGCCGTGTCGTCGGCGGCGGCAGCGGCAGCGGCAGCGGCAGCGTCCGCCACGGCCTTTTTCGGAATCAAGGCCTTGCCCCCCGGCACAGACGACCGCAGCCGTCGACGGGCCACGGTGAGGGCGTCGCGCGAGAGGTCGACGCCGGTAAAGGAGGTGATCCACTCGGGGCTGTCGGGGCTGTTGGGGCTGTCGGAGTGGCCAGACCGGTCAGACGCCGCAGGCTCCCCCCACGCATAGTACCCCAGGTTGCGCCCCGTGCCCACAGCCACCTCGAGCACGGCGCCGCGGGCGGCAGCGGCCAGCCGGGCGCGCAGCTTCGTCACGCCCATGATCCACTCGGGTATGTCCAGCGACGCGTCAAACTCGGCGGCGCCCACGGGTGGCAGGCCCGACGGCACGGCGTGCGGGTCGACCCCTTCCCCGGTGGCCACGCCGCCGCCGTCGCAGCCCCCCTGCAGGTAGGTCACCAGAAAGGGCACAATGGCAAAGCCCAGCACGCCGGCGGCCAGGGCGGCGCCGACGAGGGGGAGGCGGCGCTGGGCCAGCAGAGCGTCGAGGGATGGTGGAGGCGGTGGTGGTGGGGAGGAGGAGGAGGCTGAAGAGGAAGAAGATGAAGAAGATGAAGAAGACGACGACGACGACGACGACGACGACGACGATGAAGGTGGTGACAGTGGTGACGCTGGGTGGCTGCTCCTGTACGGCAGGACTGGCTTCTTCTTGAGCGAGGAAGGCACAGGTTCCGGCCTGGGACTGCGGCCGGCCGCAGCCGCACTGGCGCCCCGCTGGCCGCCCGGCCGGCGCTCTCGAGGCGCTGTGGCCACAAACAGAGACCGACGGCTGCCGCGGCTGAGCAGCAGCAGCGGCCGGTCCGGCCTCGGAGGATGGGCCACTGCTGGTGGTAGTGGTAGTGGTAGCTGTGAGCTCCGCGGCAGAAGCAGCCGCAGCGGTGCTGCGGCCGGCCGTATGAGCTTCTGTGAGTATGCCGTCGCCATGGCTTGTCGAACACAGACGGACCGTAGACCTTCTATCTGCCCTCTTTTTTTTTTCCTCCTAGGGCCGGCGTCCGGGATTTGGCTGCTCGCATTTTCCCTAAAGCGGTATTTACTTCAGTTGGTGGGAAAAGTGGAGACGAATCCATCTTGGCAGCAGGCATTTGCAGCATTAGCATTTGCAGCATGGGACAACATGGGACAGCATTTACAGCTGGACCAGCCGCACCGTAACCGTCTTGGCAGGCGCCCCACTGAAAAGCGGCGGTCGCCTCGCAGCTTCCCATCCACGCAACCCACACACATATGACACTGACACCAGCAGCACGCGAGCCATTCGCCCCATGTAGAAGAACCACGCGCAAAAAGCGCGCGCGCCGCCTCATTTGGTAAAATAGAGAGAGAGAGAGAGAGAGAGAGAGACATGGCTTCGGCGGCACCGTCTGAGACGGACCTGCAGGAGCTGCTGCGCATACTCACGACAACACGCAAGCTGCCCATGCTCAAGGCCATGGGCCAGGTCAGGGCGCTGCAGGCAGCGAACTTGCGCAGGTGACTTTTTTTCTTCCTTTTTTTCTTCCTTTTTTTTTCTTTTCTTGGGTGGCCACTAACCTGGTCGACAGCATCCAGCAGATTGCCGAGGCACCCGCGGCAACGGTCGAGGCGGCCCTCAAGGACGCCGCCGGCGCCAAGGCACTGCAGACCAGCTGCAAGAAGGCGCTGAAGAAGCGGGCAGCCGCCGGGGGTGGAGGTGGAGGTGCCGGCAGCAAGCGGGCGGCAGCGGCTGGCAGCCAGGCCGCCGCCAAGCGCACCAAAACGGCCAGCAGCGATGGCATGCTGCTGGCACCAGCGCCCATGACGCCGGCCGAGCTGGAGCGGGCGATGGAGCTGCCGGTGCGCATGCCGGTGGGATGTGTGGGTGACCATGGTGGTGGTGATGACGACGACGACGACGACGACGACAACGTCGAGGCCACCATGGCGGCCACCGCTCTCCAGACCAACCGCGCCCCCCTCGTGCTCGCCTTTGCCGTCGAGCTGCTGCGCTACACCATGCCCGAGCAGCCGCCGTCGAGCCGGCTCAGCCTCGGCCAGGCCGTCGTCAGCGCCAACTCGCGGTCCAAGGCCGCCCATCTGGGCCTGCCGTGGGCCCACGGGCCCAGCGCCGACGAGGAGGGCTGGGGCGAGGGCCAGCCGCGCGTGCGCATCCTCGGGCGCGAGGTGGCCGTGCTCAAGCGAGGCGGCTACACGTGGCGGGGCGAGGAGGAGGAGGAGGGGGGGGAGGAGGAGGCAGAGAAGGACACACACCAAAAGGACGAGCAGCCACAGCCCGACCGCCCACAACCCGACCGCTCACTGCCCGACCGCCCACAGCCGCCGGCCGCCGGCATCTGGTCTGTCAGCCCGACCATCTCGCTCAAGGGCTCGACCTTTGTGGCCCGGGCCACCACCCTGACCGAGGCGGCCCAGCGCCCGGCCCTGGTGCGCGCCCTCCTCGACGCCCACCCGGCGCTGCGCACCGCCTCCCACAACGCCTGGGCCTACCGCGTCCGCGACCACGGCGACCTGGCCAACGTCCGCCAGGACGCCTACGACGACGGCGAGACCGGCTGCGGCGACCTCATGCTGCACGTCCTGCGCGAGCTCGACGCCGTCGACACCCTCGTCGTGCTGACCCGCTGGTTCGGCGGCACCCTGCTGGGCCCGGACCGCTGGCGCCTCATGCGCAACTGCGTCACCGGCGCGCTGGCCGCCCGGCTGCGGCGCACGGGCGCCGAGGTGCGTCTGGGCGGCGAGGCCGTCTGGGGGCTGGATCTGGAGGCGATGCGGGGGGGTGGGAGTGGGAGTGGCGGCGGCAGCAACGGCGGCAGCAGCAGCACCACCACCACCACCTCGTCTACGTACGGCCCCAGCTCCAGCCTCACCGCTGTCGTCGGCATGCCCATCCACCGCCCCGAGGCTGCACGGCACTACCTGCTCAAGAGCTTTGCTACGTGGGGAGGAGGAGAAACGGCGGCAGCAGCGCCACCACCTGGGAAGAAAAAACCCAGGCAGACCGCCAAGGCCCTCGACGCCGAAAAGGCACACAACCTTGCCCTGCTGCTGGGCGCCCTGCGCCTGCTCTTTGACAGCTGGGCCGACCACCTCAGCCCGGCCGAGCTCGACCGCCGCGCCTGGAGCTGGTATGTCGCCGTGCGGCCCGACGTCGACAGCGGGCCGGCCGGCTGGGGGGCCAAGGGGGTGGTGAGGCTCAAGGACATCCTGGCGTTGAGGAGGAGAGAGGAGGACAGAGCCTGAGGGAGGAGGCTGAGGTCGAGGAGGCCGAGACACGAGACACGAGACGGGAGTCAAGGATTTTCTGTTTTTTTTTTCTGCTCGATTTCTGCTCGATACATTGACTAAGCGTTCCACACCGGCGCTCTGCCTCACACCGCTCGAAATCGAACGGTCACCGTACGTTCCTTCTGTATACGGCAACGGCGCTAACAACGGTGGCGACGTCTGATCCCGGCGTTTGCAAAATTGCCCGATCCAGCAGCCGCGACAGGAGCCACGGCAGCAAGTCACATCCTGGCCGATGTCGACGTCTGTCTGCTCTCTCTCTCTTTCTCTGAATGCCACTCTACCATGGCCGCCTGGCAGCACCTCATGCGGCGTGGCGAGAAAAAAACACATGTCGGTCACGATATTCAAAGCGCGGGTCCGGTCTGGCTGCCCACGCAATATAGGGGGGGGGGGGGGGGGAGGGATTGGGGTTGGGGCAGCTCCGAGTTCGGACGGTCATCATTGATCCTCTTCGGTGGTGTGTTCGCCTCTCCGTGTCTGGTGTTGGAAGACGTGGCCGTCGTGGTCCTTCTGGGCGTTCTGGGCATCCTGGGCGTCCTGGGCTGTCCTGGTCGGCCAGACGAACGGTCTTGCGACATCAATGGCAGAGGCGAGAGAGAGGGCTTTTCTTCCATGCCACTCTGCAGCGTCCAACGCGCTGATATCACACGTGGGCGCGCCCTGTCGCTGCCCCCATTTCCCCCATTCTTCCCCAAACCATAGCGGTTTGCTTCGGTAAAAGGTACGCTGTGATTGGCCGAGAGGCCTCGGCTTCATGGGAACTAACGGCTTTTCTTCGAATTTGCGACGGTGGGGGGGAAAAAGGGCAGAACAGTCATATCTGGTTGGCAGGCGCGTGCGGGCCTGAGCTAAAGAGGGACGTCACTAAAAACTGCTGCTCTGTCCGGTCCACGTCCTCGCTCTTCCACACCTCTCCTCCGTCCCCATTGTCGCCGCCGCGCCGCCCATTGGACCCAGAAACTGTCTTCTCCATGAAAGGTGCTCGTCTCTGGACCTCTCTGTCGGTTTTGTCCTTTTCCTAGCACCGAGCCGACCCGCGTTTCTGTTCTGCTTCCGCTCTCTCCTCTCCCGCATCGGATCGATCGATCGCGCTGCCGACCATGCGATAGCCACGCCGGACGCTGAACAAGCACACACAATCGATCGCTTTCGACCCATTCCTCTGCGGAACACACATAGCCACAAACACGCACACACACACACATACACACACACACACACACATACACACACACACACACACGGCCACCATGCTTGCCATTGCGAGTGCATCGGGTGCGGCTGCGGGCACGTGCTGGAGGAGGACCGTCTGCAGGCGCCTTCCGTCGGAAGTGCTTCCGACGGAACGGAGAGTGGTAGCGGCAGCTCTTTCTGCCGCTGCGCGATGGCACAGCTCGCTGCGTCAGCAACGACCTGCAGCGGTAGCGCCTTTGTCGCTCCATCACAGCAGCCTCCGCCCCGCCTGCTGCCTGTCCGCCCCGTCGTCGGCGGCGCAGCGCTTCTTCTCGTCGAGCCGACGGCAGCGCAATGGCAGCGACGACTCGTTCCACCCCGGCGACATGGAGCGCGAGGCCGACGAGGTCGACGTGGTCATCATCGGCGGCGGGCCGGCCGGCCTCAGCGCCGCCATCCGGCTCAAGCAGCTGGCCAACGCCGCCGGCGACGACGAGTTCCGCGTGCTGCTGCTCGAAAAGGCCGGCGAGATCGGCGCACACATCCTGTCGGGCGCCATCATCCAGCCGGACGCCATCCAGGAGCTGATCCCGGACTGGCTGGCCGAGGACAACCCGGACCGCTTCGAGTTCGCCACGCCGGCCGGCGGCGACCGCATGCGCTTCCTGACCAAGACGCTGGCCCTGCCCGTGCCCGTGCCGCCCCAGATGCACAACTACGGCAACTACATTGTCAGCCTCAACCAGTTTGTCAGCTGGCTGGGCGCCCGCGCCGAGGAGGTCGGCGTCGAGGTGTACCCGGGCTTCTCCGCCTCCGAGGTGCTCTACGCCGCCGACGGCTCCGTGCGCGGCGTCGCCACCAACGACGTCGGCATCGGCCGCGACGGCCGCCCCAAGGAGACCTTTGAGCGCGGCATGGAGTTCCACGCCCGCGTCACCCTCTTCGCCGAGGGCTGCCACGGCAGCCTGTCCAAGCAGGTCATCAAGCGCTTCGACCTGCGCCGCGACAGCGACCCGCAGACGTACGGCCTCGGCATCAAGGAGGTGTGGGAGGTGCGGCCCGAGGTCTTCAAGCGCGGCGACATTGTGCACTCGCTGGGCTACCCGCTGCCCTACGACACGTACGGCGGCGCCTTTATGTACCACTTTGGCGACAACCTCGTCAGCGTCGGCCTCGTGACTGCCCTCGACTACCCGAACCCGTGGATGTCGCCCTACAACGAGTTCCAGAAGCTCAAGCAGCACCCGCTGTACCGCTCCGTCCTCGAGGGCGGCAAGTGCATCTCGTACGGCGCCCGCGCCCTCATCGAGGGCGGCTTCCAGTCCATCCCCAAGGTCGTCTTCCCGGGCGGCGCCATTGTCGGCGACTCGGCCGGCTTTGTCAACGTGCCCAAGGTCAAGGGCACCCACAACGCCATGCGCTCGGGCATGTTGGCGGCCGAGGCTGCGTGGAACGCCGTGCGCAAGCGGGAGGTGGCTGAGGCGGCGGAGCCTGCCGAATCTGCCGAATCTGCCGAATCTGCCGAATCTGCCGTGTCTGCCGACGACGTCGTGACCGCCCCCCCCATCGACGACGGCAGCCAAGAGTACATGGCGGCCGACGACCGCCGCGGCGACACCGTCATGCTGTACGACTACGAGGAGTCGCTGCGCCGCTCGAGCATCTGGAAGGAGCTGCGCGAGGTGCGCAACATGCGGCCGTCCTTCCAGACGCCGCTGGGCATGTACGGCGGCATGGTGTACTCGGGGCTCGAGGGCTTTGTGCTCAAGGGCCGCGTGCCCTGGACCCTGCACAACCGCCACCGCGACCACGAGGCCACCAAGCCCGCCGCCCAGTGCAAGAAGATTGAGTATGCCAAGCCCGACGGCGCCCTCACCTTTGACATTCTGACGAGCGTCTCGCGCACCGGCACCAACCACGAGGAGGACGAGCCCGTCCACCTGCAGGTCGCCGACTGGGACAAGCACACCGCCGAGACCTACCTGCCCTTCCAGGGCGTCGAGACCCGCTTCTGCCCGGCCGGCGTCTACGAGTACGTCGACGACCCGAGCAAGCCGCTGGGCGTGCGCTTCCAGATCAACTCGCAAAAGTGAGTCTCTCTCCCTGGCCCTCTCCTTTTCTTTTTTTCCCTCCCTGACAAAACAGCTGCATCCACTGCAAGACCTGCGACATCAAGGCCCCCAAGCAGGACATCAACTGGCAGGTGCCCCAGGGCGGCGAAGGCCCCAAGTACTACATGACATAGCTGTTCATGTGGTTTTTTTCTTTTTTTTTTCTTTGGTTGTTATTTGGGTCGGCTGGATTGTAATACGGAGGTGGCATACAGGTGCATACACACATACAGCATAGATATGCAAAATAAAAGTTCACATTCTGACGGGGACCGCATGACGAGTCGCCGTCTTGAATGAGAATGCGACGCGCGTAAAGCGACCCGTGGGCAGGCGGGCGCGTTTCGCGTCCTGGTGATGGCTCAAACCCGCGCGATCCTATTGGACGGGCACACCAACGGGGGAAGGGGGGGGGGGGGGGGGATCTAATTTGCCAGTCCTCGATCCTACAGAGCACGGGCACGAGCATTTGCATCTTACGAAAGTGGGATGCGCGCGAGCACGAATCCCGGTTGGCTCTGCTATGGTTCGGTCAACCTTGTCAGCTGGGCGTAGGTTGTTGCCCGTCTGCCGACTGCCGTCTGCCGTCTGCCTGCCGTCGGCTGCGCACGAGTGCAGCACAAATAGATGCACAATGTGCACGCAGCCAAGACGATATCGCACCAGTCACACCAGTCGCATCGCGATGCAGTCATGATGCAACAGAGTCGAGCGAGGCAGACCACTCTTTCAGTGGGAGGGGAGGGAAGGTGGCACAAGGCGAGGAAGGGGGGGGGCCACAAGACGAGAAGAGGGATGGCACACACACACGAGTGCACACAACGTCCAACGGGTCAGCCCAAGCCCCGGACAATCCTGTCCGCGCAGGCCAAGAAAAAAACGCCCATGTCTCGGTTTGCCGCCTTGTGTCTCGCCTGGCTTATTTTGTGCGCAGCTGTCGGGCATATGGTGGACAGACCACACCACACACGAGCCGCCAGGCTGCCTGCGTGCATGCATACATGCATGCATTAAGAAAGGAAGAAAAGAAAAAAGAAAAAAAAAGGAGGGGGACAAGAAATGAGTCATAGCTGCGGTCCTTGCAATCCGGTGTGGGCAAGGCTGGGGGGGGATGGGTGATGGGTGATGGTTGGGTGGGAGGGAATACGGGAAAGGAATAAGATGATAACAGATAAGCAAAAGGAGAAGGAAGGAAGTGGGCGGCAGTGCGAGTTGAGTGGAACAGGGGGGGGAGGGAGAGTGAGGGAGGGGTGGAAAAGAGGAGCCATGGTCAAGCCGATGCGCTTCGTACTGCTACCTCGCGCATCTTGTGGGCAAGGAGGACAAGGGGGGTGCATCCTGCAATCCGCAGCTGCTATAGTCTCGTACAAATAGTAGGCCGCGACTAGAAAAGGAGGCGGGAGAAGATCAGCCCCCTTGCGTCGCCATCGAAATAAGGGGGTCGGTTGGGGGAGAGGGAGGAAAAGGGGTTTCAGTAAGCAGGAGGATGGATAGTCGCGAGAAGGCGGAGGTCGTCAAGCTCGTAATCGGCGACGGAGTCGAGGAAGAGTGCGAAAAGACGGTGCTCGTTCGTATCTTGCAAAAGGCGGTGCGAAATAGCTCAGAGAAGAGTGATGCACAGAGGAAGAGCCATGATGGTGCCGTAGAAAGAATGCTTGTTTGGTTGTTGAAGAGATATGACGAGGGAGCACAAGAACGAGAAAGGGAGAAAAGAAAGAAAGATGGAAAGGCAGAGCAGAGAAAATAGGAAGGAGAGAGTAAAGACAAGACAGGAAAGACAGGAAAGGCAGGAAAGGCAGGAAAGGCAGGAAAGACACAGGAGAGACAGGAGGGCAGGAGGACAAACAGGCGAAATCTAAAACAGACAGCGAGAGGGTCCTTGTCTTAGCTTGCGTCAGAGCAAATGGAGAAAAATGTAAAAGGAAATGGGCGTGCGCATAATGATCGATGGCGCATCGATGGCGCATCGACGGTCGACGGCATCGCATCGCAGAGCCTGCCTTGGACGGTCCTCGTGGAGCGCGGTTTCACCAGGACTTCCCCCCATCCACGCCTGCTGCTGATGCATGTCCCCAGGGGGGGAGGGGGGGGGGCGCGCCGCGGCAAATGTCCTGCAGGCTGCTCGACCGGTCCAGGCGGCCAGGTACCGGTACATACGAAATTCCACTCTAGAGGGGGAGAGGGTCTCAGCTCCTCCGCCCGTTTGTCGCCCAGGCAGCAGAGGCCGCGCTCGTAACCCAGGGAGTTCCACAAAGACACACACTCATTGGTCGCGCAGTCTGCCGTGCGGCTGCGCACAACCAATCACCGTGTGCACTACCCCCCACCGACCGATATGAAAAAACGGGTCTCTCGCAGCGCCACAGCAACACATCGATCAGACCCTCTTTTTCTTTTTCTGTTTTTAAATTATACCGCCCGGGGGGTGCTTCTGGGCGCTCTGGTCCTCTGGTCCTCTGGTTCTCTGTTCCGCCTCTGGCCCTTCCTCCCCCAGCCTGCTCGCCAGCTGCCCGTCAGCCCCCCTGCTCGCCCAGCCGAGATTATAAGAACACCACAGCTCCCCCTCAAGTCCGCCCTTGTTTCGAAAGCTCGTGCTATGGCAGCTGTTGATCTCCTCGGCCAGCCAGTTACGTATCTGCTACACGGTATTTAATATTCCTAATTCCCCTCCGCTCTCACCCCCCCCCCTCCTTCCCCATATCCTCCGTCTCGCCATCACCACCTGTCTGCCACACCAGCCACACCTGTGCGGCTCTTTCTCCCCCCCCCTCTACCTCCAATCCCCGTCTCTCTCCACTGACCGACCCCGGGCCTTCTCACCGAAGCGGCCTGTGTCGTCATTGCTCCTTACACACTCCAAGAAGCGGGCTTTCGTCGCTCCTTCCTCGTCGGCCTGTCGACGTGAGAGCCGTCCCTTCCTCTTCTCTCCTTCCTGCCACAACCAATCTCACAGCGGGAAAGCAGGACTTTGGTCTGGACCCAGCCTGTTCTTGTTCCCTGCTCATTGTTACTCGGCCGTCAGCGATTCTGTTTGGTGCATTTTTTTCTTAAACTCTTCTAATACTGGGCGAAAGAGAGGTTCCTTTTTCTCGTCTCCTTTCCATTCTCTGCCTGCTGCACCCTGCTCCCCCGTCCATTCTGCGGTCCCCTTGCAGCCGGAACCAAAAATAGAAAAAGAGAACAAGATCCATCTGCTGTTGACGTGATACAAACAAAAACGCACACAAAAAAAAGGAGAATCTGGTCTGGACATCGTCTTTTTCATTTTCCCCACCACTGCCTTCCCTCTGCACTTTTCCTGTGATCGCAAGATCCAGCCCAACCCTTTCACGCAACAGTATTGCCTGAGCTGCGTCTGCTGGGGGAGACATTGACTTGTTTATCTCCCACACTCGGTAAGATGGCCCCTGCATCGTGACCTGCTCGCCTGCTTGTTTGCTATTGTGTGCTTCGTGAATCACTGGTGGCCTTTTTTTTTTTTTTTTTGTTACACAACCTCACCAAGTCCAAGGCTGACGTCTCGCACGCAGATCCTCGACGTTTCGTCTTTTGCCTCTGAGCTTCGGGTCGTTTCTTGTCTTCTCTTGTAATCTCGATCGCCAACATGGAGGTTTTCCACACGCATCCCGTCAACGCTCTGCAGGCAAAGGCTTTCACTGCACCTGGCTCGCTGTCGTTTCCCACCGCCCACGCTGAACTCACACCCCCCCTCGACACCAATGTCGGCTCGAGCAGCCAGCAGTCCTCCGCGTCGACAGACGACCTGTTCGGTGCTGGCCCTGCCGATGACGCCACGGTGACGCCGGCCACGCCGGCCGCCACACCCATTGCCACACATGGCGGCAGCGGTTTGACGCCCACTCTGCAGTATGTATTCCCATGATCACTCCCCCAGCTCCAGGCTGTGGGTGCACACGAGACTTATTGTCCAAGAAACATCGTGGCTACTGTCAACCTGGCCTGTCGGTTGGATCTGAAGACCATTGCGCTGCACGCCCGCAATGCGGAATACAACCCAAAGGTATGGCGGTCGGACCGTCTCAGCATGGGGCTGTGAGCCATCTGTGAGCCATCTGCTGACCTGTGCCCAGCGTTTTGCGGCTGTCATTATGCGCATTCGGGAACCCAAGACGACGGCCCTCATCTTTGCCAGCGGGAAGATGGTTGTGACGGGTGCTGTACGTGGTCTCTCGGGGAGTCTGCAGAGTCCGGAGTCGTGAGCGGCACTAATATCAAGTTTAGAAATCCGAGGATGACAGCAAGCTGGCGTCGCGCAAATATGCCCGCATCATCCAGAAGCTCGGGTTCAACGCCCGGTTCACCGACTTTAAGATCCAGAACATTGTCGGGTCGTGCGACATCAAGTTCCCTGTTCGTCTCGAAGGCCTGGCGTCCCGGCACCACAACTTCAGCTCCTATGAACCGGAGCTGTTTCCCGGGCTGATCTACCGCATGATCAAGCCCAAGATCGTGCTGCTCATCTTTGTGAGCGGCAAGACGGTTCTCACGGGTGCCAAGGTGCGCGAGGAGATCTACCAGGCCTTTGAGATGATCTACCCTGTGTTGCAAGGTTTGTTTTTCCATGTTGTTGTTCTTGTTGTTCTACGTCCGCAGCTAACAAGTCGTCGCAGATTTCCGCAAGGTGTGAGCTGCTGTTTTCTATGCAGACATTCTGCGAAACAGGCGTCACACCCTAAAAACCTTGTCCA
This sequence comes from Harringtonia aguacate, assembly GCA_014183095.1. NCBI lineage: Eukaryota > Fungi > Ascomycota > Sordariomycetes > Ophiostomatales > Ophiostomataceae > Harringtonia > Harringtonia aguacate. The sequence goes on from JACCPH010000001.1 coordinate 829,381, forward strand.
GACCACGAGCGTTGTCTCCGGCCGGGCAACTGTAAACAATTGTGTTTTATGTGCTTTATGTGCTTTCGATACTTGCTTTCAAGTCGCATTGCATGGCGTTCATAGCGTAAACAAGAGGAGGGAGTCATGAGGGAACGGATTATGACATACAACGGGAGTCATGTTTTCTCCACCTCGCCGGGAAGAGCGAGGTGTCGTCTTATCACATCAGCTCTTTATGACACGATGCAAAAAGAGTGCGGGCATGTCACCTTTATGGTGTGCTGCACCGACCTTTGCCATGCTATCTCACTGCTGCGCGTGCCGATATGTTATTCTTTCCGTCTGCTGTGGCGCTGCCGCATTCAGACGTGTGCCTCTGGTCTATTTGTGTCTAAGAGTCGTCTCCGTCTACAAGCGCGATGCGGTCTTGGCCAGCTCTTCCTGGAGGATCATGCCTAGGGGGCCGCCTCGGCTGCCGTCCTCGGTCATGACGGTGGCGACGCCGGCGGCGGACCTGTCCTTCCAAGCCCACTTTTGGCGGAAGGCCTCGGGAGGGTGGCCGACGAGGCAGTCGACGATCTTGTCGCCGAGGACGGGCAGGAACTTGAAGCCGTGGCCGCTGCCGCCGGTGGCGACAAAGAGGCCGTTCCAGCGGGGGTGGTAGTCGATGATAAAGTCGGCGGTGGGGGTGTCGGTGTACCAGCAGATGCGGGTCTGGGAAAAGGGGCGGTCGGCGAGGCCGGGCAGGGGCACCATCTGGCGCAGGGCGCGGCGCAGGTCGGCGACGCCCTCGGCGGGGACCTGGAGGGCGGGGTCGTCCTGCTTGGTCCAGGGGGCGGACGAGGCGTGGCGGACGGGGTTAAGGTAGCCGTAGCCGTGGCGGGCCACCTTGAGCTCGCGGCTCTCGGGGGCGGGCGGGATGACAAAGAGGCCGCTGCTGAGGTTGAGCACGACGGGCATGTGCGCGACGCGGGCGTGCTCGGCGGCGCTGGCAAACGGGACGTAGCCGACGGCCTGGCCGGTGGCCGACAGGGAGCCGGCGACGGCGGCTTCGGTAGGGAGGCCATTACCACCACCGAGAAGTGCCTCGGACCACGCGCCGGCCGCAGCCACGACCAGGTCGGCCGACAGCACGCGGCTGTCGGCCAGGCGCACGCCGGTCACCGTGTCAGCCTGCTTCTCAAGAGCCGCTACCTTGGCCCGCACAAACCGCACGCGGCCCGTCCGCCGCACCCGCGCCAGCACCCAGGCCATGCTCTTCTCGGCATGGGCCCAGCCGCAGGCGGCGTTGAGGTAGCCCCAGTCGCCGGTGCCGCCGCCGGTGCCGACAGCAGCGCGGATGGCCTCTGGGTTGGGGAGTTCCTTGAGTCTGGAGGTCAGCGGGGAGGAGGAGGAGGAGGAGGAGGAGGGGGAGACGACAGGGAAGAGTGGACCTCTCTGCCAGGTAGGGGTCGTTCTTGGCTAGGGCCAGGGCGTTGGCCCAGCTCTCGCGCACATAGTCCATGCTGGTCTTGTGGCCGACGGCGGCGGGTGCGCCGTGGTTGGCCACGAGCACGAGGCCGCTCTCGGTGTAGCGACCCTCGCCGCCAATGTAGTCGGCGCTGGTGTTGCCCGGCCCCCGCCACCGCAGCTGCGCCTCGTATGCGAGCTCGGCGTAGGCCGGGTCGGCGTAGTCGTGCCGGATGATGCGCGAGCTGTCGATGCTGGCGGCGTCGCGGGCGGGAAAGTGCCGGTCGTCGTCGTCGGCGAGGCCGGGCTCGTTGGAGCCGCGGTCGACCACGGTGATGGCCGTGTCGGCAAAGGCCGGGCGGCGGGTCAGGGCCTCGGCCGTGCTCAGCCCAAAGACGCCGCTGCCGATGATCAGGATCGACTTGGGAGCAGTGTAGGCCATTGGGGGGGGAGGAAAGAGTGTGTGTGATCTGGTGTTTGTAGGAGCAATTGAGGCGAATTGGGGGCGAATTGGCCGCTCTTTTTGGCTGCTCTCTGTTGCTGGGCACAAGATAAGGCAAAGCCTAAGCCGAGAGATCAAGCAGATTTAATGCCGACCCAGGCGGCCGTCGCCGGTCTCGCCCGTCGACAACAGACCTGCCCGTCCCGTCGAGTGTGGATAATTATGATACAGTGCGTGTCAAGTATCTGTACTGTGTGTTGTCGGAACAGCGAAACCGCGCTAGCGATAAGGCAGGAAGGAAGCTTCGACCAACCAGCTTGGCTGGGTCAGATTTCGACCTCGTCCAACCAAACCAGCCTACATGCGACGCCCATCTCTGCCCGTCTTCGACCCGACGACGCGACCAGTGGGCATGCCACCACGCGCACACGACCACCGCTACGACCGGCAGGCTCAGTCTACGAGTCGGGACGCGGGAGACGCGCGATAGCCTTTGAACATCTCAGCTCCGCCTTCCTCGTCTTCCTCGCTTCTCCCTTCCTCGCCTCTCCCTTCCTCGCCTCTCCCTCCCCCCCCCCCCCCCCCCCCCCCTCCTCCCCCATGGCCTCCCCCTTCAAGGGCCGCTTCCCCCCGAAGCCGCTCAACAAAAAGTCTGTCTTTGACCGCCAACGCGCCGAGGCCGAGGCCAAGCGCAAGCGCGAGGAGGCCGAGACCGCCGCCATCTACGAGGATTTTGTTAAGAGCTTTGACGATGGCGGCGGCGACACTGCCCGCACGCGGCCCCTTTCGACCTTTCCGTCACAGCCACCGCTGCAGCCGCCACACCCCATGGCCCCGACTCTGGGCGGCGTGGGCTCTGCTGGTGGCCGGCGCCATTTCAGCATGCCCTCGACGGGGCCGTCAGGGCTCCGCAACAGCGGGCCTGGTAGCCTCGGGCCGGCACCGCCGACGGGTGGTAACGGCAGTGGAAGCGGAAGCGGAAGCGGAAGCGGCGCAGCCAAGAAGCGAGGGTTTCCATTTGATGGGGGCAGCGGCAGCAGCGGCCGACCGAGCGGGCGGTTGGCCTTTGACGACAGCGACGACGACGAGAACAACGACGATGACGACGACAACAACAACAACAACAACAACAACAAAAAGACGGCCGGCCACACATCCGCCGGGCCGGGGACGGCCCTGACAGCCAGCGCGGCAGCCCTGGACCGGTGGGCTGAGGAAAAGGCCACGTCCAAGCCGACGATCCAGCTGGCCAACCTGCCGCCCGGCACGTCGCCGGCAGTCCTCCGAGCCCTCGTCGCCCCGACCGGTCTCGCTGTCGACAGCGTGCGCTTCCTCCCGGCTGTGCCGGCACCGTCGCCAGCCGGCGGCGGCGGCTCGGGAGGACCCTCCGAACGCAGGTCGGCCACCGCCATCGTCACGCTGTCCGCCGAGACGGCCGCCAGCGACATCGACGCCGCCGTCAGCGCCTTGCAGAACCGCTACCTTGGCTACGGCCACTACCTCTCCCTGCACCGCCACCTCTCCTCGGCCGTCGCTGCATCTGCTCTGCCGTCGTTGTCGTCGTCGTCGTTGTCAGCGGCTGCCGCCGCCGCAGCACAGCCGTTCGGCGCCAAGCCCGTGCCGGCTGTCCGGTCCGACAATGGCCACGGCCACGGCTACGGCTACGGCTACGGTCACGGCCACGGTCACGGCTACGCACCGCCACCGCTGTCGTCGTCATTCTCCGGCCGACCGTCCGGCAGCTATGGCCGCGGCCGCGGCGTAGGCATCCCGCCGCCTTCGTCATTTGGCCCGGTGGGTGGCGGCGGCGGCGGCATCCATGCGGCGGCCGGCCCCATCCTCTACGTGCCGGTGCGTCCGCCTGGCGACATCAAGACGCTGCGCATGATCCACAAGGTGGTCGAGGCTGTGCTGCAGCACGGCCCCGCGTTCGAGGCCCTGCTCATGAGCCGGCCCGAGGTCCAGCGCGACGAGCAGTGGGCCTGGATCTGGGACGCCCGCAGCGAGGCCGGCGTCTGGTACCGCTATCACCTCTGGGAGACCGTCACGGGCTTCTCGTCCCGGGCGAAGCGCAGAGGCGGCGGCGGCGGCGGCCCGGGTCCGGCCCAGCCCAAATACGTGCCGCTATTCGAGGGCAGCAGCGCCTGGAAGGTGCCGGACCACCCGCTTCCCTACGAGTTCACCACGGACGTGGATGCGTTTGTGTCAGACTCTGAGTACAACTCGTCCGACGACTCCGACTACGACGACGGGCCGCAGCACAGGAAAGACGGCGGCGGCGGCGGCGGCGGCGATGATGCCGACAGCGAGGCCACCTTTCTCAACCCCATCGAAAAGGCCAGGCTGGCCCACCTGCTGGCCCGTCTGCCCACCACCCTCTCCAAGCTGCGCAAGGGCGACATCGCCCGCGTCACCGCCTTTGCCATTCTCCACGCGAGCCGCGGCGCCGACGAGGTCGTCGACATGATCGTCGCCAACGTCGAGCGGCCCTTTGCCTTTGCCGCCGCCAACCGGGAGGCCAAGACCAGCAAGGACGTCGGCGGCGACGACACCACCACCACCACCACCACCACCACCGACAACAACAACACACCCGACCCGAGCGGCGCCAAGCTCATCGCCGTCTACGTCGTCAGCGACATCCTGTCGTCGTCTGCCGCCAGCGGCATCCGCCACGCCTGGCGCTATCGCCAGCTCTTCGAGGCGGCCCTGCGCCGGCGCCGCGTCTTTGAGGGCCTCGGCCTCCTGGCCGAGAAGCTCAGCTGGGGCCGTCTGCGCGCCGATAAGTGGAAGCGCAGCATCGGCCTCGTCCTCGGCCACTGGGAAGGCTGGTCCGTCTTCTCCGTCGAGACCCAGCAGTATCTCGTCGCCAGCTTCGAGCACCCGCCGAGCGCCAAGAAGGACAAGACCGTCGAGGCCGAGGAGGGCGCGACGGCCGCGAAGAAAGGGCGCTGGAAGACGGTCGATGCGGCGGCCGCGAAACCCGTCGAAGCGTCAGGGTTCCAGCCTGTCCGTGCCGGAGCAGCCGAGCCGGAGGCGATGGATGTCGACGACGACGACGACGACAACAACAATGACGAAAATAATGACGACCACGGCTCAGGCGAAGACGACGGCGCCTACCGCTCCGAATACACAGACGACGAAGAGCTGGACCTAGCGTGTCTGGACGACGAGGACATTGACGGCGAGCCCATGACCAGCGACGTCGATGTCGACGTCGACATTGACGGCATCCCCCTGACTGCCCAGGAGATCGCCGCCCTGGGCGGCGACATTGCCGAGATGAGCGAAGAGGGCGAGATCGGCTCGGACGATGACGAGTTCGATGTCAGCGGCTTGTCAGCGGCGAGCAGCGACGTCGAAATGGAGGAAAAGGATGGAAAAGATGAAAAGGACAAGGACAAGGATAAGGACGACAAGGACAAGGACGGCAAGGACGGCAAGGACGCGGGTGACACCAAGACGACACACGATCGTGCTGCAGCGGAATCGACCTCGGCAGACGCGGAAAAGTCGGTCGGCGGTTTCCACATGTCGACAGGTCCTGTTGCTGCTTCGTCGCGGAAGCGGATGAGAGCCGTTGACATGTTTGCGGACTCAGAGGAAGACGGAGCGTGAGACACCGACGAAGACGAACCGTGGCAAACCAAAACAGAGGCAGAATGGGATCGCCTCCTCTTATGCCCATGGAAATCCGCTACACACTCTTTTGGCATAGGACGCCTAGGCGAGACAGGCAAGCCAGGCCCAGTCGAGCCAGCCGCAGGCTAGGGAGGATCGAGAGACGGATCGGGAGACTGCCTCTGCCGCCTCCGTCGACGTGCGCCTGGCTCCGTCTCCCGACCCAAGTTCAGCCCTTGGGGATCCTGGTAGCTGGTCCTGCCGTCGCGCGAGTCCATGCGGCTTGCTGCACTGTTCATGCACCGCCACGTGGGATGGTGGTCAGGGGAGGTTGTCGGCTAATTCTACCTATTGCGGGCATAGAGTGCACATCTGAGAGAATCAGAAAACTTGTCACAGCAACGACTGCTTGGATCTGCGTGTTCTGTGATTCGATGCGAGAAAGCCTCGGATCCGCAGGGATGGGTGGGAGGAGCGACGACGAGGAGACCACCCACGATCTGGTGGTGTCTTGTCGTCTCTCACGAGGCCAATTGGCCCTAGGACACACGTCTCCGTCCTCGCTTGTGGTGTCCCATGTCGCATCTTGCCATGCATCTCATGTCGTATGTCTTCCGTAGAGTAGCAGTCGGTCGAGGAGCCACTACGGGTAGTCCTCTGCTCGTTCAATTCCGGTTCTCGACCATATGGCACCTGCGGCGACGAATGAAAAAGCCAGACGAGGCAGACCAAAGACTGAAAAAAAAACCGATAAAAGAAGCAGGCCGTGCCCGTCCATACTCGGCAATACCATGTCCGCAAGTTCAGACCAATGTTTCTTGCTCGACACTAGACAGCCCGCACGAGCTGTGTTCTTGCCTCTGCAGTCTCAGATATCAGGCGTAAGGCGCGGCGTGTTCCACCTTTCCTCCTTCCCAGCCGGCACCACGCACACTCCCCCCCCGACTTCCCCACATTTCTCTACCATCCGCCAATGGAAACTTGCTCATGTTCCTTCCATTCATAGCCCAAAGACAACGCCACCCCACCATGGCAGCTTCCCTCTTCCTGCCATTGGATCCCAGGTCCTGCCGTTCAGAGCAGAGGCTGACCACTGCTTTAACGTCGGATATTGGGGTGACTCGCCTGTGTCGGTCTTTTCTCTGACCACGAACGGCTTGCGCTTTCCTCCTCGACATTCCAGGCACGTCGCTGGCCGTCGCACCTTTCTCTAGAGCCCTTTCTAAGCCAATATACACACGTATTGGCCGTGTCGGTGAGACCCCGACGCTCTCGCACAACCATCGCGAAAGGCTTCATCTATCGCGGCTCTATCCCCGCCAGGCTCCTCTCTCCCCCCCCCTTCCCCCCGAACGACGCTCTGGACAGACGCGGCCGCCAACTGAAGTACATAGACGCACGCCAGACGCGGACGGACAGAAATATTGGGCGAATCCACCCGGCCTTGTCCTGCGCATCTCGCCATTCCTCCGGCATTCCCACTTTCTCTGTTGCCCCGTCTTGAAATTTTCTTTTGCTCCCACTCTCCCCCCCTCCCCATCTGGATTGCATTGCATTCCGTGCCGGACGGCCCTTCTTCGACGTGTGCTGGCCTGTGCTGCGCGCCTCTCTTTCTCTTGCCAAGGATCCTCAGAGCCCTCCCCGGACTGCTACCGTACTCTTCGCTCGCTTCAATCGCTGAGCGGCTCGGTGTCGTCTCGGTATCGGTCGTGCCCGCCTATGCCCTTTCTAAACCACCACCACCAACAACAACACCGCTACCACCTCCCCCCCCCTGCTGATCTGGGTTTGCGGACGTGGGCCGTGCTGCTCATCTCATATATTTTTCTCGTCACCCAATTCTCTCCTCTTTTATACGCTCGACCCCTCCTCCTGCTCATCTGGGGGTCCCCTCTCGTATTGTACCCCCTTCGTACCCCCTTTTATACGACGTCTGCTGCCCTTGCTTCTCTCCTTCTTCCCGCACCATTTACATGCCCGAAAACTGCCTCATAGTGACAGCCCATTCTGTTGCTGAGCACATTTCCTGCAGCCCCCCCTCCCCCCTCCCCCCTTCCTTCCTCTTACCCCTGCCCACCCACATCGAGGGACCAATCAGTCCATGGTCGAGTGAGACCGTCGGAACAAGGAAACACGAGGGAGACAGCGGAGACGCCACAGACACAGATCACCAAGGGACGATCGACGGTCGCCAAGCATAACGCAAAACGGTTGTGGTCGGTTCGCCCCAGTGAATAGAGAGGGGAAACAAGCACGCCCTCGCACAGGATATACTCGTACACTCCTCAGCAAGCGCCGATTCCGCGCTCCTGCACAGCCCCACGGCCGCTCTTTCGCCGTCTCTGCATGCAGGCCGGCACTGTCCCAGCAGAGACACCTGCGAACCAGAGGTTCGGTTCCAGCAGCCAGCCGGACACACACAAAGAGGCGCCACGAGGCCCGAACCACACCTAGTCCGCCCTTCCTGCCGCTAACTTGACACGCTCGCTACGATACCTCTTCGAGGTTCTTCCGCCTCCTGCTCATCTGCCCGCACCTGTCACCTCCTCTCTGTAACCGCGGACTGTCGCAGGTTTGAACTCCCCCCTTCGAGGCTGCTGCAACGTGTAGGGAACAGTGCAGGAGCCTCATCCTGAACTCGATCAACACGTCAACGCCACGAGAAAAGAAGAGAGAGAAAAAGGGAGAAGAGGAGAAAACCCCCCTTTACAAAAAATAAATACGTCACTAGCGGAACTTTTGCGAAGGCGATCGTCTCTTTCCGGGCCGTGCCTATGAAAGGGATCATCTAGCTGATTTCTCGTGGAGCGCCCCCTGGATGTCGTGATATCACCGAGATTGTCGCTTCACGTCGGCTGGTTAGTCGCTTGTTCTTTGCCTATACGCCAAAAGGGGTAAAACCCGAGACGGTGTGAGAACGTTTTTCGCCAGGACACACGTCTACCGTCCAGATTCGACCAGAGATTCGACAGCTGTGGCCATCCTGGATACAACCTTTGCCCTTCCTTCAGTCTTCAGTCCTCTATCTTCCCCCTCCCCCTCTGTCAGCCATTGTCGCAGCCAGTCCCACTTGCGAGATCCGTGGAGACAAAACACCTCGACGGACTGCGGGACACTGTAAGATACGCTCAGATTGATTTCGCCTTGCCTGCCCGTCGTGTTGCGACTGCCGTGGAAATCTGCTCGTCCTTTCAACAAACTACTCGCCGCTGGTCGCCTCCTCTTTCGCCTCCCCCTCGTCCTCGCCACCGTCTGCCAGCTTTTTTGTTCATTATTTGCTTCAATCAGTTGCAGCCATGCCTGTTATCAACGGGATCAAGATGGCTTGGTATGTGCTCTATCTTGTGATTTTGGCTTGATCTCTCCCCATCTCTCTCTCCTTCCCCCCCTCACCCCCTCCCCTCCCCTCTCCTTCACCTGATTTGTCTTGTCCTTGTCTTCTATTTTACAAGGGTATATTTTGTCTGTCCTTGGCTAACGCTTTCTCTCCAGCGAGCCCTGCATACGAGGCCACCGGTCTACAAAATGCAACCACGCCAGCGAGCGTGTGATGCTCCCAGTTCGAAAACCAGGCCGCCCTCTGAGCGTCTGCCCCCACCCCCCCAACAGCTCGTGCTCCTGCGGAAGCGTCACTGCCGCTATACCCCGTACGCGGAAATGCGGTTGCGGCTCGAAAGCCAACGGCTCTGGTGGCAGCGGAAAGTCTGTCAAATCGCCGACGAAGAGATCGTTTTATCGGCCATCTGCTTCCCCAAAGCTGACGGCCCATGGCCGCATCGACCCGGCCATCCTCGAGCGGTCCGATCCAAATCCACTGAACATGCTCGATGCCCAGGCAAACTGGGGCTCGCCCAACGGGTCGGCCGTCGGCGCGGTGCAAATGTCGGGGAACCAGAACGGCTCCTTTATGCTCCCCCCTGACACGATGGCCTATCTTGCGGCACAGAATGGATCGCCGACCATTTTCACACCAGTCACCACATCATTTCAGAATGGCTACCAGCCCCACGGTCAGGCTGGTTCTCATATGTATACAAGCGGAAACATGGAGATGAATTTCTTTGACGCGGCAATGGATCTATCATTGCCTCTTGGCCAGCTGCCGTTGCCAGGGAATGACATGAATAGTCTGGCACTTGACATGAAACAACCCATACCGGCTGCTGGACAGACGAGCACTATGAACGGCTATCACAATATTCCGTACCAGACGGCACCGCAAGGTCCGCAGACGATGGCGCCTCCCGCTGTCGCCGCCGAACCCAAGCGGTCTTGCTGCGGTGGCGGTGCGACGGCGCCGCCGTCCTCGACCACGTCACGACGGCACACGCCGACCTCGAGCATAAACTCGGCCACCAGCAATGGCGGGACGGCGAATTCGGCCAGCTGCTGTTCGTCTACACCATCGGTCTCGTCGTCTTCGTCGACCCGGCAAACAACGATGAAGGCCGAGAGTGTCAATGGTGGGACAGGGACTCATTCCATGGCCTCTATCCCGCTGCACCGGTCCGCATTGAACCAGCAGGTCTTTGCCGAATTTCCCTCAGAACAGGGCGCGCCAGCTTGGTACAGGTACGCGCCAGAGTATGGTACCGTGTCGGCCCCACTGCAGCCTGATCAATGGCGGACCGGGCTGGCGGTATCAACCGTGCAGGGCGGGGTCGGCAACGGCAGTGGTAATGGCAATGGTAATGACAGCAGCAGCGGCAGCGGCAGCGGCAGCGGCACAGATTTCGGAGATCTCTCTGTGCACCCGCCATTCACCATGTCCAACGGGGTGTCCGAGGCCGACTCGCACATGTGTGCGTGCGGCGACGACTGCGAGTGCATTGGGTGTGTGGCGCACCCGTACAACAATGCGACGCAAAGCACCATTCAGTCAGCATGGACGACCATGATGGACGATGCCATCAGTGGCGTGCCCAAGAGCGTCACGTCGCCGACGACGCCAGATGTGACGGCAGCGGCTGCGGTGGCGGCGGCGGCAGCAGTACAGCACCGTGCGGGAGCAGATACATCATCGCCTCAGCAGATCCCGACGCCGTCCGACACATCCGGGGTGAGCGATGATCAGATTTCGCTACCGCCAGGCGACTTCCTCTTTGTCACATACCCGGTGATGGGCTGTATGGGCGAGGAGCTGACCTGTCCCTGCGGCGACGATTGCCAATGTGTCGGGTGCACGATCCACAACAATGAGCCGAGCCTGCCGTAGTACGGGGCAGCTCGAATGAGAAGATTGGGTTCCCGCTGTGGGTGCCGCGCGGGTGGTGGTGGCCTCTTTCGGTTTGGTTCAGTTTGCAAGCGCTCGAGTGAGATGCGGTTCTGCTAGATAGGGTCAGGACGGTTCAGGGCGGGGATTCGTGTCGAGGCAGACTCGGAGCAGATGCAGGTTACAAGCAAAGCATATCCTAGGAATATTGGGCTTGGATCGAGACGCAAGGAAGAGCTCCGCGTCTATGTGTCTATGAATAAGATACCCGCCAAAATGGCAGCTAGATTTGTGTATTTGGATTAGAAAAAAAATTCTCGCCTCATGTGTTGGAAGACCATCCGTCGATGCTTGGGGTGGCTCTTGGGCGGCTCTTGATTGGCTCGTGGGTGTTGCAGGTGGCTCTCTGTTATTTGGAATGTTTCGGCGGGCTATCTGCTTACAGGAGCGAAGCGGTCAGACAGGGTTGGACAGGGTTGGCAGGATGGATGGGCAAATAGACGGGGGCATGCGACACGATGACAATTACCGGACTAGAGGCATTTCCAGCTGTGCCGCTGTGGATAGGGCTCGCAAAAGAGGCAGCGTCTGCGAATAGGAAAGCGGCCGCGCCGCAGACGGCGCAGACGGCGCAGACGGACGCAGCAGCAAACAGCTACAGACTAGCGCTGTTCGTGACAAATTCCAAATTCAGGCGGCATGTGCGCTCACCGCAAAGCGGGCGAAGGACGGCGCGTCCTTGCCAACATCCCCAAAGCGGACGCCTGCAGTGGCCAGCGTGGGAGCATGGACGGATACGAGGTACCATTATTACCAGGTGTTCCTTTTTTTTTTTTTTTTTTTTGCCAGGCGCGGTCTTGTCTCCCTCGATCTGCAGTCTCCGTCTGAAGGGCTGCGATGCCCGCCCGACCTTGATGGCGTGCATATCTGATACGTGATTGGCCGGTATGTGGATGAGAGACCCACTTTCGGGTTGTCCAAGAAGTCAAAGACTGATGTGTGCGGATGCGCGTATGCTCGGTTCCGAAACGACGCTCACACGAGCTGGCAGGTGGTGGTGGCGCACAGGCTGCCGTGCTGTGAGATGGGGTAATGTCTCGGCAGGAATACGATAGTGCTGGCACTATCCGTATGCGTGTCTCTAGCTGGCAAGGCACGGCTTTGGCGGCGACAGCGGGCGGCCCCATGTTCCGCCGACTGCAGTGTATATATATATGCTGAGTGGGTGTGCCTGGTTTGCTGGTCCTGGCTCTCGTGGAACTGACTTTCTGGCTCTGCTATATTGGAACTGCTATCCTGGCTTTCCTGACTCTGGATCTTCTGGCTCTTTGCTCTCCCAGGTCTCCACATGGCGACACCAATACCAGACCTGACCTATGCTGGTCTGCAGGCTGAGGACGAAGGCACGACGCAACGGCGGAGGCCACAGAGCAGACAGCACACCTCGGAGCTCGAGCAGGAGAGGATGGCGGCGGGCTCGCGGCGACGATTCCATGCAGGCAAACACGACCAGGACCACCACCTCCACCACCACCACCATCACCACCATCACCATCACCATCAACAACAACAACAACACCGGCTGCCCGACAGCGGCCGCCAGCATGTGCTCCCCTACGGCGCCCGCCGGCTCTCGCGCTGGGACATGTCGGCGTGCGCGCCCCTCTTTGTGCTCTTCCTCGACCGCCAGCTGGGCCTGCAGCCGGGCGATCTCGACGCGCTCTCGGCACAGACGCAGTGGCAGCGGTTCCGGCAGCAGTGGAACGGGCGGGCGCTGGCGGCGCACTGGTATGCGCCTCAAACGTTTCTGCGGGCAGTGCAGGCGGTGCAGGCGGTGCAGGCGGTACAGGCCGAGGGGCAGAGGGGGGGCGGCAGCAGCAACAACATGGCCGGCCTCGACGACTGGGCAGACCGGTTTGCAGAGATGAATCTGGGCACTGGCTTGGCATCACAGACGACACCGCCGCCGCTGCCGCTGTGGCGAGGACGCGGCCTCGGGACGTGGACACAAGAGGAGGGCGATAGTGTTGACAATATCGACAATATCGACAGTGCCGACATAGTCGACAGTGTCGACTACAGCGACAGCACCGACAGCGGGCCCTCGTCCCCGCTGCCCGTCTCTGCGTCGGTCCCGGCGGCCCTGTCGGTGGCGGCCCGTCTCGAGATGCAGGTGGCGCGTGCTCCCAGCGGCGACGCGGCCGTGGTGGCCGAGTACCGGCAGGTGCTGGCGGGGATGCAGCGGCGGTGGAGAGAGGAGGAGGTCGAGGAGTAGGAGGATATGGTCTTGCAAATGTCATTTTTTATGAGATATGAAATCTATGATGCCCGCTCTGTCACGGCGCTGGCTGCTTTCTTTTGGTCCGTACTGTCCGCTGGGCCGGCACCCTCCGTTTCGTCCGCCTTGTCGGCCCCGTCGGCCCCGTCGGCCCCATCGACCCCTCCTGGCGGCGGCCAAAAGGCGGCTGGGTCCTCGCCGGGGGCGGGCCAGCGCAGGGCGTAGCCGGAGACGGTGGAGCGCACGGCGACGGAGCCCGGGTCGTCGGCGAAGAAGAGGGGGGGGTGCTCGAGGCGGCGCTCGAGCAGGTGCTCGACGACGAGGCCGGCGGCGGCGGCGTGGCCGAAAAAGGCGAGGTCCTTGTGGCGCAGCCAGGGGCGGTAGCTGGTGAAGAAGACGTAGGCGCGGCTGGCGGGGGCGCGGCGCAGGGTGCGGGCGACGCTGTCGGCGAGCTTGGCGTGCTCGGCGTGGCGGAAGAGGAGGTCGGCGAGGAGGAGGACGTCGTAGGCGGGGGCAGCGGGGGCAGCCGGGGCAGCGGGGGCAGCCGGGGCAGCGGGGGCAGCCGGGGCAGCACCCTCTGGCCGGGGCAGATCCCCCAGATCCCCCAGATGCGCCAGCAGCGGCGCCGGGTCCCCCCCCCACACGTAGCCGTCGGCCACGATGCGGCCGGCCGACGACGGGTCGTCGGCCTCGCTGGCGGCAATGTTCTGCCGCAGCGTGGCCACCAGGTCCGGGTCCGGGTAGTCGGTCACCACGACGCGCCGCGCGCCCAGCACGCGGCCGCACACGAGGCTGGGCAGCCCCGCGCCGGCGCCCAGCTCGAGCACGGTCTTGCCTTGGATCAGCCCAGCATCGCCGTCCGCCTGCCGCTCCTCCAGGTAGTCGGCCAGCACCCGGCTGCCGTTCCACAGCCGGTGCGCCTCCAGCACGCTGTGGCCCACCAGGTGCAGCGTCAGCTGCACGCCGCTGCGGCCCAGCGCGTGGTGCTCCGTCGTCGGCGGCGGCGACGGCGGGTAGTAGCCCGGCGGGTCGGCAAACAGGTCGCCGCCACCGAGGCCGGTGCTGTCGTTGTCGTCGTCGGGGTCGTCCCGGGGATCATCCCGGGGGTCGTCCCGGGGGACAGCAGCGGCCGGATCGCCGGTCATGGCGCCAGTGATCAATCAAGTAGAAACCAGGGGGCTCAGAGCTCGGCTTCTTTGCCTTCCGTGCTGCACCTTTTGGGTCCAAAAGTTTGGCTTGGGCGAAGAAGAAGGGTTAAAAAAAAAGTCCAATGTCATGTGACCACGCCGCCATGCCTTCCTCTTATGGACAACAGCGTCGCCGCATCCCACATCGACGATGTCCGCCGGTCGATCCCATCCGCGTGCGGCGTCCAATGTCCTGCTCCGCCTTGTGCACAACACCCGCCTCCTATGAACCATCAAACGGAGACGCACGCTCTGCTGGCCAGCGCACACCGCGCACTGCCCACCGCCCGGTCTACCGTCCCCACTTGAGCGACTTCTTCATGCGCTCCAGCCAGCCGCCTCGTTCTCGTCCGGCCGCGCGCGCAGTCGTGGGCTCGCATGGGGGCGGTGGCACCGGCCGACAGAGCTCTGCAATGGCAGCCGCCTCGATCAGCCAGTACCCTTGGGCGGTGTCGCGGCTCTTGTGGTCTGTCCAGTCGTCGTCTTTGTCTCTGCCGTCTTTGTCGACGTGTCCCTCGGCTTGTTCCTCTGTCTTCCTCTCCTCCTTCTCCTCCCTCTCCTGTCTCTCCTGTCTCTCCTGCTTCTCCTGTCGCTCCTGCTTCTCCTGCCGCTCCTACTGCCGCCGCGCCCTCCTCCCCTCCCGCGCCGCCGCCCGCCCCATGCGCGCCCCCACCGCCGCCTCCACGCGCTGGCACGCCGGGCAGTAGCCTGCCCACCGCACGTCCTTGCGTCGGAAGCCGTGGCCGTCCACATACGCCTCGTAGCGGCCGTCGGCCGCCAGCGGACGCCGGTCCAGGCACGCGCAGCATAGCCGCGGGCCCGACGTCATGGCGCAGCCGCGCTGCGACCAGGCCGCACACTCGCGACGGAGGCGGAGGCCGTTCTTTTCATCTCGGCCCGCGGCGAGGATGACGATGCGGTGGGGGTGCGTCACGGGCGACCAGCTCTCGTCGTCGATGACTGCTGCTGCTGAATCCTTGTGCTCTCTGTCCTGGCCCTGGCCCTCGCCCTGGCCCTCGCTCCACCGAGCTGCTGCCTTGCCCTTCTCCTCGACTGCCTGCGCCCTGTGGTCGTCAAACGGCGGCGGCTGCGATTCCGGCGCCGGATCCGAGCCAAAGAGCTCCTCGTACGACGGCGGCGGCGGTGCCGTCTCCTCGTCGGACATGTTGTGCCGGAAAAAAAATGGAAATAAAGAAGGAGCTGTCCGAGAGCCGATGCGAATGTCTCTCGTCTTGCAGACGAAACAGAAAACACGCCCGTCCGCCGAGGCTGCAGTCCCGTCTGTCATTTAAATGGGCATGTTGCCAGTATGCCTCGCGTGGCTGAGCCTCGCAGCGGAGCCGGCATGCTAGCCCTGCTTACAAGGGGTCCATCCCGCTAAAGCTTACAGGGGGTCCATCCTGCTAAAGCCGCTGATCTGCAATGGTTCCGGCGGGTATGAATAACTGGCATTAGGCTATGCCCGCTGAGGCCTCGGTCACACACTCGACGGAGAAATCCAGGACACACGATTCTGCCCTCCTCGTCTCTCCGTCTCCTCGTCTCCCCGTCTCCTCGTCTCCCCGTCTCCTCGTCTCCCCGTCTCCTCGTCTCCTTGTCCTCTGCTCTTTTTTTGAGTCATGCCACGCCCGCCCGAGCACAGCGCTGCACCCGTGCGAGCGTTCCACCGAGACAGAAAAAGGAGGCACCTCCTCTCTGCACGCAGGCAACACAGAGAAACCAGGAGGGAAAGCATGGCGTGTGTGTGTGTGCTCTCTGATTTGACCTCCCATCCCCCTTTGTGCACGCACAATGCGCCCGCCTGGACGCGCACAAGCGACTTCCCCCCCCCGTCGTGAGCACAAACAGTCGTCCCATGCCCAGGCTGGTGTGCCCCTCTGCAGGGCGTGTTTTCTGATATAAAATGGCATGAGGGCACCAAGTCGGGCGGGTGTGTGTGTGTGTGTGTGTCGTAGTGTCGTAGCCCCTCTCTCTCTCTCTCTCTCTCTCTCTCTCTCTCTCTCTGCCTGTTCCCACCTTCCACATCATCTCCTCCCTTTGTCATCCTTCGTCCTTCATCTTTCCACCATGCCAAGCGCCCTCGCCGCTGCCCTTCTCCTCGTCCGCGGCCTGCAGCTCCTCGCTGCTCTGGCAGACTTCGGCTTCCACGCTGCCCTGCTTCTTGTTCTGCCCGGGAACAGGCCTGCCACCGCCACCACCACCCTGGCCTGCCGTGCCGGCCTCGCCGGCGCCCTGCTGGCGTATGTCTTGGCGTGCATGCTGGTCCTGTACGCCGGCCGCTGCTGCCGTGGGCGGCGGCGTGGTTCTGGCCCCGACCGCTGCCACCATCACCGCTGCCACCACACCACCGCCACCACCAGCATGTCCTGCTTGGCCGTCTCGCTCGTCGGCGACGTGCTGGCGACCGGCACGGTTCTGGCGGTGCTGACGCTGCTGGCCGCGTCGCCGCCGGCTGACGGATCCGCCGCTGCTGCCGCACCTCTCGACTGGCTGAGCCCCTGCCCAGCCGCCGTCGACGGTGGTGTCGCCAGCCAGCTGTGCGCCCTCCACCAGACTGCATACTGGCTGTCGTTTGCTCTCATGTACAGGCCCCCCCCCCCCCCCCATTCTCCCAGACGGCCATCCAGCCCATTTGTCAGCGTCCTTCTGATCGCCTGCATATTCTCTTCTCCTCTCTGTCTCTCTCCCCCTCCCCTCTTACCAGATTCGCCTTCATGGCCACCATCACCTTGACTGCTCTCCAGATCCATGTGCGGCGACACCGACGCCGCCATGGCGGCGCCCACAGCAGCCTGCGTGAAGATGGGCGGCGGCTGCACCACACACCATTGTGCCTGTGCCTGAGGCCCGCGGCGCGGCGACCATCACCCCCGGTCTCGACCACCAAGCCGCTGCCCGCCAAGCCAGTGGGAGAGCACGAGCCGAGCCCAGCTGCCGGACCGCACCCCAGCTTGCCGCAACACCCGCAACAGCCACGACTGCCGCTGCTGCCGCTGCTACCGCTGCTGCCGCCGGTCCCCTGCCGCCCCCTCTCTGACGCCGCCGCAGCCGCCGCGGTCATCGACGGCTCCCGCTTTCAGCCCGGCTGCGGCCTCCAGCGACAGCCCTCGTCGGCCACCCTGCCGCCCTATTCGCCCAGAGCAGACGGAGAGACCGGCGACCGCAACACCAGCACAGCTGCCACGCGGGCGCAGCGGCTGAGCCAGTACCTGCGTGCTGTGGCCGTGGGCATCGCCCTTTGACATGATCCGTGGGAGAGCGGAAATGATGTGCTTTTTTACAATGAAACGCGGAGGATACATTTGAAGTTCTGGCAAACGTGGAATACCCAAAGGAATAGAATGCCAAAAAAATAAAGTAACCAATGTCACAAAAAAGTCTGGCCTATCCAAGTCACCAGTACACGACAACAGCTTGGTATAATCCCCTGAAAAAAAAAAAGCCCCAGCAAGTTGTCGCTTCCTCAATCCCATCTCGACCCTAATCCTGAACATCAATGTGTAGATAGCTCTAGTGTAGCCAAGAAATCTCAAAAAAAAAAAAGCTTCCAGTCAGGCCACTCTCCCATCTGCTCATCGTATTTGTACCCTTCATATTCCCACTGTGGTGGGGATGCGGCTGAGAGATGTCCGGCTGTCCGACTTCTCCAGCAGATCAGCATAGCCCTCCAAGCCCAGCCCCATGACGGCAACAGCTTCAAACACGTGTGAGCCCTTGAACGTCTCCGCCCACAGCCAAATGACAGCCACCGCCAGCTGCCGCAGCTTCGCACCGTCACTGGCCGTCGACGCTTGGTGGCCAAGGGCCGCGCCGGAGAGGGAGGGATCAATAGGCACCGCAAATTCCGTCTCGTCCAGCAAACGCCGCACATTATCCAACAGTGTCTTTTCCTCGAGGGAAATTGGCGCTTCGTTCAGCCCAATGGATCCGAGAGTGACAAGCCACTTGGACAGCAGAATTGCGCATTCCATACTGCACACTGCAGGTTGTGAGTTAGTGTGCAAAGTAAGACACGACTATATCGCTTGTTCACTTACAGGAGTGCTGAACGCTCCACTCTGGAGACTTGGCTCGAGCCACATAGTTGACACCAGCCTTGACCAGCACGGCCAGGGCGTGGACGGCCTGCATGACGGCACGGTATGTCCACTGGTTGCGGACGAGGAGGGGCACATCGCTGCATGCTGTTGCAATGACCCCCCGATCTTGAGTCTCCAACCTCCGGCTTGGGCCGAGATCTGTGTACAGTCGGATGTAGGCCAGCCGCAGAAGTGCCGTCGCGTTGAAGGCAACGGGGCTGGTGGCAGGACCGTCAATCGAAGGCCCGAGGCCCAGGCCAGGTGCTATCTGTTGTTGTTGTTGTTGGTGTGCCGACTCAGCCGCGCGTATCCGGAGGTGATTCTCGAAGCCAGCCTGCCACAGACGGAGCCCATGTGCAACCTCTTCGACGTCTTCGGCTTTGAGGCCCCGCTGGACAACGCCAAAGGGAGAGGTGAAGACAAAAGACGTCTGCTTGAGCAAGAATATGTGCTGGATGAAAGCGTGCATGAGAACGTAGCTGCCCAGAGATGACACATGCGTGAGCGGTGTCTGGGAGCTCCGATTCAACAGCCGGGCGAAGGCGTCTTGCAGGGACAGTTCGACGGTTGGACAGGTCTGACGAGCGTCCTGCCACTGCCAAGCCGTCTCCATCCGCCATAGTCGAGAAGACTGTGGCAGGAAGAGGTTGAGCTCGGATGTCAACAGCATGGGGGTGGTATTATATACCACGCTACAGAGGTTGAAGTAGCAAAAGGCCACAAATTTGGTGCGAATGCTGCCTTCGATGCGAATCCATGTCTCCCAGTCGGAGGCTTGGGCCGACGAATCGGAAAACAAACCTTCGTCGCGCACAAGAAGGGCAAGCTCGCTCTGCAGAGCGAGAGCCTCATGCAGAATGGCTTTGGGACCCCAGATGCCAGCGACAAAGAGGAGCAAGAGAGACTGGATCGTCTCTAGGCGGGACTGCGGCGTGTTTGGGGAGCTGTATAAAAGTCAGTCGAAGAAGAGAAGAAAAAGAAGAAAAAGAAGAAAACAAAGGAGAAAGAGGAGAAAACGAAAACGAGGCAGAGGAATCATACTAGGGTTCCCGATGGGTATCCTGGGTCATGGGCCGGTCATGCTGCATCGAGTTGAACGAGTGGCGATAGCCCGAACTCGGCGACGGCCGTGTAGAGTGCGGGCTGTAGGCGGCAGCGGTGGGAAGCAGGCTGTGGACTTCATGGCTATGTCTGCGGCGTATCTGTTCAAAGGCGACAGATTTTGCGGCATACCAGAGCCCATAGCCGCGATTGCTCTCAAAGCGGTATTGGGCGCCGACGGCGAGGATGGCCAGGATCAGCTCAGGAGAGAGCTCTGCAGGGGCCAGGGTGGGAAGATGAAGAAATGGGAGGCGCTCATGGAACCCGCTCACGTAGCCCTCGAGAAACCTTGTCAGGGTGTGTCTTGAGGGGAAGACAAAGTCCGAGGGCAAGACAGCGGCGAACTCCTCCAGGCGGTTTTTGATGACGGTGTGGTCGGCGGCTGCGATTCGCCAGGCAGGCGCACGCATGGCAGCTTCGTCGTGTGACCTTGGAGCGGAGTCGGTATTCATGTCTCGCAAGTCTGGCTGGACGGACGGGAGTCTCGTCGAGGGGAAGGAACCGGTCGTCTTTGACAGGACTCCATTTCCGTTGCGGCCGTGCATGTCGGCAGCAGGCCGTGCCCACAAGCCAAAGGGCTGATCAGACTCGAGAGGCGGGGGCAGGAAGTTCGTAGAGGGGGTGAAATCGTCGAGAAACAGGTGGTAGTCGTCGAAGGAGGCAGCTGGCGGCTGGCCCGTGTATGCCGGTGGCATCACTTCGGGCGCCGGTGCGGGCTCTCTGCTGCGATCATTAAATGGAGGGGGGGAGATTTCGCTGTACGCCTTGATGGCTGGCATTGTCCCGGCAGAAGACGGGGGCAAGACGGGCATTATGGATGGCATGTGGTTGATGGCAGCGGCCGAGGCGAGATGCGTGGCCGCATCTGACAGCAGATCCAGGTTGCAGGCGGGAACGACTCTCGATGCCGCCAGCTGCGGGTCGCTCGAGGCCGGCTGAGGAGGCAAGGACGGTCCAGAGTTGATTGACGATACGGCAGGGGTCTGCCGGGTGGTATATGGCGATGTCTGCGTGCGCTGGTGCAGACTGATGATCTCCGAGTTGTTGCTTTCTGGCGACCCGGCCGGGCCGCTGGCGGAGGACTGCTTCCGAACTCTGTGGCCATCTTTGTTGTTATCGTTGAGGTGGACCAGCTTCTCGTGGCGGACCAGAAGATCTCTGATGTCCATGTAAGCATATGTCTTTTGGTAATGCGATTGCACTCTGTCTGGGTGAGATGGCGTGTGGTGTTGGGTGTGCGGTCTGTCTAGTCTGGGGCGGAATACAACAATCTGTGAAACGACATATGGAGTCTACAGTGATACAAGGGGGGGAGAGTGGATGGTTTTACCCCCAAAGGGCTTGTGGATTTGGTCGGCAGGTGCGAAGGAGGGGAGGAGGGGGGAGATGAGGAGATAGAAGGGGAGTAGAGAGGAGCAGACAGGAGTAGGGAGGACGAAAGACATAGGATCGGGTTGCATCTGGGGAACCGACACAGACGGGGAAAGAAGGAAGTCAAAGGCACAGACGAGAAAGCAGAGGAAGAAAGTCAAAGGCAGAGACGAAAGAAATAAAACGCACCTTCGTCCAAAAGTCTTTCCGCAGCGTGCCCAGTTGCAAGCGAACGGCTTCTCCTTGGTATGCGTCCTCTCATGTCGTTGGACATGCTCCACACGCCTAAAAAGCAAAGAGACAAATGTAAGCTGCCATGCGTCGAAAGCGGAGTTTAGCCAGTCAAAGGGGTTCTTGACTGCGTCGTGTTTGACGAGGACTCGTCTACGCACCTGAATCGCTTGCTGCAGTACTGGCAGGGCAGAGCCTTGGGTTTCAGAGGCCGGCCATCCGCAGTGTGTTCGATCATGTCGAGCCTTGGGGGGTTCTCGACCGACTGCATAGCCAGCATTTGGAGAGAGAACGGGGCCAAGAGGAGAGCGAGCAAGCGCGGAGGACTGCTCGTGGGTCGCAGTGAGAATCCGACGATATACCAGTCGCACCGCACACTGCGTGTGGGGAAGGGTGTGGGAGAGGAATAGCAAAAAAATGGTAAACAAGGGAGATGTGAGGAGAGCAGGGACTGCGTGGAAGAAATCTGGGGGAATCAGGAAGAAATCAGAGAAACCAGAGAAACCAGAGAGAAATCAAGCGAGACAAAGGCTCCAGGTGCCGGCCTTGCAGACGAGGAACTGCCAGTCAGAGGGAGTAATGGACGCAGGCCGACCATGCCTCTCACCCTCCTTGCCTGTGCCCCAATGGAAACGAGTTGGCAAGGAAGTGAGAAAGAGGGGGGAGAGGACGGGGCGGACGCTAAAAGCCGCCTGACCACCACCCGGATTCCTGACCGCCGACTTGCCTATCAGAGCAATATGTTGCGGCGCCAACGGCAACCCTTCCGTGCAGGGTAGGAACAGCTTGTGGGGGAGAAAAGAGGGGTGGCCGTCTCTAGGCAGTACTTCTCGGACGGGATGGCGCAAGAGAATGGAGGTCGCCAGAATCAATTCCGACAGGGGAAGTGAGGCGGGACTGTCTGCTGTCTGTACCAAGCACGGATCGAGAGGTCGACAGGAGGACAAGAAATGGGCAGGCCACTGTCGACGTTCAGAGGCAGGGTGCGCGCGCTCGCTCGCCCGCGCGTGTTTGGATGCTAGCGTACCGTTGAGGCGAGGGAATTGGCGGCAGAGGAGGAGGCGACGAGTGCTTCTGGTTGCAGAGAGGCGTTTTGGAAGTCGACGGTGCAGTTTGGTTTGTCGATATCGGCACGACAGGACAGGAGCCGGATGGAACACAGGCTGGCACAGGAAGGATGAGCGGTATGTAGGAGACAGACCAAGGACACGTCAAAGGGAGGGGGGGGAGGGCGCTGACGAGACGAGGAAGAGGACGGCTCGCGCGGGGAAGTCCCCCCAGGTTTGGTGTATTAGGTGTAGTGGAATTACTAAACAATGGACCGCGCCCAGGGGTCTTGTGCTGGGTTGGAAAAGCGGAGGCGGGGAAAGACAGATCTGCTCGGAAGAGTGGAGGGTACCGACGAGCGGGGGTCGGCAGCAACACGAGCAGGATGACTCGAGCTCGTAGCGGAGGCGGCGGTTGGCAAGGAGGCAAAAAATCGTGGATGGGCACCAGAGGGGAGATGCAGGGCAATGTTTGGTGGAAAATGGCCGAGGCGCGGGAGGCCGACGCTCTCTGGCAGACAGCTGAAAGCGGCGGCAGGGCAACACCCCCCGCCCCAGATAAGACAGGACCAGGCAGCAGTGGCCAGATGTGTGCGGCTGAATGCTGCGGGCGCAAGATTGCGACAGAGGAAAAGGCGTCAAAGGGCGTCAAAGGGCGTCAAAGATGATTGACAGGGTTTGAAGCGAGGCTGCAAACCGTGGTCTGGCACTCCTTCGCGCCTTCTCTCCTCGAAGCTGATCGTTTGTCGATGCCTTGGCAGCGGGAACGGCCAAACGGGAAGGTACACCCACCATACAAGTACACAGTGGGCGAGTAATACTGCGGCGGACTAGTGTGAAATCCCCCCGTCTCTCAATGTCTGCTGGGTGAGATACAAGAAAGGCGCCAACCTGCATCTCACCGCATACCGACGGGGTATTAGTGCAAGACTCACCTGCATTCAGGTATTAGCGCCTTCCTCAGAAGGATCAGTGGCGCTACTGACGCATATGTCGCAAATACGAGTATGTAGTATCTTACTCTCGGGCTAATGGGGAAGGAGCTGTTTAGCTTCGTGGAAGGGGTACTCATGTGTCTGTACGAGAGGGGTATTGCAAACAGTACAAATACGACTGCGATAGTACTTTGTGTCTCACTTCCAAGGCATGCCGTCCTCTGGTCCGTGAGCAAGGCCTCTGCTGGCCGCGCGCAA
Organism: Harringtonia aguacate; assembly: GCA_014183095.1. Taxonomy (NCBI): domain Eukaryota; kingdom Fungi; phylum Ascomycota; class Sordariomycetes; order Ophiostomatales; family Ophiostomataceae; genus Harringtonia; species Harringtonia aguacate. Next base: position 852,576 of record JACCPH010000001.1, read on the forward strand.
GTACGCATTGCTTCATACTGTTTAATTTTTTACGTGAAACCTGCCTGGACGCGCCATTTTTTTCTCCTTTTCGAATTGGAGAGGCGAGTTGGGGAGGATGGGGATACTGTTCGCACTCCGTTGTGCGTTGCGGAGACAGAGGGGTTTTAGCGGGGGGGGGCAGATGGGGAATGGGGAAAAAGGCACGGTTTTCGTTCTCCCAGCAGCGCTTTGGGTGTGTCGCGACAACTTGAAGTGCGGAGATACAGTGTACAGACTGTCTACATACTGTCTGCATTGTCAAATCATAGCAATAGTAGAGATAGCTGGAACAACAAAACAGGTTCTGCAGCTCGGGGGAGACTTGTCCGGGGATGATCTGTGAGATTTGCACGTCTGACTTTGCATCGGCGCCTGCTTTCTTTCCACTTTCTTGCGCTGTTTTTCATTTTACGTTTTCGCTTCTTCGCGCCTTCGCGCTTTCGCTCTGTCGCTTTTTTATCATTTTTTTTGTCTTTTTTTTTTTCGGCTTTGCCACTTTTTTCACTTGCTGCGATTCTTGGCCCTATTTCTTTTTTCCACTTCTTGATATCTTCTCTGTTCTATTGACCATCCGTCTGACTTGCCCTGCAGCTTTCGTGCTAGTGCGCTGTGGGGGAAAAATGGAGGCCTGAAAAATGCGAGTTGGGCAGATCTAGAAGCCAGAGCAGCCCAATCCAACCCACACAAACTCGTCCAAACCCCAGTCCCGTCCCGCTCTTTGTCCTCGTCTTTTTTTTTTGTCTCCGCTCTCACACTTGCAGGCGGCTGCTGCTTGATCTCTTGGCCTATTACCCTTAGCCTGCTGGTCTCGTCTCTTCTCCTCTTGCTTGGCGTCTGGTCGACTCGACATGCTGCTGCTCGTATGCTGATCGGAGCTGCTACATACCTCCCCCCATATCTGGATCTGCCATCTTCTACGCTTCGTAATGTCGTCATTGCGATTGCTGTGCCATCGGCAATGCAGATGAGGAGCTCTCGGCGAATGCAGCCGACCCGCAAACGGCATAAGCTAGCGAGCAGATACAACTCTCCACCGCAGAACCTGCATACCTGTGGCACGACTGACACGACGGGCTCTTGGATATATTTACCGGAGTCTTCCTGGTTGAATGATGCAGAGGCAAGAGGCCTGGTCTGCCAGCAGAACTGCATATAGAACTGCATAGATACGTAGAACTACCTCTTGCTCTTATTCCCGCTGCTCTCATTGCTCTCGTCGCCTGCATCCCTGCTGCTTGCTACTACTGCCTGGCGACCCGCCCGCCTAGTCCTTGAGCGAGTAGCCCACGTCGCCACTGGCACGGCCGAGGCTCACGAGGCGGTCGCGCATGGCCTCTGCGCGGGCGCGCTCCTGCGGGCCGAGGCTGGAAAAGTCGATGTGGTCGACCCAGTCGCTGACGCCGTGCTGGAGGACGTTGCGGGCGCGCAGGGGCCCGCCCTGGACGAGGCCGACGGAGCCGTGCAGGGTGGTGCGCTCGACGGACGACTTGTAGACGCCGCGGTGCAGGATGTTGTTGTTGTAAAAGACGACGTCGCCGGGCCCGAGGCGCACGGTCTGCTGGGGGCGGTAGCCGGGCGGGGGCGCCGTGGCGGTGCTGGCCGTCTCGTCCGGCAGCTGGGCGGCCAGCGGGTCGGCGGCGCGCTCGGCGGGCGTGCGGGCGCGGCGGTGCGAGCCCGGCACGGCCACGAGGCTGGCGTCGTCCCACAGGGCCAGGTTCCACTGGGCGTGGTAGGCCGGCTGGCGCAGGCGCACGAGCTCGTCGGCGTCGGACGTCTCGGGCGGGATGTCGTCGCGGTGCCAGCGCAGCTCGTAGTCCTGGTAGTCGGGCCGCACCAGCATGTTGTACAGCTCCATCACCATGTCGTCGTCGCCGCACTGCAGCAGCCGCTTGGCAATGTCCAGCACGCCGCCCGCCGCAAAGTAGCTGCGCACAAACACCGCGCCGTCCGGCCCCATCTCCGGCCGCAGCAGGTGCTGCACGCCCCAGATGCCCTTTTGCGACGCCCCCTGCGACGCCTTGCCCTGCTCCGCCGCCGCCCGGTCCCACCGCGGCCACGGCGGGAACTGCTTGCCCACAATGCGCACGTGCGGCCAGTCGCCGGCCCGCGCCCGCTCCGCCGTCCGCATCGCCGCCTCCTGCAGCTGCTTCAGCTCTTCGCCCTTGTACAGCTGGCGCACGATGGCGAACCCGTCGCGGTCGAGGTCGCTGAGGAGCGTGTCGGCGGTCATGGTGGGGGAATGGTGGGAGTTTCTGTCGCTGGTTGCTGGTTCTCGGATCACAATGGGTGGGGAGAGGTCTGTCGCTGGTTCTCAGATCACAATGGGTGAGGAGAGGAAAGAGGTCAATGAGGCAAGCAAGGCCAATTGATCCTACCAACTTCCCGTCGTACGTGTGAAGCCGTGTAAACCCGATAGTCCCCCCCTCGTGATTGTTACATTGCCACAGGGCAAATCGCACTAGGTTCCCGACACGCCGTCCCATGTAACGTGTCCGGATGCACAAACGACCTCTAGTACGAGCCGAGTCGGGCTGGTATTCGTCAGATACGTCAGATACGTCAGATACGCCTGCAGCCGGCTGATTTGCCCTAAATAGGACACACGTGACCCCGTGTTAAGTGCTTGTCCTGATTGGGTTAGCGCGGAATGTGTCGCGTCATGCGTCGGGAGGAGGTCTCCCCGAACTGCTCGTCCGCTGCCTCCTTTTTGTGCAAGATGCTTCGGTCTGTCTGTACAATCTACGATGCCGCCACGCAAGAGACAGGCAGCAGCTTCGTCGACGCCGGAAGCCTCGGGTCGACGTCGGTCGACGCGGGTGAGCTCGTCGGCCCACAAGAGCAGCTACTTTGAGGACTCGGACTCGGACTCGGAAGAGGTGCCCAAGAGGAAGAGATCGAAGCCGGCCAGGCCGGCCAGCGGAAGGCGGAAGATCGAGGAGAGCGAGGATGAGTATGAGGAGGGGAAGGGGGAGGAGGAAGAAGACGACGACGATGACAATGATGAAGAGGACGAGGAAGAGGACAATAACGGCCGAGGTAACGTCAAAGACGACAACGACGACGACGAAGAGTTTGACGAAGACGCGCCGCCCAAGGTCACCTTTATCCCGCACAAGAAACTTCGCGGCGAAGATGGTGTGGCGTACTCGGACACGACGCTGCACCCGAACACGATGCTGTTCCTGCGGGACCTCTTTGCGAACAACCGGCGGCCGTGGCTAAAGGGTATGTATGGATTGGAATCTCTGTGTGCCCGTTATATTTTGTCCACCCTGTCTGACAAACTGCCCCCCCCAGAAAACGACGCCGAGTTCCGCCGGGCGCAGAACGACTGGACGGCGTTTGTGGAGACGCTGACCGGGCGGCTAATTGCCGAGGCCGACGACACCGTGCCCGAGCTGCCCGCCAAGGACGTCATCTTCCGCATCTACCGCGACACGCGCTTCTCCAAGGAGCCCACGCCCTACAAGCCGCACTTTTCCGCGGCCTGGTCGCGCACGGGGCGCAAGGGCCCCTACGCATGCTACTACGTCCACTGCCAGCCCGGCGGCCACTGCTTCGTCGGCGGCGGCCTCTGGCACCCCGAGGCCTCCGCCCTCCAGCTCCTGCGCGCCAGCATCGACGAGAGGCCCCAGCGCTGGCGCCGCACCATCGCCCGCGACCCCGTCTTTCGCCGCACCTTTCTGCCCGGCACCCGTGCCGGCGACGAGGCCGCCGCGCTCCGGGCCTTTGCCGCCAAAAACACCGACGGCGCGCTCAAGACCAAGCCAAAGGTGCCTTCCCCCCCTCTCTGTTCATTTTGTCTTTTTTTTGTCTCTCTTTGTCCCTCCGCTCACCTTCCACCCCAGGGCTTCTCCGCCGACCACCGCGACATTGCCCTGCTCAAGCTGCGCAACTTTACCATTGGCAAATCCGTCGCCGACGACGTGCTGACCGCGACCGACAGCCAGGACCAGATCGTGGCCATCTTCAAGGCCATGTCGGGCTTTGTGACGCACCTGAACCGCATTGTGATGCCGGATCCGGGCGACGACTCGGGCGACGACTCGGGCGACGAGTAGGGCTGTGTATCTTGCTTGCTTTGATTGTAATAGTTTCGACGTTGGTTTTGCTTTCCTGCTTAGTCATGATACTCGCCGGCAGGTCCTCCTGCGAGGCCCTCTGCCATGGCAATGTCGTCCTAGGCCATACTCGACCGTACGTGTCCCCGTCGTATTAGTGCCATTCTGCGGTGAAAAAAGTGTCAGCGCCGCGACGCTGAGCGCAGAGGCTGAAAAAAAGAAAAGGGAGGCAAGATAGGGGGAGAAGCAACAGATGGTACACGTCCGGCTGACCGTCACAGATGCGCATTCAATTGGATATGTGTATTGTCTTGATCTAGCATCATAATACGTCGACATCATGGTAATGTGTAACCTCCTCTCTCCCATTCATAGTCTCTTGCCGCAGCCCTTTGTAATTTGTTCCACTCGTCAACTGAGATCGAAGCGCGACTTGGATCGGATCGCATAGATCAGTTTGCTCCGCATCGTCTCTGCGGTCGAGTACCGAGGAAGCTTCAGCAAATTTATGCACGTGCTCGCGCTCGGCAGCCGCATCTCGTCACTCCCTCCATCCCGGATGCTAAAGTACGGCCGGAGCTGCGAGAACCCCAGCAGCGGCGCGCGGGGCGTCGACGTCACAAACTTGAGCAGCAGCCGCCGGTCTTCGTCCGCAAGCGACTGCATCGCCTCCCAGAAGAGCTTGACCGACGGGTGCTCCTCGCCGTCGTCGCCAATCTCATACACCCCCGCATACACGGTGTGCTTCCGCAGGTCCTCCACGTCAATCTCCGACGAGTCGCCGCCCACCAGCCGCTGCAGCTCATTCTGGTTGAACATGCGCAGCCACGCCGGGTCGATGATCGTCCCCAGGCCCCGGAGGAACGCCCTTGTCACCAGGTAGGGCTGGGCCACGAGCCGGTGGCGTGCTGCATACGAAATGTAGAGGAGCCGGTTTTCGTTTGTCACCGCCACGTTCTCGCCGTCGGGTATGAGATTCCGCGTCTCCGTCCGCAGCGGCGAGAACGCGCAGCTGACCTGGTCCTCGAGAGTAAAGTTCAGCCCCATGTCCGACACGTCGCCGCTGTAGTTCTTCAGCCGCAGCATGCCCTGGTAGAGATCCTCGTCCATGTCACGCAGGTCGTTGATGCTTGCCCGGTAGGCCGAGTCGGTGGCCGACATCGACCACTTCAGCAGGAAAAACCCGGCAAACACCACGTCCAGGAGAATACCCTCGTACATGCACTTGCCCACAATGCGCCCCGCAAATTCGTACCCGCGCATCAGGTTCGCCACATCCTCGTTCCAGTCCGGGCTGTTCTCGTCGACGTCGTAGCAGCGCAGGTAGTCCTGCAGCTGATCCCGTGCGAGCGGGTTTGGGAACAGCGCATTTTCCTTGTTCGACACAAACCGCCGGAAGCCCATCTCTTCCATCGAGAACACATCCTTGGTAACGCTCATGAGGAATTCCTTGGTCACGCCGCCTCCATCGATGCCAGCTTCTTCGTTGCCGTACTCGTCGAGGAACGTGATCTGAATGGGTTCCTTCAGGCCTTCCCCGAGGTCGTAAAACTGCTTGAAGGCGCTGTCGAACACTGCGTCTCGACGGATCCGCGCATTGTGGCGACCAAGTATATCTCTACCCGACGAGGTCGGGTCCAGCGCGCCGCCGTGCTGACCGAGGACGTGCAGCCGCCATTGATCCGGGTCGATGTGGCCATTACGCCGCCGCAGTTTGTCCAGATAGACAAACTGCCTGAATATCTGTACCCGCAGATCAAACGGCAGCGCGTACGGCATATTTCGTAATATCTCCAGCTTCGGACCGATCGCTGCAAACATTCGTTCTCGACGTGTCTTCTTGCTCTGCCTCCTGAGCCTCTCGAGCATGGCGTATCTCGTCGTGCGCGATAGGGCCGGCGAGAACACCGCCTGGCCTGGGCTGGCCCCGCTGTCGTCGCCCGAGTCATCGCCGTCCATGTCGACATCCTCGTCATTGTCGTCGCCCTCTTCTTGGAATTCGTGCTGGTGTTGCTCTTCCAAGACAACCGCCGACAAGAACCCGTCCATGTCAAAGTTGGAGGTCATGAGCCAGTGACCCGTCGGTAGAAACTGCCGCCGAGAGTCTCGTTCGTACAGCATCTGTATGGCCGTGGTGACAATGGATTTGAACGCGCCAAAGTCCAGGCCGGAAATGACTTGGTATGTGCCAGGATGTTCGTGCTGGATGGGTACGCGCCCTAGCGATATCGTGTTGCCGTTTGTGCCCTCTTGTAGCAGATCGGAGGCGTTGTAATACAGGGTGAAAGCCAGATTCTTGAGGAACAGAGACAGCTTCTTCAGAGCTCCGAGACCCAGAGCAGAAGATCGCAGACGAGACGAGGACGCATCGCTGCCGTTTGCAAAGGAAGATGCGCCAATGTCAAGGGCAGCAAAAAAGTCATCGTCATCGGTGAGCCGCATGACAAATGTGTATAGCTCAAGAAAGAGCAAGATCGTTCTCCACTCGCGATCCCAGTGAGAATCGTCTCCTGACGCGGCAGAGGACGCCGGGAAGTAATTTCTCTGGAGGAGGAAGCCCAGAGCGTTTTTGGGGGATGTGAGAACGCGGCTGAAGAGCCTCGTTGCGCTTGAGGCGACCCAGAAGAACTGCACAGCAGGCTCTGGCCCTGCCTTTGTGGGGAAGTCTGCCAAGAACAGCCGCATCCGTATGTCGTCTGCATTGTCTGGGAAACAGCGGATGAGAGTGACAAAATATCCAGCTAGTAAGCTAGCGTAGTCCTGTTCCGAGGCGTCAGTCTGGCTAGACGTGAACTTGTTCAACAGCCACGTCAACTCAGACTTGTCCGTAAGTGATCGGATCTCGCTTGAGACATAGCTTGGCTCCGGTGATGGCTTGTTGTCCGCGGTCTGTGAGGCCGCCAGCTGAATTCTGATATCGTCGGAGAGGGCGGAAAGCTGCATGTAGATGGCTCTCAGATAAAGCGGCGAGCTTGGCACTTCTTGTTTCTGGTTTCTCTGCAGGCCAATGACGTGGGCCAGAAGCCATAACAGCTTCTCGGGCGATTTGTTTGGCTTTTGCTTGGGCGTGCTGTACACTTCTATGACGGCCTGGGACAGGGCATTCAAGTTGATGTTCTGGGAGAAGAACTCTTCGTTCTTCTGCACCAGTGCCAGCGGGTTTGCCAAGAAAGACATGGCGAATTCGTGGTATGCCCGAGCAGAAAACGACACTGGACGGTCAGAGCCACGGTCAGCAGGTGGACTACCAGCCCGACATTCGGGTCGTGACGTACCCGGCGTGCTTGCAGTGCCAACAAGAGGGGCCAGAATGGCGTCTTGGATCAACACCAACGAATTTCCATGGGTGGCCTGGTCTTCTGCGCAGTACGTCGCCAGCAATCTGAAGTATGGCCCGAGGCTGTTGAGGAGGGCGGAGGGTCGCAAACGGACAATACGAACAAGAAGTTCGAGCAGGTTGGGGGAAGGCACTCTTTGGAGAGAAAAACAAATGGTCAGTCAAAGGAAACAGGCATGGCACAACACTCCTCCTGGTCACTTACTGGCGTAACGAGGAGACGAGGATCTGGACGAGATGGCCGAGCCTCGCCGGGGGGAGCTTCCCGGATGTGAGAGGGGTGTAGTCTCTTTGGACAAGGTCGCTGGCAAAGCATTCCAGCAGTCGACGGTCGTCCTGTCTCTGGGTATCAAAGGTAGCAAGAAGCAAGGGGAAGGCTGTCGTGATTCTCTGCTCGGCCTGAAGAGTTGAGTCGTTGCTATACAGGGCGACAAGAACCAGACGCCGCTCCTCTCTCACTGTCCGCCGTGCCCGATGCCCACGCCATACCCGCTGCAGGGTCCGCACAGCCTTTTGCTCGTTCCGTTCTTGCTGCCGTTGCCGCCGGCCGGCTTGAGCATCGGCGACGGTCTTGGATGCGGCCGATCCGGTCGACGGAGAGAGGGAATGGACAGCAAAAGGGTTGACGTGTCGCTGGCCGCTGAGGTTCACGTTTCGTGGACGTCGCGAGGTTCCCGTAAAGGTCGGAAACATGATGGCTGGGCGGCGTCCGATGACGGCCGCACGTAGAAGGCGGGGCTTTTCGCTGGCAAGGCCAAGATCGATGGTCTCGAGGCACAAGGATGACGTCGTATGACCGCCGGAAAATGCGGCTGTGCGTTCCTCGACAGATGCTGCTGTCAGACGGCGGAAGAATGCTGGATCGAAATGTTGCAGGCAAGGGAGTGTTATGGCGGAAGTCGATGGCGACCAGCCGCCAGGCAGCTCTAGCAGACGACGTACCTGCTGAACCCGGCACTCCACGGCCCCGTTCTAGAAAGTTCAACGGGCGGCTTAGCCTCGCGGTTAGTAAGTGTGGCGCCCAAAGCCAAACAGCATTTCAGGGTGTCAGGCACCAGTTATAACGGGACTTGCGGGTGAGGTAGTATCTGAGAATGGGTGCTGGCAAATTACTAATAATGCGTCGCGTGTTTTCTGCTGGTAGCGACCGCCTGTATTTCTCTCAATGACCATCATTTAACCCACGCAAGACGCGAGTACGAGCATTGCTTGTATGGCATCAGATGATACAGACCGATAACGATAAGGGTGGGGCAAGGTCGCAGGTTTGATACGCACTTTCCTGTTCACCAAACTGGCTCTGAGAAAATTCCCATTTACGGCCGTAGCCCTCCTCCTTCTATGAGTATACGAGTACGAAAAAAAGAAAGCACATCTATGATGAATCGGAAGGCGCGATCTTGCGTTGGCCCCTTCTCGATTCGATGTCATGTGCGCTTGTCCCACATGCAAGATACGGGGTATGCGACATCCGCTATGCCGTCCAAGTCACACCGCACCTTCCCGCATCTGTGCCCTTATTTCTATTCGCTGACCCACCTGCAGAATTACCTAAGCCTTCACAAGTCATGCCAATGAGAGTGGGAAGCCACTGTGGCAGGAGAAAGAAAAAAAAAAAAAGGTAGAGGGTAAAAAAAAATTCGATCTATCTTAGGCGCGACAGAAGAAATTATTTCTCCCCTCTTCCTTTCTTCTTCAAGCAACTTTCGCCAACAGAAAAACCTTCAACCTTCCAAAGAGAACACGACTTGACAGTACGGTTTCGTACTTGATTTCTGTTCTCGCAGCTTTGTTTTCTTCACTGCAACAAATCACAAAAAAATTTGAAAATCTTCAAAAAATAAAACCATCCAAAACATCTCCAAACAGCCAATCCCTACGGAGACAAAAATAAAAAATAAAAAATCCAGAGTTCCCAAAGCCCTCAACTTCCCGGGAATCGACAAACCACAAGCAGCACAAAGACAAGAACTAGAATCCGAGATCAGGAATCACTTCTTCTATCTTGTCTGGAGGTAAGACCTATCGCTTTACGGCTCCGTCTAGAGTCCTCCCCCTCAGGCACGCCCTTTGTCCAGCATCCAAGATAAAGGATGTTCAAGCCAACCGCGACTTCCCCTGCCATCGCTCTTTGTTCGCTGCGGTTTCCGTTCTCGTTGCCTTTCACCTTTTTCATTCTCTCGACGTCTCTTTTATCTGCCGTCGCCGCTTTTGTCTACACCCTTCCGCTAACGGTTGCTGTCCAGCCTGTTTTACCTGTGGCCTTAATTTCGTCACCGTCCCACGCCTTTTCAGCTTTGGTGAGTTTGAATGCCCTCTTCTCCTCATCTTTCTCAAATGTTACCGTGATCTCACTGCGTCGACACTGCTGCCACGCAAATCCAAACCAACACCTGATTGTCTGAAACTTTAGATTCCTGGAACCTTGCTAACAGGTTTCCACCCCCCAGACCCCCTTTTCCACCCGGCAACCATCCGTTCAAAATGGCTTCCACCGCTGCTCCCAGCACTGTCGATCAGCTCGCCTCCGACCTGAGCAACACCTCCCTCAACGGCGGCGACAAGTCGGCTCCCGCCATCAACACCAACGTGGCTACCGAGGCCAGTGAGGTTGACACGGCTGGTCCTACCCCTAGCTCGGCGGCTGCTCACCCGCAGGCCTCCGCTTCTCTGTATGTGGGTGAGCTTGATGAGAGCGTCACCGAGGCGATGCTCTTCGAGCTGTTCTCTCAGATCGGCCCCGTTGCTTCCATTCGAGTCTGCCGCGATGCTGTCACCCGCCGCTCATTGGGCTACGCCTATGTGAACTACAACAGCACCACCGATGGCGAGAAGGCTCTCGAGGAGCTCAACTACACTCTCATCAAGAACCGGCCCTGCCGCATCATGTGGTCGCAGCGCGACCCTGCTCTCCGGAAGACAGGCCAGGGCAACATCTTTATCAAGAACCTGGATGGCGCCATCGACAACAAGGCTCTGCATGACACCTTCGCTGCGTTCGGAAACATTCTGAGCTGCAAGGTTGCTCAGGACGAGCATGGAAACTCGAAGGGCTACGGGTTTGTCCATTACGAGACAGACGAGGCCGCCCAGCAGGCGATCAAGCATGTTAACGGTATGCTGCTGAACGAGAAGAAAGTCTACGTCGGACACCATATTCCCAAGAAGGACCGCCAGAGCAAGTTCGAGGAGATGAAGGCGAACTTCACCAACATCTACATCAAGAACATCAACCACGAAGCCACTGACGAGGAGTTCCGCGACCTCTTTGAGAAGTACGGCAGCGTCACCTCGTCCACTATTGCTCGCGAGGCAGAGACGGGTAAGAGCCGCGGCTTCGGCTTCGTCAACTTCACAACCCACGAAAGCGCTGCGCGTGCTGTCGAGGAGCTCAACGGTCGGGAGTTCCACGGTCAGGAGCTGTATGTCGGCCGTGCCCAGAAGAAGCACGAGCGCGAGGAGGAGCTTCGCAAGTCTTATGAGGCAGCTCGCCAAGAGAAGGCGAGCAAGTATGTTGGCGTCAACCTGTACATCAAGAACCTCGATGACGATGTTGACGACGAGAAACTGCGCGAGCTCTTTGCTCCTTACGGCCCCATCACCTCCGCCAAGGTTATGCGTGAGAATTACAACGAGGCAGACGATGGGCCCGCCGAGGAGAAGGACAAGGAGAACAAGGATGAGGCCACCGAAGAGGCGGCCAACGGCGAGTCTGAGGCCCCTGCAGAGAAGGAGAACGCGGCCCCCAAGCCCAAGCTGGGCAAGAGCAAGGGCTTCGGCTTTGTGTGCTTCAGCAACCCCGATGACGCCACGAAGGCCGTCACTGAGATGAACCAGCGTATGGTTAACGGCAAGCCGCTGTACGTGGCCATCGCCCAGAAGAAGGAGGTGCGGAAAAGCCAGCTCGAGGCCAGCATTCAGGCCCGCAACACCCTCCGCATGCAACAGGCTGCTGCTGTTGCGGGTATGCCGCAGACCTACATGCAGCCCCAGGTGTACTACCCGCCTGGCCAGCAGCAGTTCTTGCCCCAGGGTGGCCGCGGCATGGCCTTCCCGCAGGGCGGCATGGGCATTCCGGGTGTTCAGGGCGGTCGCCCTGGCCAGTTCGGTCCTGGTGGATTCCCGCAGGGTGGCCGCGGTGGCATCCCCCAGCAGCTCCCGCCCAACATGTACGGCATCCCGGGTCAGTTCCCGCCAAACGTCCCGTTCAGCAGCCCCAACAACGCACAATACCTTGCTGCCATGCAGCAAGTCCAGCAGACAGTTGGTCGTGGCGGTGCTCCGGCTGGCGGCCGTGGCCCCATTCCTTCCCTTGGTGCGCACCCGGGTAGCTTGGGAGCTCTGCAAGGAGGCGGCCCGGGTCTGCCTGGCTTCCCCCCGAACACTCGGCAGAACGTTGGAGGTGGCCGTGGTGGTGTGGGCCGTGGCCAGTCGCAAGGCTTCCAGGGTGCCGCGCAGGCCGGTCGCGGCCAGGCTGCCCCGGCTTCGGGTGCGGCGGTTTCCGAGCTGAACCAGACCACCCTCATCCAGGCACAGCTCAACGCTGCTGGCGGCAACCCCCAACAGCAGAAGCAAATTCTTGGCGAGGCAATCTTCCCCAAGATCCAGAACATCCAGCCCGACCTGGCAGGCAAGATCACAGGTATGCTGCTCGAGATGGACAACCAGGAGTTGGTCCACCTCATCGAGGACGAGACAGCCCTGAAAGCCAAGGTCGAGGAGGCCCTTGGCGTGTACCAGGAGTACGTCAAGGCCCAGGGCGGCGAATCCGAGAAGCCGGCCAAGGCTGCCGAGGAGACGGCTTAGGCTGCCGAGGAGACGGCCTAAAGAAACGGCTGCGATGCTGCATTTCACGTGCTTTTCGGTTGCTCTACGGTGACGAAACAGGAGGGCGGGTATGGCGGATGCAGCCCGGCGTCTCCGCCATACAGATGATACCAAATATTTCCTTATTTTATTTGTCTACGCCAGCATTTTTTGTCCTGTGCTGCTGGATCATGTTGTGGGTTTTTTTTGTTCCCATGTTATCTCTCATTTCCCTTGAACCGACATGTCTTGGCATTTCGCGGCAGGCAATCGCTGTGCAATGCGAAGCTGCGACGAGACACGGCAACGCCATATATGATATAACTTGGCTGTGATGAGCCACGACACAAGGGAAAGAACACGGACACCTGGGCGCTTTTTTACTTGTACTGATAAGACTTCCTGTTTCTATGGGCGGAACTTGGTCAAGGGAAAATGGGGACAGGGGGGCGATCAAGCCAAACTGGCTCGGCCCCCGGTGTCGCGGCTGTGCGTGGTTGCAGTTTGCAGTTTTTTCCTCTTTTTTTTTTATCGTCTGTTTGACCCCCCCTGGTGGCGTTCTGATGGCTTATGGATTTTATTACTCGTGTTATTTTTTCGCAAATGTCAAGAGTCTATCTTCAAGTGTGAGATGGTTTCCTGTGTTGTTCCTGGTGCAAACCAAAAAAGAGGGCAAACCCGAGCAAAGAAGCAAGGGCAGGGAGAGGCCGGGGGGGAGGCGGCATGCAAGTATCTTTCAAGATCCAAAAAGGAGAGACGGAAGAAGCGGAAGAAGCGGAAGAAGCGGGAGAAGTGGAAGAAGCGAAAGAAGCGAAGAAGGAGAATGCGTTTTGTGGCAGCGACGGGGTAAAATCGGGCGGCACATTGAAGGTTATCATCTACTGCAAGGATTCGTTCCTTAATAAAAGTTTTTATTTCAACTATTTCATGCACCATCCATGAGAGCCGTCAGTTTTTGTCTCTCACGAGTGAACTTGAACTGTATGTTTGTTTCTTTAATTTCTTTAATTCCTTTAAAAAATCCATAGGAGGTCGCATGCTAAAGTAAATGATTTCAATGTGCACGTCCAACGGCCTCGTCCGCCGTCCGCCGTTTTGCCATTCTGCCATTCTGCCGTTCTTTTTGGTATCTCCCATGTGTTGCCTGCTATTTCGTGTCCTGTGCCGTCGTGTATGCGTGTCCACGTTCCTCATCCCGTCCACATCAACCATCCAGAGCGCGATACAGAGAGAGACGCCCGGCCATCCTGTTCCTCTCGGACCATGTATGTGTGTTTGTGCTGCACGGATCACCCATTGCCGATCAGTATGCATCTCGTGCCATTAAGATCGTATCGGGTTCGTGTTTGAGATTTCTGTATTGGGTTCCTGTAATACCCGTTTGCTTTCTCAATATTGACCTCCTAAGCCGCGCGACGGCTAGACCGGCCCTTCCGCGTCGAGCGGGAGGAGGCCGGTGCCGAGGCTGAGAGATCGTCCGCAATGGCTTCCTCCTGTGACTCGCCGTACACCTCCTTCTCGAGGCCCAGAGCGGCATCCCAGCCGGCCTTCTCGGCCAGGTTGCCCACGTTGCTCAGGCGCCGGCGCATGAGAGCCTCGGCCGCGGCAGCGGCGTTGGCCGTGGTGACAATGGTGTTGGCGAGAGTCGGGTTGCCGTTGAGATGGCTGGCCGACGTAGGCTTGCCGACGCGAGGAGCGCGAACGCTCTGGGCGCTGCTGCGCCGCAGGTAGGAGGTGATGAAGAACTTGACAAACAGGTAGGTCAGGGGCGCCAGGTAGAGGACGTTGAGCCAGATGGCAAAGGTCTCGCCGGTGGTGGGGATGCAGGGGACGACCTTGGTGGCGACAATGTCGTCACCAGCGGCCGAAAGCGTGCTGTTGTTCGTCTGGGCTTCTTCGGCGACAGAGCTCGGCACGGAGCCGACAATGACGGGAGAGTCAGAAGCCGAGTCGATGACGGGGACGCTGTAGGACACAAACGAGTGAACCATGGCATAGGAGGCGCCGACGAGGAACTGGCAGATTTGCAGGGTGGTCAGGCTGCGCTTGATGATGGTGGGCACGCGGAAGGAGAAGGCGGTGATGGTGTAGTATGTGTACTAGATGGTCAGAGAAGAAAAAAAGAGAGCAGAGAAGTGGGGGGAAACTCACCATCAGCGCGTGGATGCCCGAGTTGACAAAAGCAAAGACCCAGATCGGAGCGGTCATGTAGCGCATGCCGGCCCACATGCACATCATGGCGCCGGCGTGGTGATAGGTCTGCAGGGTGGAGCTGAACTTGCCCTTGGCCAGGATGATAAAGGTGTCGAGAACCTCGTAGAACTTGCTCAGGTAAAAGATCCAGCCGTAGAAGGCAAGGCCCTCGTTCCAGACGCGACCGGGCTGGGCACGGTCCGGGGAGCCGGTCAGGGCGTCGGACGAGCTGGTCTGCCAGGCGCCGGTGGCTTCATTGTAGAAGAGGCCGTTGCCTAGGCCGGGAGGCCCATTGAGGCGGCAGAAGCTGTCGGCGGTGGCGGCCCAGCCGCCGGAGCGGAGGCGACCGGTGCTGTCGACGGTGCTGGCAAAGGGGTTGACGATGCCGCGGCGAAGGGTGCCGAACATGCCCCAAAAGGTCCAGGCCGAGTAGATGGCGAGGAAGACATTGTGCAGGACGACAAAGACAAAGAAGGCGCGGGTGCGGCTGATGGCCCACGGACGACGGCCGGTGGAGCGGTTGTAGCGGTTCAGGAGCTTGGCCGTGATGGCATAGACGGTGGCAATGGTTATGGGCACTCGCGCGTCCAGAACTGCAGTGTAGATGTGGTCGGGGATGAAGAAGGGAGGCGCGGCAGCCGTGGTGCCCGGCAGCGGCGG
The DNA here is from genome assembly GCA_014183095.1 of Harringtonia aguacate. NCBI lineage: Eukaryota > Fungi > Ascomycota > Sordariomycetes > Ophiostomatales > Ophiostomataceae > Harringtonia > Harringtonia aguacate. The sequence goes on from JACCPH010000001.1 coordinate 867,654, forward strand.
TGGGATAAAGAACGGGTCGGGGCCTGGGGGGAAGTGGAAGAGCGAGGTGCTCGGGAGGGTCGCAAAGACGGCGGGAGCAGCCATTGTGTGTGTTAGCGGAGAGAGACAGAGGGGGGAGCAAGAAAGGCCAGAAGCCAGGAGAGAGTGCTGGTGAGTCTCAGAATTTGGTGGGGTGGGATAGAATAACAAGAGTCGACGAAAATGGGCGGGAAGATAGAGAAAGAGTGAGTGAGAGAAAGAGAGAGTAGATATGCAGCTGCTTTCGGCAAGAGACGGCTGGTGTAAGTTTTTGGTGGGGGTGTGAGCTCTTGGCAGGGCACACGGTCGAGCAAGGATTCAACAAGGGGGAGAGAGAAAAACAGAGAGAAAGGGAAAAAAAGAGACAGGACCAAGGACGAGACGAGAAAAAGCAGGAAGTCGGAAAGGAGCGGCGAGTGCAGAAGGGGTGTTGGGCTGGCGGGCATTAAAAACGGGAGGGGACGAACAGGGAAGGAAGGGACGGCAGAGTTGGTTGAGAAGGCTAAAAATCTGGAGGCGCCGTCCGACCGCCGGAAGGGACGCGAACGTCTTGCTGGGTCGAGCTTGGAGGCCAACCCGGGAGTGGGTCGCGTGTGCTCGCCTTGCCTTGGGGGGGGGGGGACGCTTGCACGGGGCTGCCAAGGACATTGCGAAAAGATTGCGGCAAGATTGCGGCAAGATTTGGATGGGAGGGCTTTTTACGTTACGAGTACTATGATGCCGAGGTGCCCGAAAGGCTGTGGATAGGCGGATCAGCACTCAGGCACACACAATACACAATATCCGTGCAATCGCAATAAGCTTCCAGGGCCGGGCACAATTCTGCTGTGGGCGGGTGCGGCCCCTGCGACTTCCTAATCGGGGCATATTCGCCAAGGAGGCCAATAAGATATTGGGGGGGAGGGGAGGAGGGCTGGAGGAATGGCGATCACTCATCAGGGCAGGGGCGAGTGGGCATGCCAAATGACGAAACGGAAGGACCGGCAAGGGCAACGTGAGACACGAGAGGACGAGTAATACAGATGCAGATGCAGTACAAGCAGGCGGTGCCGCGGCAGTGGTCATGCTCTGTGAGATACAAATACAACAAATACAAAATGACCGGGGACGTGGCAGAGAGGCCCCCCTGGCTGCGTTGATGCGCGCATGCTACGTCGGCCGGGCAGGGTGATATTTGGTAAATTTCATAGCAGCAGCTTCCGGAAAGGGCGGAAATGGGCTGCCATATTGTCAGATACGTGCTCGTATTAGCAGCAAGCTGGCGCAAGCCGAGGCTCCCCTGGGACAGTGCGGGCCAGCGAGCGCAAATCACGGTATGTCACAGGCGTCGAGAGAGCTGGCACGACGAGGGCTCGACGAGGGCTCGACAACAGCTCGACAACAGCTCGACAAAACGCGTGCAGAGGGCCTCGCCGTCTCTTCGTCCGTCCGGCCGGCTGTATCGGGCACCTGTCAGCCTTTTGCAGTTTTTTTTTTTTTTGTTGGGACGGGGGGATTCCATTGGCCAATGGCACGCGGCGACTTACAAGACAAACCCAGACGCTGTGCCGCTGGATGCTAATGCAGGTCGAAGAACTCCACAGCGACGTGTCCCTTAAGTCCGAGCCGTGCGGTGGGCAGAGCAGCAAGCAGCTATGCGTCAGCATCAGGAGACGATTATGTGCTCGTGTGCGTGCTCGTTGCAATTTACGGCAAGGCGGCGTTCTCGCCATCGCCCTCGTGCGTGCCTGCCGCTTTCGCGTCGATCGGAAGGCGCGACCTTGCCTCCCCACGCGCTGCGTGCCAGGAAGGAACGACGCCGACGCAGACGCAGCTGCCTCTCCACCCGGTGAGGCACACAAAACACAAAAAACGCCGCTTCTGCATTGTCTCAACCAGCGGCCGCCCCGCATTTCCCCAACAAAAAAAAAGGAGCTGTTGCTGCGAGGGCCAAGCAAGGCGATCGGGAGGCGATAGCAGAGCTCGGGGAACAGAAACCCTTTCAACACGGCAAAGTGAGCTCACGTGCCTTCTTCTCACGTGCCTTCTACTGCCACCTGCCACCTGTCTGCCACCTGCCGCCTTCATCGTATTAGTTTGTTCGCCATCAGGACAGCCCAGATTCGATCGGGGCTGTGCAAGCAGAGCAGCTCAACGGGACAACCCCCCACCCCGCATGCCTTGCCTTGGTCCAATGCCCCGCCCGCGTGTGTCGTCTAGATTCTCTCGCTCTGGGCTGGCGGCATAGAGATCTGGGCGGTGGTCATATTTGTATTGCTTGTAGTGCAGCTACAGTGTATATACAGTGCACATACTGTTACACGAGCTTGGACTGCCAGGTTCCAGGCTGCTTCCGTCTCCCAAACGTGTGCCACAGCACACAGAGGGCCAAGACGGCAGGCGGAAGGTCCCAGGGCAGGCCATGGGAGGTATGGGACAGCGAAAAGGCGTCAGCAGCAGCTCGAGAGAGGGCGTGTCGTAGGCGAATTCACATGATGAATAACAGGAGGGCAGCCGAGGCCAGATTGGGGTTGTTTGTCGACCAGAGGACAGCTGAAAGAGGGGAAAAGAAAGCGCAAAAACGCCAAAGCGCATCGGGAACGAGGGAGCCGGGAAGGGCAGGGATTTGCTGCCAAAGCAGGCTGAGCTGTCTCCCAGACTCTTTTTTTTTTCCAGAGAGCTTGCAGAGAGCTCGTCTCACGCATTCCTCTGCCACAACGACTTTCACCATCTGCCAGCAAGAGAATGCCAATGCCTCCATCCACAGCTGCCAGGCCCAGCCCGCCGGCCATGGCGCCGGCGCCGGCTGGCGAGTGGTGGAACGAGACGCAGTGGGCGGTGCTCTTGTCGCTGCTGGACGCTGTTGTGACGCCGATTGCGGCAGAAGGCGATCTCAGCAGCAGCAGCAGCAGCAGCAGCAGCAGCCGCCCGAAAGAGCACGCGGACGGCCTCGACTTTGACCGGACCAGCGTCAAGAGGCTGCCGCAGGCAGACTACGACGCGGCGGTGGCGCGTGTGCGTGCGGCCATGGTGGACGCGCCCGGGGCGGCCGAGGTGGCGGCTTACTTGGCGGACCGGCCGTCGGACAATGCCGACTTTGTCGACAGTCTGCGGCGGACGACAGCCAGCCTGCCGTCGGCTCTCCGCAGCCAGCTGGGCAGTGTGCTGACTTTTTTGTCGTGAGTGCTGACTGTTGTCGTGAGCGAGAGAGAAGAAGAAGAAGAAGAAGAAGAAAAAAAAAAAAAAAAACTCACACGTGCAGTGGCCGAGCCGGCGCCCTCGCCCTGACGGGCCACCTCACGCCGGTGCCGCAGCAGCCGGTGCACGTGCGCGAGGCCATCCTGCAGGGGTGGTCGCGGTCGTGGCTGCCGGACCTGCGCAAGCTGGCGCGGTCGATGTACGCGCTGGCGCAGACGTCGTGGCTGCTGACGGCGCCGGTGTTCCGGCAGGCGGCCGGGTACCGGGACGTGCCGGCGGGCTGGCGGCCGTGCGCAGACCCGCTGGAGGGGGCGACGTTTGTGCAGTTTGCGGCCGGGGCGGAGACGGAGACGGAGGTGACCACCGGCACCGCCGAGACGACCGACACCGGCACCACCGACACCGGCACCGCCGGCACCCACACCGACACCGACACCGACACCAACACGATCGAGACGCGCGAGACGGACGTCGTCGTGGTCGGCTCCGGCTGCGGCGGCGCCGTGTGCGCACAGGTGCTGGCGACGGCCGGCCAGCGCGTCGTCGTCGTCGACCAGGCGTACCACTACCCGCCGGCGCAGCTGCCCATGCCGCAGGAGACGGGCGCGCGGCTCCTGTTTGAAAACGGCGGCGTCCTGGCCAGCACCAACCCCTGCATCAACGTGCTGGCCGGCGCCTGCTGGGGCGGCGGCGGCACTATCAACTGGTCCGTCTGCCTGCGGCCAGACGACTTTGTGCGCAAGGAGTGGGCGAAGGGGAGCGGCGACAGCGGCTCGGAGAACGGCATGGCTTTTGTCGACTCGCCAACCTTTGACGCGTGTCTCGACCGCGTGTGCGACTTTATGGGCTGTCACGACGGTGTCGAGGAGGAGGACGGCCACACCTTTTCCCGCCTCCACCCCGACGATCACTCCCACCGCGGCCGCGTCCTCCTCGACGGCGCCGCCACGCTGGGCTTCGCTGCCGCACCGCTGCTGCAGAACTGCCGCGGCGGCGCCCCCCACGACGACGGCTACTGCCATCTGGGCTGCGCCACCGCCGAGAAGCGCGGCACCACCGTCAGCTGGCTGCCCGCCGCCGCTGCCGCCGGCGCCCAGTTCATCGAGGGCTTCCACGTCGAGCGCGTGCTGTTTGACGGCGACGACGGCCGCAGCCAGACTGCCCCTGTGGCCGTGCCGCCGCCGGGGGGGGACGATGATCCCTTGGCGGCCCCCTCCTCTTCCCCCCCCACCGCCGCCGGCATCGTCGGCACCTGGATCTCCCGCGACCCCTCCGGCAGCACCACCGGCCCGGCCCACCAGCGCATCCGCCGCCGCGTCGTCATCCGGGCCAAGCGCGTCATCGTGTCCTGTGGCAGCCTCCAGAGCCCGCTCCTGCTGCTCCGGAGCGGCCTGACGGTGCGTGTTGTCTGTCTGGCGGTGGAAGAATGACAGCCAGGCAACTTGCCCATGCTGACTCTTGCAGAACCCCCAAATCGGAAAGAACCTGCATCTGCACCCATGCAACTTTGTCGGCGCCTTCTTCGGCGAAGAGACCAAGCCCATGGACAGTACGACGGCCTCCCCCCTTTGCGATATGCCGCTTGGTCTTGATTACTAATCACATCTAGAGGGCATCATCACCAGCATCTGCACGAGCTTCCAGGACCTCGACGGCCACGGCCACGGGCCGCGGCTGGAGGCTACACGCATGGTGGTGAGTTGTGTCTAGTTTTTATTTTATTTTTATTTATTTTTATCTTCTATTTCAGTCGCTGACATCCCAGCCCTACGCCATCCTCGCCAACCTGCCCTGGCGCGCCGGCCTCGACTTTAGGCTTGCCGCCCTGCGCTACCGCCACTACGACGGCTTTATTGCGCTGACACGCGACCGCGACAGCGGCCGCGTGTTCCCGGACCCGGTCACGGGCCAGCCCGTCGTCGACTACAGCCCGAGCGCGCTGGACCGCGAGCACGCCGTCGAGGGCGTCATCGGCCTGGCGCGGCTGTGCCGGGCCTCGGGGGCCGTCGAGATCCGCGCCTACCTGGCCGGTGTGGCGCCGTGGGAGGAGCTGGGCAAGTCTGTGGAGACCCAATCCAAGTCTGACGCCGCCTTTGAAACCTGGGTCGACGGCCTCCGCCGCGCCGGGAATTCCACGTCGGCCTGGGACGGCAGCGGCGGCGGCGGCTGGGCCGCCGACACGCCCTTTGCCTCGGCCCACCAGATGGGCACCTGCCGCATGGCCGACGACCGCGGCGCCGCCAGCGTCGTCGACCCGCGCGGCCGCGTCTGGGGCACCCGCCGCCTCTACGTCGCCGACGCCAGCGTCTTTCCCAGCGCTACCGGCGTGAACCCCATGGTCACCGTCATGGCCCTGGCCGACTGGATCGCCCAGGGGCTGGCAAGCGAGCTGGCGGGTGAGTCAGCCGCCGACAAGGCATAGACTTTTCGTGTGCAGTAGGCACTGGGTGCAACTCGAAACGTTTTGGGAGGTTCTCTTTTTTTTTTTTCTTTTCCTTTTTTTTTCTAGTCATTTATCTTCAATATATCAACCAAAAACTGTACGACGACACATAACCGCCTGCCTTCGGCCTGGCCGCATTCCCTTGTAGCACACCCATGTGGACACGCTCCTTCTTTCTCTTGTCCGACCCATGCTCTGAAATCTGTCGGACCCGTGGCGCCTGCACACAGCATCTCGTCCCCGAGAACAACCGTCCACACGTTTTGCCGTGGCACGGATTTACCCCCTTTCCCCTTTTCTATTTTCTATCCATCATCCACAAACTGCAGCGCTTTGAGCTTGCTGTTTCTATCAGAGACAGTCGACGGCCCTGCTAGAGGCTAGGCCAGAGGTAGCAGACGGCAGCAAGCTCGAAAGAATAGGGGCCAATGAGGCTCACAGCGTCGTCGTCTCCCAGGAAAGCTATGTTCCTGGCCATTGTCTCCGGCTGTAGCACAATGCCAACAGACTGTCGCACGCAGCTGAATGAATATTTGAATACGCCCGCCCATCTCACCGCCACCCTTTGCAGAAGCGTCCCGAGTGGCACAGCCCGACATGCGAGAAGCCGCCGACGCAGACAACCACACCAGAGACGCTCTGCTATTTGCTGGACGTATCGCCACATTCATCAGGCAAGTTATTTGAAACTTGTTTTTTTGTTATTTGGCTCAGATTAACTACTATGTAACGACGATGGAGTCACAAAGAAGAGGCGACTGTTTGGGATAACCAAGCCCGCCAGGGGGGACCATCGCCAGGAGAGCCCGCCCAAAAGACAAAGGAGACACAAGACAGACAAAAGAAATTCCAGCACCTCCGATGACATGCCGCTGGGAGGCTGGACGGCAGCGGGGGGAATCGCACAGCAACACAGACCCCGCTGCCGATCCCAGCCTCCACATCCAGGCGGTGTGCCGATTTGTCAGGCTCACAGAACCAACAAGTCGGCACCATGCGCTGAGTAGCGAGGTGAGCTACATTGTTTGCCGGTTCCCTCCCTGCCTCACCCACGGCACACAGAAACATGGGCTCCGAGGTCTCGCCTCGAAAGTCCGCTGCCGCCCGCTCAGCACCGTCGCGATTCCCTCAGTCTGGACGCAGTCCTGTGACCTGGTAAATCACGTCCGGGGGACCTGGAAGCGGCAGTCTTGTTTCAGTGCGCAGTGGGTGGGGTCCGACAATAGCAAGAAACAAGAAGTCAGGGTCGTCTCCCACCAACCTTTGCACGTCTGTTCCAGCAGCTGCGCAGGCGAAAGGTGATGCGCCCTCTCTTCTGTCCTTCGCATTGGCCCTCTCCAGTTTCGAACTTTTTTTCTCTTTTCGCCCCGTTTCCAGTCTGAACCATCTCCCCGAGGCCTCTAGAGTTGTCATCCAAGAGGATGATCACAGCTGTGCAGAGCAGCTATCAACAACCTGTTGTTGATATCTGTATCTGCCGCTGTGTTCTTGGCTGTCGGCCGTCTCGTGTTCGCCGGCGAAATGGTGTACTCTCGTTGAATTATGCGTACTCGATGAAAACCGGTTCGTCAAGCCCGCTCGGATTCGAATATAACTCGTTGCTCTCGTGAAGAAGAATCATGTCGACATGATCGTTCGTCAAGCTCGTGACGGAGCATATCCTCCGTGAAGGGTCGTACATCATTCGCGTAAAAGACAGAAGCCCAAGTGGCTGAAAGTAGAGACATGAAATAAAGACAAGAACAGAATCAAAAAGCCCGAAGTGAGCGAAGCACGTCTGGTACCTGAACCAGGGTGCGCATGTGAGGGGGGGGGGTATCTCAAGAAGAAAAGCCAAAGCCGCTATATGCTCGGAAAGAAAAGGGACAAAGACAGAGAAAAGAAAAATGTAAGCGCAGACAAAAAAAAAAAAAAAACAGGATGTGTCTTTCTGGATGCTCGCCAGACTGCATTGCTGCAATTGTCTTTATAAGAGGAAAAAAAAAATCAAGGTCCACCTGTATTCGCCCTGCCGTAAAATGCAATAGAAACCCGCCCGAGGACCCAGCCATGATGAGGGACTAGGAAATGAGAAAGAAGGAAAAGCTGTTGTGACCGACCTTGCGGTTCGTGCTGATGAAGGATCTTGCCTCTCTTCCCTGTGACCCATGAAAATAGCAAGCACAAATGAAAGAGGAAAAATCAAAAAGGACAGATCGCTCTCCAAAAACTGAAGCCAAAATTAATCCCAGAGTGGTGAAAAAAAAAGTGACGGCATATGGGAAAGAGCCTGCCAAAAATATCAACCCATGCTTGAGATGCTGAACGCCGCTATGCCTGTATATGCTGGATGCCTCTATGCTGCCGATGGTATCGCTGCTGTTGCTGTTTCTGTCGCTTCCGCTGCTGCTGCTGTTGCCGCTGTCGCCGTGTCTGTCCGTCGCGCCTCGCTTTCATGATGCCAGATCTGAAATAATGGTACACAACGCTCGATGCATGGTGGGTATTGTCTCTCCCAAGCTGAAGCAACGCCGTCGCTGGAACAACCCCAAAAACAAAAGAAAAGAAAAGGAACTTTTTTTTCGTCTTTTTTGCCGAAGCTACTTGCGCTTCTCTCTCAATAGTAGGAGGAGGGTGGAGCGGTCGTCGGAGGTGCCGTGGTCGTGACCGCTGGGCATGTGGTGGTATTGGTGATTGTTCCAGTGACGACGGCTGGTTGTCAAATCGTCGTCGTGTACTCTTGATAGCGGTCCCATCCAAAGCCGCCGTAGCCCATGCCGACGCCGCACTGCTGTGGCGCGAGCATGCTCGGCAGGGGAAGCTGCGGGATGGGAGCCGTGACGACGGGCGAGGCACCATAGAAGAGGGCGGCCGTGGAGTACGGCTGGCTGAACGGAGGCGAGGGGGATGCCTGCTGCATGTCACCCAAGCCCATCGCGGCCCAGAGGGAAGCATTGCTTGCATCTCCCGTGGTCGTGATGATGCTGGGGCTTGAGGGGAGCACACGCCAGGACTCGACGGGTGCTGGTACTGTTGCGACGACCGAGGCCGCTGTGGCGGCAATGGCAGCGGCAGCGGCAGCGGCAGCCATGTCGTTGGACGGGTTCGGCATGCTGGTCAAGGGCTGCTGTGCCCAGAGGTTGCTGAAGCTGGCGGAGGCGGTCGAGTTGCTGGGCAGCAGCGGCGGGTGTCGGAAGATGTCAACGGGCTTGGGCGGAGGTGGCAGCAAGGGCTTGAAGAGGTGGAGGATGTTGGTCTTGACCTCGTCGCTCTTTCCGCAGAGCAGCTCGCCGGCGCCATCCTCTTCGAGGCCCTCCAGGGCGGAGACATGTGTGCGGTAGACGTACTTGTTGATGGCCTGGATAAAGTCGTCGTGCAGCTTCTTGCACTGCTGCTCCTTGTTGGACCAATCGTAGGTCTTGGCTTTGGCGTCGACGCAGTGGATGTCTTTGTGGTACTCAATCAGCGCTTCGATGGTGTCGGGCGTCAGCTTAAAGGCCACCTCGTTCCGCAGGACCATGTCGACGTGGACAATGTAGGCCTCCACGGTGATGAGCTGGTAGTTGAACAGAGCCTCGACCAGGTGGTTGGGGTCCTTGCGCAGCTCAGCCTCCGGGGCTTTGGTCAGCATGAGCGATGCGAGCGTCCAGATGGCGTTTTCGGACGACAGCGTCTCTGTGAGGCATCTCTGGTGCTGTGGGACGCTGTTGAGTGGACGCTTGACCCGGTTGATGCGCTTGAGCGTCTGGGTCAGCCACGGCTCGATCTTGTTGCCCAAGACGACGTTGACGGAGGAGGCCCGGGGGGCGAAGGCGGCGGCTGACGCCGGCAGCAGCTGTGGAGGCATGGCAAAGGGCTAGGCTAGTGGTGGGCAGGGTCAGGGAAGTGGCAATATGGCAAACCGCAGCTCTGGGTCAGGAAGAAAGGAAGTGGTGAAGGGGGAGAAGGGGGAAGAACGTGGAAATGTGAAGTGACGACGCAGTCGGGCGGTTCCTAGGAGAGCGGCGAGGCCGAGGAAGCAAGATGGTGAAGTGAAGGGGAAGAACTAAGACGACACCGCGACTGTAAATGAAAAGAAAAGGAGGGAAGGGGAACGAGTTAGACGAGGAGCTCGTGAAGAAGAAAAGGAGGGTAAGAAACTCGTAAACATTATAAAGGCGTGAGCAAAGAGGGTGGTGGGGGAGAGATATACAAAATGGGCAGAACCCTCAGCCTCCGCTTTTTGGGCTGGTCCCGCGGTAGGGCCAGAAGCAGAAGGAGTCCTCAACGTTGACGAGGGCCGCGGACGGCAGGTACCTCCCTCGCGAGAAGCGAATAAAAAGAATAAAATAATTAAAAGAAAAAAAAGAAAAAAAAAACGAAAAAACGAGAACGCTACACTACGAGAGATGGTGGATCGGAGGGCAAGACAGGGGAGGGGGGTGGTGGTTGCGCTGGGGTGTGTGGAGGAAGCCCACAGTGGCGGCGGCGCCGAGCAGAGAGGGTCGCAGCAGAGGAATATGCCGTAGAAGAAAAATTCACCGCAACGGCGCCAGGCGGATATATCGTATACACACCATTGCGGCGTGCACCAGCTGCCTCAGTTTCGCCGGGTGCCCCACAAAATGCAGCAGAGCAGAAAGCGGCAAGCGGCAAGCGACGCTTGCTGTCTGGGTCGTCCTTTCCTTCTGCGAGGTTCGTTGTGGGCTCTGTGTGTCATTCTCTGCTGCCCAGGAGGAAGCGGCACAACTCCAAAGCGCTCCGTCCAGGGAAGGAACGTTTCACAGCGTCTCTCCATGCCTCGCTCCTGTTTCCATGCCCTTGTCGCCATGCCGCCCTGCTGTGCGCTCGGCGATTTGCGCACACAATGGACAAATACGAATACGCTCGTACGGAGACGACGGCAGGTGGCCGTGTCATGTGCTGCCTTTGGGGCCAAGGCAGACCAAGCAAGACCAGGGTGGGTGGGCGTGCTAGAGAGGGGTCGCTGCGGACACAAGCGCACCCGGGCTGGCGTCCCTCCCAAAAGCGGTGCATGCATGCAGGTTCCAGCAGGGACTGGGCGGCAGTGCAAGTACCACCTGCGGGACAGACTGACGTGGAAAAACAGGTAAGGAGGGAAGCAGCAGAACCAACTATTGCGGAAAGTCAAAATGGAAATTGACAGAGGAATGAACAACCTCTACCCATGCAGTTAGCAAATGACTGCACTTTGCAGCTGAGACGGGAAAGAGCATGCCAATCTGCGCGTGTCTGCCACTCTCCTCCTTCCTCGCTCGCTCTGCCGATGTAAGATACATAGCTGACCGCGCCACCCATGTGCGCTTTTCTCACAGCGTATGTACTACGGCTGCGGAACGTGCTCATCTGCTAGACACACGCCCACCCTGCTGCTGCTCCCAGAAAACCCACGCATGTTTCCATTACCGCGCTCCCCCCCCTCCCTCCTCCCTCCCTCTCCTCCCCCCCCCGGCGACGCATCATCCAAATATATCCCCCTGCCTCCCCTGTATGTATCCCCCCTGTATACCGCCGCCTGTCTCCGAGATTCGTGGGCCATTCTGCTGGGGCACCTAGAGCGCACGTCCACCAGCGCTACGACTCACGGGACCTCTGCTGCTCGGACGAAGGAAAAAAAATAGTAATAAAAAATAAAGAGGAAAAAAAATTACCAATTGGCCGCACCGCCAGAAGCACTGCCCAACCGGCCGCTGCAAATGCCCGTGCCTCAGCTGCGGCAGCCTGTGCATGTCGACGGTCTGCTCTGTTTTGTTGCTGGGTGCAGGTCCATTTGTGCAGATGTGCACATTGCCAGAGAGAGCGCGTGCCAGTCGTAAGCCAGGCCATGCCAAGGTCTGTCAGCCAGCCCAGATGTGTCTCGTATTGTCTGCCCATCGCCTGTTTTTTTGAGAAGTGATATCTCGCACAACTCCAATCACTGCATATGATCAGACAAAGGAAGCATGCATGACGTCCCATTGCCGGTTTTCTGTGCCGGTAGCGGCTGTCTGCTCTCTCCTTCTACAAGGGTCTTTCGTTTACGTTGCAGGCTAGGTGGTCTCTCTGGATGGGTAGCATGCGAGATGTGCAAGGCACCGTGTAAGTGCGCAGCCGCTAATTGCATTTGTACATAGGCCAGTTTCGAGACATCAATGTCCACCATGCAACAGGGCCATTGTGGACTGCAGTTGGACAGAGCTCTCTCGCTTTGTCCTCTCACATGCAGGTGATCGTCTCCGGATGCAAAAAGCTCGTCTGCCCCGGCGTAGAGCTCTAGTCCTCGTACGGTATACGACTGTGAATGGGGAATGGGCGGGCGAGACACGACCAGACACCCTCGGCGACGAGAATCCAATATGTCTGCCGTACTAGGCAGCGTGCGTCTGCTCGCATGGTCCGCATACGAGACTAACGTGCCAGTCCTGCAAGCTAGTCTCCGCAGCGAGAGACATTTTTGGGTGTCCCTTTGCTGGCGGTGTCCTCTTGTCATTGGTAGAGGCCGGGCCCCCTCGTTGATCTGGGCCTCGATATCTTACTACGAAATTGCGCTGACCAACAGCTGTGCCAGTCGCAGACCTGCCTCTACAAGGCTGAAATGGCTAACAATATTAAGGGTGCTTGGACCAGATAATGCTCACGCAACGGAGGAGGGCTGACCAGATACTAAGAGCAGGTTCCCCCTTCCCTCCCCCCCCCTCCCCCCCCTCTCCCTTCTACCGCGGAAGGGACGGCAGTGGACACTGCCCCATAGCAGAACGGTAGGTATCCCGAACCGGTTAACACACAGTATCTCGTTGCCATCTCGGTCTGTCGCTTGCGTCTCTTCACTACCGACAAAGCACTAACGAGAATAGGAAGCAGAAAGAGAAAACTGGTGAAGGGGGGAGGGGCGATGAAAGTGGAGAGAGGAAATGCAACTTTCAAAGCAGAAAAGCAGCTAAGCGGATATGGTCTGTGGTCTGTCATCCTGCCTGCCCCCCTCCCCCCCCCATGTCTCAGAGAAGTGTGAAACAACTCGTAAGCGCGCTGCCCGGAAACAAACTTTCTGTTCTGCCGAAGTAGATACCCGAAAATGGCCCAGGAACCAGAGGCCTAGAGGGAGGCTATGCTCCTGGCCGAAAGGGAGGGGGGAGGGGGGAGGGGGGAGGAAGGAGGAGGATCAAGATGCAGCGTCTGGGATGGGGCGAGGACGGACGCCAGAACATCGAAAACATGGGTACAAATACGGCACAGTAATACTCGTACATAGTAGAAAAATGGAGGGAGGGTGGGAGTGGATGTGACAGGAGAGGGGATGGTGTGATGGTCATGGTCGAGTTCAGAGCCCATGGAGGAGACCGGCCGAAAGTGAAAGGCTGTCTCTGCGGAGGACATGTCCCAGCCAAGACAAGATGGCTAGCGAAGGACGGCAGCGGACGTGGTAGGGAAAAAAGGCCCACGCGGAATCAAGGGAAGGGCAGGGAGCAGGGAAACCGAAAGGTCTAGAGCTAGCGAGAGCATCCCTTGCCGATATGCTGGCGCAATGCTGATGGAACCATTCTGGAAGCAGAGACCAGCAGGGTGGAACCTGGGGCTGCGCTCTCCAGGAGAGACATGATGAAACAGCTGACACGGGCAAATAGGAGCACAGAGACGGTATCTGCAAGCACTGCATCCTAGAGAGATACCGAGCCGCAAGAGACAGGAGAAGGGGGCGTGGTGGTGGTGGTGGTGGTGGTGGTGGGATGTGGTGGATTAGGTGCTCTAACGATTACAGAATGAGGGCACTGAACTCGGTAACAAGAGGCACAGCGTTCTCTGCGTGCGACATTTGCATTCATTTTTTTCCCCTAATTTTTTGGTACATGCCATTGTGCGCATTTCTGGGTCGCCGGGACGTGAAAAGGACAGGTTCTCCTACACGCCCCCCCTTGCCTCCGTGCTCTGGGCGGCGGGCGCGGTCAGGAGTTGCAGCGGCTCTGGCCAAAAGGGAAGTTTTTCGGTTTAAGACAAGAGCGTAGCAGAAAAAAGGATGGCTTGATAGAAGCAGCGGGCCAATCAGCGCCCGTAGAGGCCCTAGTCGCTTTGCACCCTGGTGAGCCACTTCGCTGAGAAGGTGAGGTTCCGGGCGCTGATTGGCCGGCGCAGGTGAATTTCTAGCCAATGGCAAATAAGCTTCCCGGTTTTAGTGAAGGAAGGTGGGTGGGTAACAGCACCATTTCAAAGGGGAGACGAAGGACGAAAAAGAGGCTGCTCCGGAGGAGAGAGAGAGAGAGAGACTGAGAGAGAGAAATGAGAGCTTGTCAGCAGACTCTAGAACGTCGTACGTGACATGGAGGACCAGGACGGGGGGGCTAGAGCGAGACAAGAGCAAGAGGAAATAGCCACAACGTGGTATCGGGGCGTGATCTTCGCATCCGGTCCTCTTGTCTCCTTTGTTCTCTCTGCGAGACATGCAGGCCTAGGAGGACATTCTCGTATCTTACATGGTATCTCCTATGTGCATGCAACAATTGCGAGCCTTTGTGCTCACACTCACACACACACACCTCGAAATCATCCTAGCAGGAGCTGCTAGGGCTGTCCTGGGCCCGCACACACACAAGCTCGCTCGTGGAAGACGGACCAGGGGGCCGTCAGCGTGTTAGTCGCATTGCGGACAAGGGAACAAGGTACGAGCACCCCCCCCTCCCCCTTTTGCCACTGCGCAGACCAGCTTGCCCGTGGGCTCGCCCATTTCCTCATTCGGCTATCTCCTAGTTTCCGTTGTAAAGTCGGGTCGTCTGTAGCTCCCGCCTGACTTCTCATGATGCGCACTACATACTTGTCCATTGTAAGCCGGAAGTCGGGGAAAGTGGGCAGGGGGAGAGGGGGGGGGGGGGGGGGGGGGGGGGAGAGGGGGACGAGCCGTGTGTTATTTGCTCGCTCATCGATGCGGACAGCCAATCCCAGCCGCGAAGCCGGCTGCTCATCACGGCCGACAAGAAAGGAGGAAGGCGTCCTGCAGACGCATTGAATGCTTGGAATTACGCGTGAGTCCATTTCCACGGGACGTCGATTCGTGTTGCGCCGAATGGGGCAACCAAGATACAAGGTCCGCGAAACAGCGATAGCGAACCGAGGAGATAGTGGTCGGTCGCCTCTTTTCTCCTCCACTCCTTTTCACTCCCCCCGGCTACGGCTACGGCCCCCAACTAGCGAGCTACCCCCTCCCCCCCCTGGGACGGGCATATGCACTTGTCCGATGCTCATACTCGTACGTGGGTTTACGAGAATGTTCCCCGTGCATTGATCGGAGGCCAGGACAGGCTGATGACAGGTGGTGGCGAAACAATAAAAAGAGGCCAGATGCGGCAGACGGATGACATAGTACGAGGCAAGTGGCCCGGACGCGTCAGTGAAGGGGGTGGGTGCCGCGTAGGAGCTGTATGCGATAGGGAATGGAGCCATCAGTGGTCGAGTCATAGCTTCTTTTTGCCGCCGTCGAGTTAGATAGAGTGAAGCGTGAAGCAGATACGAGACAGGCGAGTGGCACTAATACCGACATCGCTTCCTTCGGCAGCGTAAGCCGGGGGTGGCTGTACGAGAGAGACCAAAAAACAGGCAGCAGGCAACAGGCAATGCACTTGTCGTGCCATTGAGGGGAGGGCTGACGTCGGAAGTCGGAAATCAGAAATCAGAAAAAAAAAAATCGTAAAAAGGTGAAAAAATAAAATAAAAAATAAAACGCGTCCTTCGTACGGGCAACACACGTCCGGCGTAGTCTGCGAATCCTCGAGGACGACTCCCCACCAATCGTGTGCGCCGCTGTCGGTGCCGGCGAGGCAGAAGGGGCAGAACAGACAGGCGACCAGGAAATCAGGAAACGTTGCCATTCCGCACAACTTGGCGAGGCGGAGCCGGGTCTGCTGAGGGGTGTGGCTTTTTTTTCTTTTCGTTGCTGCCTCTCCTTGTCTCTCTCGCGCGGCAGGTGCCATGGAGCGGCAGGAATCGGTCCAAGGATTGCTGGATTATGACGTTAAACCTGTGGAAATACAGAGTAAGACACCACTCTGCGGTACAATTGTGTGCGCTGGAGCGCTGAAGCACTGGATTTCAGCGGCTATTTTCGGGCCATTATTTTGTTTACTATGCATTTGCTGGTCCCCGGACCTGGACTGTGACATTGACAGTTCACCCTGACCCTGACCATGACCCTGACCTGCCATCGATCTCACCGCCGTCGGCCCAGAGGAGCCGTGGCTTTCCGCAGACCCGTCTCAAATCCGCCTCGACGAGGACCCCAGAAAAGCCGAGACCACAATTATGCCGAGCAGAGCGGCTGTAGGAGCACCTTCGCTGTCTGACGGACCGAGAAATGGACCCTCGTGATGACGATGCTGGTAGTCACTTGACCAAGTCGGCCTGGTCCTGGGGCGATCAGAGGGGCAGAAATGGATCGGAAAAGGAGAAGGAAGAGACAAGGAGACAAGAGGAAGAAACGCCCGAGGAGGGTGAGGGGGGGTGTCTCGCACGCGTGTCCCTGTGCCCCGGGGTCTTCTCTGTGGCCGCTCCTGGTTTCCATTTCGTTTCTTCTTTCTTTTTTTCTTCTTCCTGTCTCCTCCCGCCCCCCCTCTCCCAAGCCTTGCTTTCCCAGCAGAGCGGATCACATGCAACGGTCATGTCTTCCTTCAAGCGGGTTGCCTCTTCTGGCGCGTCCACTATTGGGGGGAAACCCAGTACCAGTCGCCAGCGGCAATACGAGAGAAAAGAGTGGAACCCTTCTGCCCTTCTGGGAGGGGGGAACAAGCCAGCAAGGGAGGTTGCGCAAACGCCCTAATTCTCCGCAGCCAGCGGGCCGCCGCCCAACGACTCTTGTTCCGACAGGGGGCAGGGCTCTTCTCAGTGCTAGCCTCTGGCACCGTTAGCCGCAGCTGGCAACTACCTGTCCAGGGCCTGTATTGCTGCCTGTGCCAGGGGCCTAAAACACGACTACGAGCTTTTTCTAGCTGCTGGTTGTACATTTCAGCGTTTGGCTAGTCCCTGAAATTACGTATTTCCAGTGCAGCGGTTGGGACAGCCCTCGCGTCTGATTGTATGCTGGAAGAGAAATAAGCTTCTGGAGCGAGCACGTCCCTCAGCCACATTGCCGTACACAGGCAATACACAGTTACACCCCCGAAAAGCTGCACATTTCTCTTTGCGCTCCCTTCTGCCTGGTCGGCTCGAGCGCATTGAGATGTGCAAGCACAGCACTGGGGCGTTCAGCTTTTGCCACCTCCTCTCATCCTCCTGCCAGCATCATGCAGGGCAAAGGGGGCGGGAGTCGCAGGCCATGAGCTCGACTCAGCATGCCGGCACTCTCAGCGCCCGCCCGCCCGATCTTGTACGTACGGACCCAGCGCATGCGACATGACCTCATGTTGTCGCCTGCCCCTCTCTCAGACCGACGTGGCCTTTCTGGCTGCCGGTCTGGCCCCTGGCCAGCTGAAGGAACCAGAAAAGAGAGAAAGACACTGTCGCCCTGCATTGACCATCGTGACCGACGGTCGCATCCGAAGGCTGGCTAGGCTGCTGGGGCGGTCGAAAGGGGGCAGTGTGGATATTGCACGACGTCATCGCCCGTTGGGTCAATGAGAGGAGAGGGTAAAAAGTAAAAAAAAAAAAAAACCCGGTCTGCCTCGCCAGCGCATCACTGCAGCCACCGCGAAAAACCCGCCAGGTTGGGGCGCAACCCATCCGGTGCCTTGCATCTGCTTTCTGCAGACTATTTGGCTTTCGCCTCCCGCGAGCTCGAGCGTCGGTGCGCCTGCAGTAGCGGGAGGCAGCCCGCCCCCGACAGCAGACAGAGCAGAAAATATGCAGAGCGCTCCAGCCTCACTGCAGACCTGCAGACCTGCAGGCCTGCAGGCGCGATCCACTAAATTTCTGCGGCAGCTTGCCCTCGCCACCTTTGGGTCCCGCGAAACCGCCGCGGCGGCCGGGTCTGCAGAGCGCAGACCCGTGCTGATGACCATTACTGTATTTGCATTTTCATCTCTGACTGCTGACTGCATATCGCAGCAAGGGTGGTGCCTGCTCGTATCCCCTCGTACGCATGTGTGCATCCACCCGCTCGGTCGGGATCTGCTCCCTGCTCCCCTGCGCTTGCCTCTCTGCTCGGAGAAGAGCACAGCGAATGGTGACGCATGATTAGTCATCATGCAAACACTGCTGAGCGAGGAGGAAATGAGAAAACGGGGCACGAGGACTCTCGACCACTCCGCACGTGCCCAATACGCGGTACGGGAGCTCCACGCGTAGAGCAAGGCACACGTGACCGTATCTCGTATCGACGTTGTATTACAGTGGAGCTGGCATGACCGAAGCTCCTGGGCGACACAGACGGTGTAGCGGAAGGGGAAGGAAGCTTCGGAACAACACAGCAAGCCGTCGCGCCTTCCGTTTGTGTGTGCAAAGCGGCCGGCGACAACGCAACACGTTGCAACACGTTTCAAGACATTCGACAGAGATCTTGTCCTCCTCCCAACCATCGAACAGATCGATTTAGACCGACTTCCCACCCCCCTCTTCCCCCCCCCCTTTAGCGGACGACGAGCAATGTGCCACAGGTGCTGATCGGCAGTCCAACTACAAAACTCATGGCGGAGCCGGGGTCGTTTCCGGCGGCCGGCGGAGGTGGTGCTGGCGGACTTGGATATGGAGCGGCGGCGGCGGGGATGCCGGGACCGATGTCCCCGGGGTTGCCGCCCCTGAACCCGGCAGCGGCGGCGGCGGCGGCGGCGGCGGCGAAGCCGCCCGGGACACGACCGTCGGTGGCGGTTGGGCTGTACGAGGCGTCGCTGGACTCGCCGTCGTTCCGGGCGAATGCGGTGCAGGTGGGGGAGCAGATCGAGGCGGTGGAGCGGTGGCTGGAGGGCTACGTGAAGAGCACGTCGAAGCTGGTGCACGATTTCCTGGCGCTGGAGGACACGATCCACCACTACCTGTCGCGGATGATGCCGCCGTCGGGGGTGGCGGACGGGGTGATTGACGCGGACCACACGCTGCTGGGGCTGAAGCGGGTGGGCGACGGGTCGCGGGACTGGTGGACGGGGGTGATGGCGTCGCAGCGGCGGCTGGACGCGAGCATGGAGCCGGTGCGCAGCTTTTTGGGCGGCGAGCTGCGGACGTTCAAGGAGGTGCGGCGGACGCTGGAGCAGACGCAAAAGGCGTTTGACACGGGGCTGGCGCGCTACGTGGCGCAGTCCAAGACCAAGGAGCCGTCGGCGCTGCGCGAGGACGCGTTTGCCGTGTACGAGACGCGGCGGGCCTACCTCAAGGCGTCGATGGACTTTTGCCAGATGGCGCCGCAGCTGCGGTGCGGGCTGGACCGGCTGCTGACGCGGCTGTCGGCCGACCTGTGGGGGGAGATGCGGGGAGCGCGAGGAACCGGTGCCGCCGGCAGCTCGATGCGCTGGGGCGACGAGATGGAGCGGATCCGCGGCTGGGCCAAGGACCTGGAGGTGTCCGAGGCCGGGCTGCGCCGCGAGCTGCAGTTCCACCGCCGCGTCATCGGCGAGAACACGCTGGCGGCATCCAAGCCGTCGCGCGAGCTGGACGACTACAGCGCGTCGACGGTGCCGTTCCTGGGGTCGCGGGGTCCTCCAGTGGGCGTGACACCCGGCGGCGGCAGCGGCGACGAGCAGGCGGCGGTGTCGGAGAACCAGGGCTGGCTGTTTGTGCGCACCGTCATGGGCAAGCCGGCGCGGGTGACGTGGGTGCACCGCTGGTTCTACTGCCGCGACGGCGTGTTCGGCTGGCTGGTGCTGGGCCCGCAGGGCGTGCTGCAGGGCGACGACGTGGGCGTGCTGCTGTGCAGCGCCAAGCCGGCGGTGCAGGAAGAGCGGCGCTTCTGCTTCGAGGTCAAGACCAAGAGCTTCAACATGATGCTGCAGGCCGAGACGCAGAGCCAGCTGACCGCCTGGCTCGAGGTATTCGAGGTGGCCAAGAAGCGCGCCTTTGAAGTCAGCATGGCCCGCGACAACGCCGCCCTGCCGCCGGGCAGCATCGACCCGGCCTTTGCCATCCTGCCGCCGGCCGCTGCCGAGTTTTCCGTGCGCGCCCTCGACAGCGCGAGCGCGACGGCTGCCGGCATCGTGCTGCCCACCACGTCGGCCTACGACGAGCCGTCGGTCCCGTTCGACCGCACGGCCACACTGCCGGTTCCGGGCGGCGGTGTCGGCGTCTACACCGATGGCGGCGATGGCGGCGGCGGCGGCGGCGGCGGCGGCAGACTGATGCCGCGCAGCAGCTTCGACGTGACGATGCCGCCACCGCGGCGGTCGATCACGGCACTCGGACAGGAGCTGCGGCGCGAGGAGGGCGAGAGCAGCCGCGAGCACGCCGCCCGCATCATGCAGCGGCTTGACCTGCACCGCAAGGCGACGTTCACCTCATCCGCCGCGGCCGAGGCGGCCGGCGCCGGCCTCAACGTACCCGGGATCGTCGGCGGGACGCTGCCGCATGCGCATTCGCAGCAGCAGCTGCAGCCCGGCAGCGGCATTGCCGGCCTCATCTCGGCCAGCCAGACGCTCTTCCCCGGCTATCCCATGGCCGCCGCTGCGGCCGCAGCGTCGTCGGGAGGCGGAGGCGGAGGCGGAGGCGGAGGGGGGACCAGCCCGCTCATGCTGCCTCCGCCGTCGCCGGGGATGCCGCGGGCGGCGGCGGGCCAGACGATACCGAACCTCACGCTCTCCGTGGTGGACGCGCGCAACGGGCTGCGGGCGTCGCTCGCGCCGACGACGTTTGTCAAGTCGCCGATGCTCACGTTCCTCAGCCGCATCGCCGTCACGGCCAGCAACGAGCGCATGCTGCGGCGGTCCGGGTCGCCGCGCGGGCTGCCGGCCGGCGTGCTGGCCAACTACTGGGGCAGCAACCTCTGGGGCAGCGCGTTTTCGACGCTCGGCGTCAACGTGGAGCTCGACGGCGGCGGCGGCGCCAACTCGCCCCTGACCCCCCACGGCGACGGCTCGACGGTGGCGTCGCCCACGTCGGCCCACCGCAAGACGCTGAGCGTGGACGCGGCCAAGAGCACGACCGACGTGCAGGCCTACCTCGAGCGCTGCGGCCCCGAGGCCTTCCCGGCCCGCTACCCCGCCGAGCTCAAGACGCAGCACGCCCAGTTCCGCCTGCTGTTCCCGCTGGTGCCGCTGAGCGAGAAGCTGGTGCTCGTCTTCAACGCCGCCTGGTCGAGCACGTCCGACGACGGCACCACCGGCGACGGGCTCGTCGGCAGCGGCCGCATCTACGTGACGCCCGACAACATGTACCTCTACAGCCAGGCCATGGGGCTGGTGGTGACGTACGCCGTCAGCCTGGACTGCATCTCCGAGGTGACGGCCGCGCCGGGCAAGGACTGCGACTACATCTTTCTACACCTGGGCCGCGACCCCAGCGGCTCGGGCTTCACGCGCATCACCATCAAGACCTTCCTCGAGGACATGCGGCTGCTGCAGGCGCGGCTGAACCTGCTGATCGACGATCTGCAGGCCGCCGAGCCCATGGACGTGGCCGACATTGTGGCCGCGCTGCAGCAGCTCGAGGCCGAGGTGGCGGGGCGGGTGAGCCCCAGCGTCGAGAGCTGGGACGGGGGTTCGCCGGCGTCGCCGGTGACGGACGGGGCGTCGCGGCGGACGCCACGGAGCGGTGGTGGTGGGGGTGGCGGCGAAGCCGACGGTCATGGGCATCACGGGAGTGGGAGTGGCGGCGGCGGCGGCGGCGGAGGGGGTGCCAGCAACGGGCGCTACTATGGCGGCCTAGGCAGCCCCGGCGGTGGACAGCGGGCGCTGCCGCGGGGCATTGCGGCCGCGCTCAAGGTGCAGGTGCCGACGCACGCGGTCGTGTACAAGCCGGACGACATGAAGCAGCTGGTGGCCGAGCGGCACTTTGAGATCAGCGTCAAGGCATGCTTCCACGTGCTCTTCGGCGACAAGTCGTTCCTCTTCCCCAAGCTGTACTACGAGCGGCGGGCGCGCGAGATCGCCCAGGGGCCGTGGGTGCTGGCGGACCACGGCAAGATGAAGCGGCAGTTTGCGTTTGTGGCGCAGGCGGTCGACGTGCTGGGGCGGTCCAAGGAGACGCACGTCATCGACGAGCAGACGATCGACCTGTTCAGCGACCACGTGACGTACGTGGTGACGCACGTCAAGACGGCGTGGCACCTGCCGTACGCGCAGATGTTCAAGCAGGTGATCAAGGTGGTCATCACGCACGTGGCCAAGAACAAGTGCAAGCTGGCCATCTACACGCGCGTCGACTGGTCGCGCAAGCCGCCGCTGTCGCGGAAGCTGGTGGAGCGGCAGGCCATGGACGACGCCGGCCGCGACTGCGAGGAGCTGGCCGAGGTGGCGACGGACGAGGTGCGGCGGCTGGGGGCGCACAGCCGCACGAAGCGGGCCATCCAGGTGTACGGCAATATTGGGCAGCAGACGCAGCAGGTCATGTATGCGCCGGGCAGCAGCGAGGACGGGGGCGCAGGCGGCAGCGGCGGCGGAAGCACGTCCAAGAAGCCGCAGATCACGCCGCGCACGCTGACGGAGATGATGCTCGAGACGTTCCGCAGCTTCATGGAGTCGGTGGCGTCGAGCCTGATGATGTGGGCGGCGGCGGCGCTGCGCAAGCTGTTCCACGTGGCGTCGGCGCACCGCGTCATCCTGGCGGTGCTGGCGCTGAGCCTGGCGGCCAACGTGATCTTCTCGTCGCGCGAGACGACGGCGTGGTGGACGGAGCGCCACGCGGCGCAGTTCATGGGACGGCTGGGCGTCGGGCCCAACATTATGATGAGCAAGTCCATCTACCTGACGGACCTGGAGGAGGCGGCCCGAGGGGGGGGGCTCGAGCGGGTGGTGCCGGAGAGTATTTGGTGAGTCTTTTGTTCCCCCATTTCCCATTTCCCTTTCACTCCTCTCTAACAATCCAGCTACGACACCTTCCGCACTATTGCCAACCGCACCGACCTCGACACGCCGGCTGAGGAGGCCGGGTCGTTTATGGCGTCGGCGACGAGCCGGGCGACGGCGCAGCGGCTGCGGCGCACGCGGCAGAAGCTGGGAGCGTACCGGCACGACCTGGTGGTGGCCATGCGCGTGGTCAACAGCGTGGAGCGCGAGATGGTGCAGTCGGAGTGGGAGAACTGGCTGGCCGACGAGAACACGCGGTGCGAGCAAGTGCAAGGGATGATTGTGAAGGGAAGGGCAGGCGGAGGTGGTGGAGGTGGCAGCAGCAGCAGCAGCAGCAGAGCCCACCCCGTCGACGAGAAGCGCGTCGGCCTGCTGAAGGAGTGGCACGAGCACTACTGCGGCAGCTGCCGGGCGGACCAGATGGCGCTGGAGGTGGAGCGGCGGCGGCAGTCGATGGCGTAGGTGAAAAGCGGAAAGTGGTGCAAGTGGTGGAGAGTACTGAAAAAAAAGTGCATGGACGAAATTTGAAGCGTGCAGGGCTGTAGATTGCAAGCGTTTGTTTATACTTTTTTTACTTTTTAATTCTTTTAATTCTAGTTTGTCTATGCCAGCTCTATGCCAGCAGCAGCCCGTGAACGCGGGCGGTGCGGCCGGCCTCGCCAAACTGCCGCCGCAGCTCCCTCAGCGGCGGCGAGTCCACGGCGCGGGCGCCTTCCAGCAGGCGGGCGCAGACGGCAAAGACGGCGGGGTCGGCTGTCCAGCCGAGCGGGCCGTCGTCGCGGGGAGGACTCTGCACGCGGTCGACGAGCGCCTGCAGGCCGGCGACGAGCCACTGCTCGAGGGCGGGGTCGACGGGGGGGTCGTCTTCTGTGGTTGCTGCCGTCGCTGCCGTCGCTGCCTTCGCTGCCGCTGCTGCTGCCACCACCTCCCCCCACCGCCGCGCCTCCCGCACCTCGTCCACAAACAGGTTCTGCTCCTCGACGAGGAACAGCGCGTCGTCGAACCGCAGCGCCGCCGCCAGCTGGTCGGCCGCAGGGGTCCACTGGCGAGGGTCTGCATCTGCATCTGTTTGTCCCTGCCCCTGTCCCAGCATGCGCGCCGCCGCCTGGGCGCGGAAGGCGGCTTGGCTGCCCCAGCGCGCGGCCATCCACGCGGGCAGCTGCCGGGCGGCCTCGGCGGGAACCAGCGGCACGCCGAGCACGGCCGGACTGGCGGCAGCGGCGGCGGCGACTGCGCGCACCTCGTCGTCGTCGTCGTTGAGGGCGTCGTAGACGCACCAGACAATGGAGGCGGGCAGGAGGTCTCTGACGGAGAGGAGGGGGGCGGCCGTTGCCGCCGTCGCCGCCGCAAACGACCGCAGCGCCTCCGCCGCCGCCAGCCGCGCGTCAAACGTCTGCTCGGCCTCGCTGGCCGACCGCATCATGGCCGCCCACGCGGCCAGCAGAGCGTGGCGGTCTTGTCCCGTGGCCGCATTCGTGGCCGCATCCGTGCCCGCGGAGAGCACAGCCACGACCGACCCGCTGACCCGCAGCACGGCGCACGCCAGCGTCGGGCTGATGTGGCAGGTGTGCCCGACGGCGGCCCAGAGGCGGGCGAGGAGGCCCGCGTCGACGGCCGCCTGTGTCTGCTCCTGCCTGGACGCCAGCAGAAAGTCCAGCACGTCGGCCAAGTGCACGAGCGCGCGGGCCTGCACGTCGGGCGGTGTGTCTGCGGCCAGGCAGACGTCCACGTAGACGCCACAGAGCCAGGAGGCCGTCTCGGGTGTTCTCTGGGTGCTGTTGTTGCTGCAGCTGCAGCTGCCAAACCACATCGCCGGCACGGCGTCGAGCAGTCGCGATGCCGTGTCCGGGTCAGCACTGGCAAGCCCTGCTAGCAGCGCCGGCAGCACGCTACGATCGCCGCGGGCCGCCGCCGCAAAGCTGGCCTGGAGGGCGCGCTGGGCCCGGAGGAGCGCAGAGGCCGGGGACGGGGACGGGGACGCAGAAGCGGACGCATCCTCGTGGACGAGCTCCCGTTCGAGGCCAGCGATGGCGAGCCCTTGTGCCAAGGCCAGACCGGCGGTCGTGTTGCGCGCCTCGAGGTAGGCGGCTTCAATCTCGGGGCAGGCGCGCACCAGCCGGTTCGCGGCCGCCAGGCCGTCGAGCAGGGCCACGACCTGGGGGAGCTTGTCTATGATTAGTCAGCATGTAAAAGGTCCAAAAAACTTGTAAGTGGTCGCCTCACCACACCCACCTGCAATGTCCTCCAGCTCGGCCACCCGGTGCAGCACAAACCGCGCCGCCAGCAGCGTGCCGTGCAGCCGGTTGGCCGACGTGGCCAGCTCGGCCGCCGCCGCCGCCAGCGCCGCCAGCCCGCCGGCCCAGTCGCGGCCGACGAGGAAGGCGCACACAGTGCGCGCGGCCATTTCGCGCACATGCCACAGCCGGCTACCCAGGTGCTGCACCACGGCGGCGTAGAGCTCGTCGCGCAGCGGCGTATCGGGCGGTGGGCCGGCCCGGCGAAGAATGTCGAGGGCGGGGAAGACGGACTCGGCGGCGGCCTGCTGGGAGGCGATGGCGAGCTGTCGATCGTTGCTGTTGTCGCCGTGGTCGTTGTCGTCACCACCACGAGGAGGACGCAGCAGCGCCAATAAAACGCCCGGCAGCAGCGGGTACTTGTTGTAGGAGACGCGGATGGTGTGGCCGTCCCAGCCCGACTGCAGCGACGCCTTGGTCTCGCCGGTGCCGAAGAGGCAGTCGATGAGGCTGCGCAGCAGCAAGAGGCCGCAGTTGCGGATGGCCCAGCTGCACGGTCAGCGGGCGAATGTTGAATGAAGAACGAGGAATAAATAACAAGACAAAGAATCAAACTCACACTTCAGATCGCAGCATGCTGGCCGCCAGCTGCAGACACTCGGGCAGCAGCCGCTCGGCCCGCTTGCTCAGCAGCGAGCTGCGGAAGACGTCGCGCAGACAGTTGAGCGCGTGCACCTGCGGCAGCCGCGAGCCGTCCGTCTCCCGCACGCGGGCCGGCTGTCGGGCAATGTCACAGGCCGTGCGCATAGCCTCGTCAAATGTCGGCCGGGGGGCGTTCGCCGCCAGGATGCCGGTAAACAGGCTGGGAATGCCGGCCGAGCGGCGGGTGGTCGAGACCTGCGACGTGATGCACTCGAGGGTGGCCTGTAGGTTAGAAGACAGAGACAGAAGACAGAGGCAGAAGATAAGACGAGAAGGAAAACAGAACCCACCTCGTACCACTGCACCACCAGCGGCTCGCCCGCCTCGACCGCCACCACCGGGTCCTGCGCCAGCTGGCAGCACAGCGTAAACGTCTGGGCCACCGTCGTCAGCGCGCCGCGGTGGCGCAGCGCCGCCAGCTGCGCACACGCCAGCGACCCGACGGCGGCAAAGACGGCCCGGCTCGGACACAGCGTCCCCGCCACCCGGCTGAAGCGCAGCGGCGCCACCATGGCCCGCAGCGTGTTGCTGGCCTCGCTCGTGGCCCGGAAGCTGTAGCTCAGCAGGTCCTTGGAGTCCAGCCCGGCCACGTCCTCCAGGTCCGCCGGCAGGTGGCCCTCGGGCGAGTCATCGCAGAGCACGTGACTTACCACGTGCCAGCTCCGCTCCGCCGCGGCAACCACGCGCATCTGCAGCGCGGCCAGGCCGGCGACCTCGACCTCGGCCGTGGCCGGCGTCGCGCACGGCTTGCTGCGGGCGAGCACGTCCCACGCGTACCGCACGGCCGCGAACTCGCCGTGCACAGGGCTCGTGGCCGCCGCGCCGCCGAGATCCGCCTCGGCCGCCGCAATCTTGGCCTCGAGCATGTCGAGGACCCCCTCCACGAGCCGCGTCCGCGCCGCCAGCCCGTCGGCCCAGCTGCACAGCAGGCCGCGGCAGCGCGCAGCACCGTCGGCGTGGTCGGCACGGCCCGTGCGCGAGGCGAGAATGTCGGCACGGGCGCTGAACTCTTGCAGGACGTCGTGGAGGGAGGAGGACGACGAGGAGGACGACGAGGAGGACGATGACGACAAGGCTGCAAACACTCGTGCCGCCACCACCTCCTGCGGGGCCATCCCCAGCAGCGCCGTCGCCGTCTCGCGCACGTCGTCAAACGGATCCATGACGAGGTCCAGCACGCATCGCACCCAGGCGGCGTCGTGGAAGAGCCGCTGCGCCACCGCCACGTCCAGCCCGTCTGACGATCCTCCACCGCCGCCACCGCCGCCGCCGCTGGCCGCCGCCATGGACCCCGACACGTCGCGTCGCAGCCGCAGCAGGCTCTGTGTGGCCCGCAGCGCGGTAAAGTGGCGCTGGTACGACGCGGTAGGGCCCAGCTCGTCGCGCAAAAAGGCGACGTACCAGGTGAAAAAGGCCTCGTGCTCGGCGAGCGTCTGCTGGACGAGGGCGTCCGACGGGCGCTCGCCCTGGCTCTTCTTCTTGGCCCGGGCCTCCTCCGGCTGCGCCTGCCACCGCTGCATGGCCGCAATGGCGCTCTTCAGCCGCAGGCCCATGTCGCGGCTGCGGCTCAGCAGCTCGTAGCGGAACTTGGCGTCCGACTCAGCGTGGCAGCCGGGCAGGTGCTTCTGCAGCAGCGCCAGCGCCGCCGCCGAGAACGGCTTCGTCGTCGACTGCGACGACACCAGCAGCGACAGCGCCAGCGACCGCACGTCGTACGACGCCCGCGCGAGCACGTCGTCGAGCACCGCCTCGTTGAGGACGACCACGCTGCCTGCGGACAGCTGTGGCTTGGCTGCCAGGTTCAACCCGGCGTCATCCACCAGTCCGGCCTTCTTGCCCACCTCCAGCGCCGACAGCTGCAGCACCGCATCGCTGTCCAGGCTGCTGCCGCTGCTGCCGCTGCTGCCGCCACCGGCCACCACCACCGCAGCCGCCTGCGTCCGGTTCAGGATCTCCAGCAGCTGCAGCGAGCTGGCCCGGTCCGCCTTGAAGAGCGGGATGAAAAAGTAGAGCTTGACGTCTTCGAGGATGGCCGGCTGCGCCGCCAGCCCGTCGCGCAGCCACCGCAGCCAGATCTCCATGAAGCGGTTGTCGCTGTTGTCCGTGTCGGTGTCGGTGCTCGCGCTGGCCGCCCGCAGGTGCGCCAGCACGCTCACCAGCAGCTTGCCCGCCACGGGACACACGTAGTGCAGCGTCATCCACGCAAACATGTCCTGGACAAAGGCCTGCCAGGGGGCGAGGCTGCCCTCGTCTTCTGGCTCCTTCTCCTGCTCCTGCTCCTGCTCCTGCTCCCGCTCCTGGCCCCGCTCCCGCTGCCTCCCATACTCGGCCACCACCGCCTCCAGCGTCACCACCCCCTTGGCCACCAGGTGGTTCAGCGACCCGATCGCCGACTTGACCAGCGGCCGTGTCGACCGCCGCCCCAGAATCGCCACCAGCGTCTGCACCACGTGTGCCCGCAGCGCCGCCCCCGTCCCCGCCGCGTCCGGGTTCTGCGCCACCAGCAGGCCCACCACGTCCAGCACCAGCTTCATCGACCGGTGCTGGTCCTTTTCGTTCCACTCCAGGTAAAAGTGGAACAGCCGCTGCGCCGTCGCCGCCGCAAACGCCCACTGCCGCACCGGCATCCGCGGCGACCGCGCGCAGTGCTGCACAAACCCGCACAGCTTCGTGCACGCGTTGACCGACGCTGCGCGCGACTGCGCCGACCTTTGCAGCAGGCGCACAAACAGGGCCTCGGCGAGTCTGAGGGTTAGCAGACGAAGAGACGTGAGAGAGAGAGAGAGAGAGAGGGGACACACTCTTCAGACTGGCTCTCGGGCTGCTCCTCCAGCCAGCCATACAGCGTGTTGGCGTTGGCCGTGGGCTCGTCCACGCTGGGAAGGGCCGGCAGCTCCATGTTGCCGATATATCAAACGCAAAAGGTGAGAAAAAGAGAAGAAAAAAAAAAAAAAGACAGCTGCAGCGGCCCCGCTGACAGAAGACCCTGCCTGACTGAACAATGCACTGGACGTTCAAGTCTGCGTCATGACCTGGCGTCTGCAAAATAAGCACGGCCGTTCTGCGTGTCTTTCATTTCGTGCCTTCAGCCGTGAATTGCAAATGCAGAGTCGTGTTGCCGTACCTGCCTATTTACATCTCAAAGGAGAAGTCGTCCATTTTGCTGAATTTTGCAGATGTCCCTTTAGAGGCATAATTGAAGTATGCAGATAACGGGTGAACCACCCGTCACAACCAACACAGCGGCAGCAGCACCCGTCAGCCGGAGGACGTCTCTACAGCACGGCCGACACCACAAGCCATACAGAGCATGAAGCGGTCAATGTGCAGGTCGCAGACAGACACCACCTGATATGCCGTCCTGATCGATGTCTTCCTGGTCGTGCTCGTCACGTGCTTCGTTTGCACGCCGAACGGCTGTAAGGCAGAGAGGAGGAGGAGCCCCACCCAATGGCCGAATTGGAAAAAAAAATAGAATAGAATGGTAAAAAAAAACGCACGGCCCCATCCGAAATCGACGAATTTTCTGGTCCGAATTTCATCGACGACTCTTGTCTCCACGGCCGCGACACGCACAACGAGGACCACACCTGCTCCGGGCCGGCTGTCTGCTTCTCTCTTTTCATGATAGCTTAGACAATTACACTCTTTCGTTCCCGGCGACTGGCCTTGCCTCCAAGAGACCTCCAAGGAGACTCTCAACTTTGACTACTCTGACCTTGTTCTCTTCTCTGGTCTCCCCTCCCTCGACTTCTCTCCTCCCCTCCTCCTCCTCCCCCCCACGTCGGCCTCGGCCTCTCGCCGGTGTGCCGCCTCCTCGACCCCCCCCCCCTCCACCATGTCGATCTGGGACGCCCTGACAGGGCGCAAGTCCTCATCCCACACGCCAACAGGTACGCCGTCTGCGCCCGGCCTCGACGTGCCGCCAGCGCCGCCGTCTCCGTCCTCGTCCTCGTCCTCGTCCTCCTCTGCCGCCTTTGCGCCCCCACCACACCAGACCATGTTCGACCCGACCGGCACCGGCGGCACCGGCGCCGATGTGTTTCTGCAGAGCTCGGCGTTTGCCGACCCGACGCAGCTGCACCCGCTCGCGGGGCTGAACCAGGAGACGCTCGAGTACATTGCCATGGAGGACTCGGCCCTGTCGGACCTGCCGGGCTCGCAGTCGGTGCTGCCGTCGCGCGGCTTCACCGACGACCTGTGCTACGGCACCGGCATCACCTACCTGGCCGCCCTGTCCATCGGCGGCGCCTGGGGCCTGCAGGAGGGCCTGCGCCGCTCCACGGGGCAGCCCCCCAAGCTGCGCCTCAACTCGGTCCTCAACGCCGTCACCCGCCGCGGCCCCTTCCTCGGCAACTCGGCCGGCGTCGTCGCCATCACCTACAACTGCATCAACTCCTACATTGGCTACCTGCGCGGCCGCCACGACGCCGCCAACTCCGTCGCCGCCGGCGCCCTCAGCGGCATGCTCTTCAAGAGCACCCGCGGCCTGCGGCCCATGCTCATCTCGGGCGGCATCGTCGGCTCCGTCGCCGCTGCATGGACGGTTTGTCTTCCCTGCTCCTTTCTTCTGCTACTTTGCTAATCCACAGCTCTCTCGCCGCACCTTCTTCCCCATCCCGGAACCCATCTCGGAATAGACAGGCCGGTCGATCGGAAATGGAAAAGGAACCCCCCCCGGCTCGGCCAGCGTCGAGAAGCGGCCCTGGCACCTGCTTTTTGGGTATGTTATGTGAACGAATCTACTTGTCACAACTGGTGGGTGACCGTTTTTATTCTTCTTTTTTTTTTTTGTCAATGCTGCGGCTGGGGTTGGGAGGTCATGCATTTTTTTATCATAGCAACGCGCGCGGTCGGCCGCATCAGGGTCGTATACATCTTCTCTCTCTCTCTCTACTCCTTTGGCAACTGTACTCTAGACGCCCACTTTTTCTTTTTTTTTCCATGTTGTGGCTATTTCCCGCGTCTGCTCCCCCTTCTTCTTTCCACATAGAGGCCGCTCGGGAAGGCGCGCACACTGGCGTGTGCTGGCAGGCGTTCTCGGACTGAAAAGGATTGAATAAAGCATTTCAAGTCGCTGCTTCCGCACAATGTGACCAGTCCAACGTGGTGGCCATGTCTGGTCGTCTGGTCGTCTGGTCGTCTGGTCGTCTGGCCTCCTATTTGTTTACATGCCACCTCTTGCAAATGTTATCGTTCCTCTGGCCGCCAATTCTGAGCCATTATCCCACGGCGTTGCCCTGACTGCATCTTCGCTACGAACACGCGACATCTACACGAAAGGACGATTGCCTCGCAAACGACTCGGCCGGCATATTCATTCCCTGCGATTTTCCAGATGGCGCCTCGGAAAAGAAAGAGCGCGCCCCGGAAAATAAAGTCTAAGCCGCTCTCCAACAGTGACAGCAGCGAGGCCCGCCCAGGGCGGAAGAAAGCGATCCCGCGAATGTCTGCTGCAGTGCTTCAGCCGAAGCTTGAAGGCATGGGACCGGGCGGGCAGCCTTCGGGAGACCATCTCGCAGCGCCGAATAGTAAGGCCTTTACTGAATTCCAGCTCTAGCAGCCGAAGGAAGTGAAAAGGGCACCCAAGGTCGGAGTCTGCCTGGATCCTGGAGCCTTGGCGTTTAAAAAGCACCAGATGGCGGCGGACATGCCGCCGCCTCCCACGGTGATCGAAACCCTCACCACGCAGCTCAACACGGCCTCGCCGAGTCCCGTCCCATCCGATCCGCAACAAGGGCAGGTGATGCTGGATCTGCATGATTTGGCGCCGCTGGATATCGAATCGCTGGGGTTGGAACCGCTTGACCTAGAAGCGTTAAACTTCAAGTCCAGAGACGACGATTATTCGCTGTTCGAGCAACGAATCATCGAGGAGACATCAAATGGCGGCGGCAACCCTTTGGTGAACGACGTCTTCCCCGAGATGATCGCGTTTGACGAGACGAACACGGGTGATGCCGTGGAGCAGTGGACGAAAGAATGGCTTGCTGAGCAAAAGGATTTGCAGGACGGCAAAATAGACGGTAATATGGTGTAGCCTCTTCTCTGGCGTGCTATTGTGCATTGGTTACCTGGAATTGGAGTGTTTGGGTATTAATAAAGCGTGCTGTGATCAGCTATTTTTATCCCAGCTTCCTCTGGTCTCTGCCCACTCCTGCCGACTTGATTTGCTTCCCTTCACTTTTACGTCAGAGCAGCACGAAGCAAGCACAGGAGAACAAGAGAACAAGAGAACAAAAGAACACACGCCTACACGCCATCAGCCAACACCACCATGTGCTTCCCCTGCTGGCCCTTTTCCGACGTCTACCTCGAGGACGACCCCATGCAGCCCTACCGCCGCAGCATGTACCAGTACGAGTGGAACGGACAACAGTGGGTGCTGAGAGAGACGAATGTGGGTTGCTCTTCTGCTCTTTTGTCTTTTGTTCTGCCGTTCCTGCCTTTCTTGTCTGTCTCGCCTATTTTTACTGCCCCTCCTCCCCCGTCTTCCTCTCTCGCCTGCCTGTTCCGCCTGCCTAACTCGTCTGCCTCCGCGTGGCCTCTCATCTCGGACTCACCTGCCACATGACCTGCTTCTTTCCCTGTTTCTCTCCGTTCTCGGCGCTTCTCTGGCCTGATGTCTCAAACGTGCGTGAATTCACGGCAGAGTGAAAATTTCCTCGCCTGATCTGCTGGCACCCTTTGTCCTTCCTCTCGTCCTATGCTCTCTTTCGTCCCTTTGACCCCCCCCCTCCATCTCCTCTCTTTATCCACCCAAGAGGAACATGTCTTCATCGCCCTCATCGTCGCCCACGACGAAACATCTAAAGAACCGAGGCCGGCACATCTCATTCAATCTTGGCCCAGCAAACCCGTCTTCGTCTTTTCCGGCTGCGTCTTCGTCTGCTGCACCTGCCAAGCCACGCTACCATCATCGCCACCACTCGCAGTCCTCACAATCACACTCACATTCCCGCCCGCCGTCCTCTCAGCAAGGCTCCAACCGCTGGACCCGGGTCGACAGCGTAGACGACAAGGAGAACGACGACGGCTTCGCCAGCGACACAGCCAAGGCCAAGCCACGCCCCAGCAAGGCCAGCACTGCCGGCATCGGCGTCGGCGTCGGCATCGGCGGCCTCCCTCTG
The DNA here is from genome assembly GCA_014183095.1 of Harringtonia aguacate. Taxonomy (NCBI): domain Eukaryota; kingdom Fungi; phylum Ascomycota; class Sordariomycetes; order Ophiostomatales; family Ophiostomataceae; genus Harringtonia; species Harringtonia aguacate. The sequence continues at coordinate 900,214 of JACCPH010000001.1, forward strand.
CACACCACCACTGCCTCCGCCGCTGCTGGCGGAGCGGCCCTTCCCGGATCGAGCGTGCCCGCAGCTCCAGGCTACAATCCAGCCCTCGGCGTGAACCCCGTCTTCACGTATATCAACGGTCCCCAGCAGCAGGCACAGCCGCCATTTGCCTTGCAGTCCTACCCCAGCTTGGCCGCCAACATGGCCGACGCTTCCAGCACGGGAATCAGCTTCATCCCCGGCGTGCCCGACGCCACCAACGGGCCCATGCTGCACACCTACATCCCACGCAATGACCCGCCGGTCGTGGCCGTGCCGGGCCCGGGCGGCGTCGGCGTCGTCTACGTGCAGCAGCCGCAGCAGCAGCCGGCGGTCGGCTTCACCACTGTCAGTTCACTTTGCTGTCCCTCCTGCATGCCGCTCAGTGGTGGCAGCGGCGGCGGTGGCGGCTTCTGCTGCTACCAACACGGCTACAGTTATGCGTCGCTGTCACCTGCTCCCTTGCCTCTGCACATGTGCTGCTCTCCGCCTTCACCATATTACTACTATGCAAGTGCCCAATAGTTGTTGTCGACCGCTCATCTCCTCCTGCTTCACCATTGCACTTTTCTCTGGCGAGTAACCCAGAACGGCACGAGAGATACACGAGGCAGCAGCCGGAGGGAGGGTGGCTGCCACAAAGCCCAGGCCAAGTGGTCTGCCTGTCCGCGTTTTGCTGGTGCTATTTCACCTCCTCTACAGAAAATGGGTGGAGTGTCTGCAGGGCGATCGCGTGCTAACGAAAGTGACAAAACCCAGGCCCAGGGAGTCCCCCTTTCCAGCATACCCATCAACGCCGCCACGATCGCCGCTACGACCGCACCCATCGTGCCCGGCATGCCACAACCTGTGCTCGTCCAGCAACCAATGGCCTATTGCGGTGGAGGCGGCATCGGCGGCATCGGCGCCCCGCCGACGGTGATGATGATGCCCGGGGCAGGCGGCGGCCCTGGTGGCATCCCTGTGGTGCCAGGTAACTATACCGTTGCTGGGGGAGTGGGCGGTTTGGGCTTCGGCATCCACCCTGAGCCTGCTCTGGGCGTGGGCCAAACGCCCGGCGAAGTGATGCAGGAGCAGCTAGAATTTGCCTATGCCAACAATCTGTACGAGCCACAGGATTTTAAGCCAGCCGACGACGACAAGTCGCGCTTCTACTGGGTCCGCGAGCTCGACGGCAACTGGACCCAGCGCAGTCGCGCCACCGTCGACCGCATCGGCTGCCGCTGGTACATTACTGACGCCGGCGTCTTTTACGCGGTACGGCTGCCAAATTAGGCCGACAGGCTGGCAGGCACGGTGCGACGTTGTCCGACTGATTTTTCTGTGCTTGCGCTTCGTATTTTATATGGTTCTGTTTCGGTGAGACGTTGGTGGGCGGCAGACTATACGGCAGAGAGGATTATACGAGGGGGGGCAGGAGTAGAAGTGCATCCGACTTTTTTCGTCTTTTCTTCGTCTCTTTACAGTCACGACTTGTTATGCAGATGACCGTGAATGCCTAATGCTATTGTGAAGCCATTGGAGGGTTTGTATGATGCGGTTCTATATTATGATTCGTCCTCGGCTTGACACTATGGCTGTGCGAACAAGGGAAGGTCTAACGCTATGTACTGCGGCTGCTGCGGCCTTTTCTGCCACTATCTCTGCCACTTTTCTGCCACTTTTCTGCCATTATTTCTGCCGCTCCGCCTCCTCCCACCGCCGGTTGATCTGGACGTTTTGCCAGTACGTCCACGCGGCGACGGCCAGTCCCAGCGGCGGACACAGCAGCAACATGTTGTGCCACCAGGGTGGGCTGGCGGCGCGCACCTGTGCCATGGCGGCGGCGAGCTGGGCGGCGAGCTCGTCGCGGGAGCCGTCGTTCCAGAGGACGATGCCGTGGGTGCCTGCGTCAGGAGTGTCAGGAGTGTCCGGGGTGCCCCCATTCCTCGCCGCGCACCGCCGCGCCTTGTCGCGCACGTCGCCCTGGCTGCGTACGCGGTTGGCGGCGTCCTCGGCAGAGAGGTGAGTGTCGCGGGCGCGCAGGCGGGCCATCTGCCGCTCGGGGTCGCGCACGGCGACGACGACGACGGTGCCGCACAGCACGTCGAGCCGGCTCTCAAAGAGCAGCGGCACGTCGAGCACGACGGCCCAGCAGCCGGTGGCGTAGCAGCGCGCCAGCATGCGGTACATGGCGGCGCGCACGGCGGGGTGGACGATGCCGTTGAGCACGGCGCGGTCGCGGCGGTGGGCGGCGTCGTCGCCAAACACGCGGCGGCCCAGGGCGGCGCGGTTGAGCCCGTTGTCAGTCACCAGGTCCGGCGTCGTCGGCCCAAAGTACGCCACAATCTTGCGGTACGCCGGCGTGCCCGGCTCCACCACCTGCCGCGCCAGCTTGTCCGCGTCGATCACCGGCAAGCCGTACGGCGGCGCCGCCAGCAGCCCCGACACGGTCGACTTGCCCGTCGCAATCGACCCCGTGAGCCCAATGAGCAGCATGGTTGCGGGGGGTGGCTGGGCTCGTGGCTCGTGGCTCGTAGCTCGTGTACTGTTTCTTTCTGCTGCTGCTGTCGTTGCTCGTGATGTGTAGCCTCGGCCGGTGACTCTTTTGCATATCCCCGCTCTAATAGCCGGTGGGTTCGCTTAGTCACGCTGGGGCTTGCAAATACGAGCACTCCTACAAATACGCGTAATACATGTACCTACGGGTAATGTTCGGAAGCCGCACCCCGCACTGGACCCCCTGTGGGTCTGCTGATGACGGACATGTTGCATTTGTATTTAGTGCATTGTATTTACTGGGGAAGCCCTTATTACTGGCGTTCTTGGTCCTCTACAACGTCAACGTCCCCTCCAGAGGCAGGTCTCGGCTGCTGCTGCCCACGTACACGGCATACGAGCCGCCGACGAGCTGCCACTCCTGCGCAGTGGCGTCCCAGGCGCTGAGATCGCGCCGCGTCAGCGGGAACGACACGGTGGCGCTGGCCTGGGGCTGCAGCACCACCTTTTCAAAGCCGCGCAGCTGGCGCACGGGCTGGTCGTCGCCCGGGACGGTGACGTAGAGCTGGGCCACCTCGGCGCCCTCGAGCGCGCCCGAGTTGGTCACCGTGGCCGTCACCGTGGCCAGCGTGTCCCACAGGTCGGCGTGGCCGCCCTCGACAATGTCGCCGGTCGGGTACGTCGACAGGTTGGCGTAGGCGGACGCCTTGCTGACGGCCAGGTCGGAAAAGGCAAACGTGGTGTAGCTCAGGCCAAAGCCAAAGGGGTAGCGCACCGTCGTGTTGTCCTGGTCGTACGCGCGGTAGTCGATAAAGACGCCCTCGTCAAAGTCGGCCTGCGGGAACAGCTCGTACTCGCCCTCGGGGTAGCTGGCGTTGTACAGGTTGCCCAGGTCGGTCTCGTTCTTGGGCACCGAGTACGGCAGCTTGCCGGACGGGTTGGCGTCGCCGTAGAGGAGCGACACGAGGGCCTCGCCGGCGTCCTGGCCCGGCAGGTGGGCAAAGATCAAGGCCGTCACGTTCTCGTGGTCGATAAACTGGTCGACCAGGCGCATGCCGGCATTGTGCAGCACGACAATGGTGTTGTTGCACTGGGCGGCGACGTGCAGGATCAGCCCGTCGGTGTAGTCGTCGTGCAGGCCGGCGCGGTCCTCGCCCTCGGTGGCGTAGGCGTTGCCGATGACAATGCAGGCGTCGGACATGGGGTCGACGGACGGGTAGCTGTTGTTGGGGTTGACGTCCCAGAAGAGGCTGGTGCCGTTGCTGTAGGCGCGGGCGCTGAGGGCGTCGAGCGGCGAGCGGATGTAGGCGGGCTCGTTGGCGCCGGAGCCGCCGCCGGACACGAGGACGCCGCCGGCGTTGATCTGCGGCCGGTCCGAGTCGTAGCCGTAGGTGCCGCCGTTCCAGCCGCTGTTGCTCGTCGGGTTGAACCGGTCCGGCGTGCGCGCCGAGTAGCCAAAGACGGAGAGGAGGCGCACCGACTGCAGCGGCAGCGCACCGTTGGTGTTCTTGACCAGGACGTGGCCCTCGATGGCGCCGTCGAGCAGCGTCTGCTTACTGGCGGCGGTGTGGCCGACGACGATCTCGTGCTCGGTCAGCAGGCTGAGCGGCATGCCGGCGCCCGGGTCGTCAAAGACGGCCAGCTGGTCCTGCTGGAACTGGTACCAGTTGGCGACGACGCGGGTGGCCATGTCGGTCACGCGCGACTCGGCGACGGAGCCGTTGTTGACGGCCTCGACCAGCTGGTCGCCCCAGTACGACGAGCCGTAGGGCATGACCATGTCCATGCCGGCCAGGGCCGACGCCACGCCGCTGTGCTGGGCGCCCCAGTCGGACATGACAAAGCCCTGGAAGCCGAGCTCCGTCTTGAGCACGCCGTTGAGCATCTTGCTGTTCTGGCAGGCATACGAGTTGTTGATGCGGTTGTACGAGCACATGACGTTGCCGGTGCCGGCATGGACGGCGTCCTGGAAGGGCCTGTTTTGTCAGCCAATGTCATTCGCACACAGTGCCAACGCAGACATACCACAGGTACAGCTCGTGCAGCGTCTTGTCGTCAATGTTGGACGACACCGCAGACACATTGCCGCTGGGGTTGCGGTCGGTTTCCTGCTCGTTGCCGATAAAGTGCTGGTCATGTCAGCGTATGTCTGCCTGTCCCGGAGTCCAGGCGGTCTCACCTTTACGCTCGTGGCAACGCCCTGGGCCTGCATTCCAGTAACAGTCTCATAGACCAGGGCACCGCAGAGATAGGGGTCGTTTGAGAAGCCTGGCTGTCAGCACATGCATGGTGTCGTGCATCCGTCGACAGCTTTTCCGGAAGCTCACCTTCCCAATTGCGTCCGTCGAGGGCAATGCGTCCGAGAGGTCCGACGACCGGTCCCAGCGCAATGTTGACGCCCTTGGCCCGGAACTCGCTGGCCATGTAGGTGGCCCTCTGGTAGGAGAGATTGCGATTCCAGCTGTGGAAAAGTTAGCTGAGCAGCACACCTGCGTGAGTTTGTGTGGACATACCTGGCTCCGACGTGGATTCCGGATGGCCAGCTGCTGACGTAGTCGGTCGTCCGCAGGCCGTTTCCGGCATCGCTGACGCAGAGACCCGGGAAGTCGAGGCGCGAGATGGCCGCAATGTTGCCGGAGCAGATGTTGTCACTGTCGTCATAGCCGCCGGTGAGATTGACCTGGTGGTCAGCGGGAGCAGAGATCTAGGGAAGCAAAGGGAGGGTGGCGACATACCTTTTCTTCCAGCGTCATCTGGGCGACCAGAGCCGAGGCCTTGGCGTACGCCGAGGCCCAATCGCCCGTCCCCGTCATGTTGGGGGACGGATAGACGGCGGGCGAGTCGCCGTAAAAGTACGAGTCTTCTGTGATGATGGTATCAGCGGCACCGCCTTGGCCATACTGCAGGGCCACGAGGGCCAGGCCGGCGAGGCTGCTGCGCCAGAGAGAAGCCATGCTTGCAACGTTGGACAGTTGGATCAGATGGGTCTTCCTGAGAGTCTGGAGAATGCATCTAGCTGCCTGTACGCCTGGACAAGACCCGAGTTTTATTTATACTTTGCATCCCGACCCGACACAACGTCGGCCATCACGATCTGCCGACTCGCCGAGGGTCGTCTGGCTCTGCCTCTGATTACATAACCACCTGAATCAGCTCGTGCAAGTGGTATCGGGCCGTTTACGACAGGTGCAAGAGCAACCGAGGAGAAAACATGGGACTACGAACGCCTTGGCCATCCAATGTCTGGTCGGATGCGCCGCCCAAGGTGTGGTCGTCTGGGGGGGGGAGACGACGGTGATGCGGGGTTTCGTGAACTGTTCTTTCTGTCCTTCTGACCTCTCGGCGCTTTTGGGCGGCTCTTCTCCATGGCGGAGTTGACCGTTCTGGACCCCGAACGACTTCTTCTCCACGTCGACGGAGGCTAAAGAGCCAAGGCAGGGGGGTATCACAGACGGCAGGGCCGACATTCCGAAGACCTGTCGCCCGTTCATCATAAGATTGAGTTCTGACAAAGCTTGCGCGTCCCCAGAAAGTTTGTGTGCGCATCATGGGGTCCCTGGGGTCTTGGATGCAGCGAAAAATATTGGAACGGACGAGAAGCCGCATGGAGAAAGAAATGAGGTGACGATGCACACCTGTTGAAAAAGTTCAATCGAAGAGGCTGACCTCGGGGTGGATCCCCGCATCCCGGCCGTCGACAAGCACCCCGAATGCCGTTTCCCCCTTCTGAGCAGCAGAGATCAGCCAAGAGCAACAGAGAGCAGCCAAGCACAGCTCGGTCCGTCACCCTTCTGCTGCCGGTCGCTGCTGTCGGCAGCGTCGCCTGGCAGAAGCGATCGATCGACGAGGGAGAGTTGCGGTGTCCCCGGGGAGGGAGGGTGACGTTGCGGAGAAATTAGCGCCGACGACAATCCGGGGTGGCTCACGTTTTATCGTGTCCTGGTCCTGCGGAGGATGTGCAGAGCCCAGGGTGGCGGCCAGACGCTTGAGCCAGAGGTTATTCCACTTCCCGACGGGCTTCCCGTCCAACAGCGGTTAGGCCTCGGCGACAAGGGACCGGCCCATGCAAACAAAATGGCCACCGTCAGGTTATTGCTGGCGAATCCTTTGACTTGATGGCACTATGCCAGAGAAAGAATCGTGGCCTAGCTTAGCCAACAGAGACACAATGACACCCTGTTCGAACAACGACAGTACGCTAGCCGACACCCCCCTCCCCTCCCCCCCGCCAGTCGGTGCCAGTCGGTGCCAGTCGGTGCCAGTCGGTGCCAGTCGATGTTCGGTCGTTGTTCCTTATTCCCTCACCTCCTTCTCATCTTTCCGTGGTCTCTCTCACGATACATCACTTTTCACCGCGTCCGCCACACGCATGACCGCTCCGCGTATTGATTTCCAATCTCCTCTTATTGGTTTTAGTGGGCAGTGCTACCATGGCCCCTGCAGAGTCCCGAGACCCGGCCGCTGCCCTGTCGGCCGACAGGATATCGGCCGATGCCCAGCCAGCTCAGGTGGCTGCTGACCCCACCACCGCTGCCAAGGCATCTTCCGGTCCAGACCCGTCGGCTGCTGTCAATGGTGGTGGTGGTGGTGCCGGAGATGATGGTGGTCCACCCATGATCATGGCCCGCCGGCTGTCTCTGGTCTCGTGGGGCGACGGCAGCGCGCCGTCCATGCCGGCCGTGGACGACGGCGATCTGGATGAGGATTCCAGCACAGACATGCTGAGGTGAGGCATTCATTCACTCGTGCGACCCGCATTTCGTATTTCGTGTCTTCTGACAACCAGGTCGACTACCACGTCTCTCCGGTCGACCATGTACGACTACGTAGAGGAAAACGGCCGGACCTACCACCGGTACAAGGCCGGCAGTACGTCAGCGCCACGATCTGCCTGCTGCACAGCACAGCTGCTGACAGCGCTACATAGAATATCCACTGCCGAATGATCTGCAAGAGCAGGCAAGGCTGGGTGAGTAGCGCAGCCGGGTCGGGAACCCGCTTACACCGTCTGCTGACACACCGTCCGCTGACACGGCCAGACCTGCAGCACGCCCTCTTCATTCTAATGGCCGGTGGCAAATCGTTCCTCGCACCGGTGGAAAACCCGAAGCACGTGCTGGACTTTGCGACGGGCACGGGCATCTGGGCGATTGAGCTGGGTATGGTTGATCGAGATCTCTGTCCGCTTTCCCGCTCTGCTCTCTGACGTCCACAGCTCTCCAGTATCCCGACTGCGAGGTCTTGGGTACCGATCTCAGCCCCATCCAACCCGAGTTGTAAGTCGGCTGTGCCACAGCTGTGCGCATGTGGTCCGTGCCGCTGACCGTGCCGCTGTCCGTGCCGCTGACCGTGCGAATCGTACAGTGTCCCCTCCAACTGCCACTTTGAGGTCGAAGACGCCGAGGACGAGTGGGCGTTTGCCCAGCCCTTTGACCTGATCCACGGCCGCGCCATCATCTCCTGCTTCCGCCACCCAGACGCCATCTTCCGCTCCGCCTTCCACAGCCTCAAGCCGGGTGGCTATCTCGAGATCAAAGACCCCACCTTCCCCGTCCGCTTCGCCGGCGATCCGCCGCCGCCGGGCACGCCGCTGCAGCGCTGGCAGGAGCTCATCACCGAGGGCGCCATCAAGGCCGGCCGGCCCTGGGCCGACACCACCCGCTACAAGGAGTGGTTCGAGGAGGTCGGCTTCGAGGACGTCGTCGAGCGCACCTTTTACTGGCCCATTGGCACCTGGCCCCGCGGCCACTACTACAAGACCCTGGGCGCCTATGTCCAGCAGGACCTGCTGCACGGCCTCGAGGCCCTCGGCCTCCGCCTGCTGGGCGTGCTGGGCTGGTCGGTCGCCGACATCAAGGCGCTGGTCGCAGACGCCCGGAAGCAGGTGCTGGACCCAAAGACCCATGCCTACTTTGAGGTGTAAGTCGCGCATCCCGCCCACTTGGCCCGTTTCATCCGTCTTTCGGCCGATTACCTAACATGACAGGATCACCATTCATGGGCGCAAGCCCGGCGGCCCACCCAAGGCAGAGAAGACGGAGAAGACGGAGAAGACGGAGATAGCAGGGTCAACCGAAGCGATGTGAGCGCTCATTCTCGTATCCGCCCACGTCTCGCCAGCCATCGTCAAGTGGTGGACCGCCCTCTCTTGCAACAACCTCTTCCTCTGTGCGCTTTCTTTCGTTTGGACATATTTATGTTTTACATTACATACATACATAGAATGGACTGAATAGACAGCGGTTTGACAGCCAGCTGGATCGGGTCGCTGGCATGTCGAATACAGCTCATGATACCTAATTCATTCCTCGTCAGCGACTTCATTTTTCCTCTTACCTCATTCACACACCTATCCGCTGCTTTCAGTGCAACTCTGCGCCGTATTCGCGCCGGTTGGTCCGCGCCACGGAGTTTCTCGTCTTGGCAGGATGTCTCTTGACCCAACCCCACTGTGCTGTGCCGTCTGATTACATACGAGTATGAGTATGTACTCATACATCGTATCGCCCAACACGGCAAGAGATGCTGCTGCCGAGTCCCCACTGCCCCCACGCAGACGGGCGAGATCATTTCCGTCACTTGCACGTCGATCCCGGCACAAACCGATGTCGGCATGCAGGCAGAGAAGAAGCACAGAAGGAAAAAAAAGAAAAAAAAAAAAAAGAGAGAGAGAGCATGATGGTTCAGCCTTGCAGCTTGTGTCGATCAGCCAGTCTTCTTGGGTCGTATGCGGTATGCACGCTCGACACGGTTCCTTCCCGAAGTCTTGGGAGCATTAGTCAGGGGATGATGATCACGTCGCTGCAAAATGTTGGGAACCAGAGACCTTTTCCTACATGCAGCACGAAAAGTTCCAGTGTGTAAGAACTGGCCAAAAAATAAGAACAAGAAAAAAGAAAAAAGAAAAAGAAAAAAGGAAGAAAAAAAAAAAGAAAAACAGCCCACACCGTTCTCGGCTCCATTCACAGACCAGAATGAGGTGTTTAGCTGCCGGAGCCAGGTCGTAAGAGGAGAAGCTTCCGTTGTCCAGGGGTGCTCTTTAACACTGCTAAGGTTAACTAGCCTTTCGGCTCGCGCGAAGCATAATGACAAAGAGGCTAAAAGGGGGGGCCTACAGGGAGGATACACGAGGATACACATTAACGGATGGCAAGGAGGGGGGGTCACCAACGTCAAGGAGGTGGGTCTACCACGGTTCGTGCCAGTCAAACAAATAAACAAGCATCCGTCCAAACTTTTCTCTTGCAATTTTTTTCCTCAGTGATCAACTCTAAATGCATTCTATTTACATCTCAAAACGTTTTAAATAATAGTTGTATGATATAAGAGTCAAAAACAACATAAAACAAGTTTATTCGTTAATATATTCCATTGAAGAAAGTTGTGCTGATTATCGGGTCAGTCAAGCTGACCCATAAAAGACCCACTTATAAGGAATCCACTATTCATCCGTTGAACTGAATCTTGTGTCTGCAGGTCCATCTGATTAGATATTTTCCTGTTTCTCGCCGGAAGTTTGTCATTCAACGCCGAGTCTTTGTAAGAGACTAGGCAGTCGGCCGTTTCGGAGTTGCGAGCCCAGTGGCACTACCTGCATGGTCCTGGCTCAAGGTATCAGTTTGGCAAGGGAGCTGGGAGCTCTTGGCGTCAGCTCATGGAAAAAATGTATGGCTACGAGGGCGAAGAGTACATACCAGTACGAGTGCTCAGGAAAAGGAAGGTGCGGTCAACAATGGGTACCAAACACACAAATATATAAAGGGCCTGGGACTTTCGGTGGCGTGAAAAGGCTCCTTCTGTTCTTCTTCCTCGTGCCAGCCAGAAACGACAGCCCGCCCCTCTTCTCTGTCTCCTCGGCCTAGCTCCTTCCTCTTGTTTGAATTCCAGGCATCTTCAGTTCACAATGCGCTCTTCATTCATCTCTGCCGCGGCCCTCTTGGCCACCGGTACCCTTGCGGCCCGTCCGTTCCTGGACGAGCCCGACACAGGCATCGAGGACGTGCTGGGCGACCTGGCCAAGGGCGTGCTGCCGGACCTTGACGACATGGTGGCCCTCAACGACTTCCAGTGGGCAGCCCGCAACTACCTGCCGGCCGCCAACTACACGTACTACCGCAACGGTGCTGGTGGCGAGTGGTCTTACCGCAACAACCTCGAGGTCTACAACCGCTATCGGTTCACCCCCAAGACCGTGGTCGACATTACCGGCATTGCCGATTCCATGACCACCACCATCCTGGGCTACAATTTCTCGTCACCCCTGTTCATCTCTCCCTGCGCCCGTGCCGGCTACGGCCACGAGGATGCTGAGCTCAACATTGTCCGGGCTGCCAACACCAGCAACGTGGCATACATTGTAGGCCATTTCCCTCACTCACTCACTCTCTCTCTCTTTATATCCTGTCATCCTAACCAACCTCTACACACAGGTCTCTGGCTATGCCACCCTTCCCTTCGAGACGATCGCCGCTGCTGCCGGCAAGGACCAGGTCCTGTTCAGCCAGATCTACTTCAACAACAATGACACGTACAACACGGAGCAGATCCGCGCCTCCGAGGCTGGGGGTGCCAAGGCGCTTGTCTGGGCCGTCGACTCGCCGGGCAGCCCCAGCCGCCAGCGCGCCGCCCGCTACGGTGTCACCTCTGCCAACAGCGTGTTCCTCAGCAACACCTGGGAGCGCTACAGCAACCTGGCCAACCAGACTGACCTGCCGCTCGTGCTCAAGGGCATCATGACCGCCGCCGACGCCCGCTCCGCCGTCGACCACGGCGTCCCGGCCATCATCCTCTCCAACCACGGCGGCCGCAACCTCGACGGCTCGCCCTCCTCCCTCGAGGTCGCCCTCGAGATCTACAACGAGGACCCCTCCATCTTCCAGCAGATCGAGGTCCTCGCCGACGGCGGCGTCCGCTACGGCACCGACGCCCTGCGCCTGCTCGCCCTCGGTGTCAAGGCCGTCGGCATCGGCCGCCCCGTCATGTTCTCCAATGTCTTTGGCGAGGAGGGCGTCACCAAGGCCCTCAGCCTCATCAAGAACGAGCTCACCAACGACGCAGCCAACCTCGGCGTCCCCGACATCAAGGCCATCAACGCCAGCTACGTCAACTGGACTCCCAACTTTTGGTACAGCTAGACAGCCACTGTCAATTTTTTGTTGATGCCTGTCAAGACGGCCAAACCACCAAAAAAAAATCTACCGCCTGACTCATGGTTTCTGTACATAGTTTCTGTACATATCTCGCATTTATTCTCCTGTATCATAAGCAGCAAGCTTTCGCAATGCTCGCTCACTGATAAAACATTTATAATGAGCTTTCGTGCCTCGTCTAACCCGTGATGTGACTTCCTCTGTCATTTTGATGAGCCTCGGCGGATATGTGAGTAAGAGGGCACACAATCTACCCTACAAAGGAAGTCACTACCAGCACGCGCTCCTTCCTTCCACAATCACTTTGTCACTACTCCCTCCACTCCTTCCACACCTTGCCTACCGTGTTTTCATCTGTGATTTCTTCTTCTGATCTTGTGCCTTCCGCCTTCCTTCTGACGCTCACTTTTCCCGTTTTAGGAAATCTCAATTAAACTGGGTTTGGTCTTTCCTTCCTAGTTCATTTTGCCCGTTTTGTGAAAATTTTTGTTTGCTTTCTTTTCACATCTTGATTTTGACCTTCTCTCTCTCTCTCTTTCAGCATCTCAAATTGGACCTGACTTTTCAGTCACATTGCCAGTCATTTTCCCTCATCCAATCCCACCAAACTGCTGCTGCCTGGTATCCGTGGGGTAGACCTTCGTTCCGATTCTGTTTATTGATTCGGTCTCTCGGTGCTTTGCTGCTTTTACTTTCGCTTCATTTCACTCTACAGACCTGGAGTTCCTTCTCTCGTTCCATTTCCAATTAGGTTCCAATTTCTCGTTTTTCTATGACCCGATTGTGGTAGTTGTCTAAAGCTTCTGTGGTATTCTTTTCACGACAAACCCTTACAGAGGCAGTTTTTTGAGGACAACTTTCTTGTGTCCCTCGCCGAAAGTTACTATCACCACATCTGGCGTCCATTGATCGTTACCGCACTCGGTTTCTCCTACCGGAAAAGCATACACATAAATAGCAGAGAAAATTTCCTGCCCTGAAAAAAAAGAAAGATGCCCCCAAACTCGTTTGCCGAATGGGTGATTGGACAAAACTTGCCCAAGCGGGCACGGAAACCTAATACTCCCACGAACAACGAGGTATTCCAATACAAGCTGGAGCTATACACTGATGACGAGGGAAACACCGAGAAGGTTGCGCTAACCTATCCCCGGGCTGGCCATTCCGAGAAGAGCACACCCACACAGTCAGAGAACCAGCTGGCCAAAAAAGTCTCGTTCACAAACCCGCCCAAGCCAGTTCTGAAACAATCAGTCACCGCCGCTGCCGAGGAAGAGCATGCTGGTGCTTCAAGTGTGTCTGGCATTGGTGCAGATACCGGCAGTGCCGCGGAAGATGAGTCCAGCGGAGATGAGCTGCAAAGAGGACGAAGACGACGTCGGACCAAGAGGCACACCAGGAGGATCCGTCAAAGTAAATCGAGTGGTGAAGATACAGATGATGAAAAGGTCTGCCAGTGTTCCAAATGCAAGAACAAATGCCGTCAGAAAGCTCTGCTCCGACGCGAAAATCGGCTGAGGCGGAAGCTTCGACAACTGCAGGCTCATAGCGACAGCAGTTCCTCGGACCAATCCAACCAGACAAGCGAGGACGAGCTTTCGGCTGCAGAGCCCAAGAAATGCGACTTGAAGAAATTGGACAAGGGTAAGTTCCCAGAAGTAGTACCCACAGCGCAATGGGATTAACATCTCTGAATCAAATTCAGTTCCGTCATCCAGGACCAGCTCTCCGGATACTGCTTCACGAACTAAGACTTCCGAATCCGAGTCAAGTTACGAGTCCTACACGAGCACCGATACTGGGTCTTCAAAAAAGAGGAGGAGATCCGCATCCAGGCGATCTCGCAGACGTTACTACCGAAAGCACAAGGTTGGCTCTTCTAGGGTTGAATAGATAATTGATGAAGCAGCATGCTGATTTGAAAACCATAGCCCACGCCAAAGGAAGACAACAAGGATACGTCTCCACCGAAAGAAGCACCCCAAAAAGCCGACAGCGAAGCTGCAAAGGAGCATGAAAATGCAGAGGGAAATGGAAACGGATATGGAAATGATACAAAGACGCCGTCACCTACCGTTGCCAAATCCTTCAAGATAAATCCAGAGCCTCATCCAGAACTCGTCCGGCCGAATCTTCTTCTTCCCGTCAAAGCAAGAGTCCTGAAAGTAGAGCATGCGGTGGAGGAACCGGAGGATCCGCGGCCAAATTCGTTCTACGACGTTGACACTGGAACGGTTCGTGTTTACCACGGGCCGGTTTACGGAAACCCATCGGGTACTTTGTATCCGATTCGCAGCAGGAAAGAGGGTCCAGGCTTGCCAATTGGCTCTCCACACCCGCCTTTGAACCCATACTATGAAGCAGCACAACGCGGATATCCTTGGCCATCTTGCCCACCGCCTATGCCATATTGGGGTGCGCAACCTCAGCTGCCACCCCCAGGTATGCCCGGGGCCCCTCATCTTCCATACTACTATCCCATGGGCATAGAAGCCGGACCAAGAAACCAGTCTTATGGGTCCACGAAGATGATGGACACAAACGTCGGTCCATTCTCCCGGGGACCCCCCCACAAAATGTCGGGATCGAGGCAGCGCCACAACGGAAACCGTCACGGGCCTCCTCCTAACAAACACCAAGATGAGTATCAGCACACTGATCAGGCCAACAATGGAGACAATGACGGCCTCGACTCAAACAACAGCGCGGCGAACATATTCAACGACAACGACAATAGTGGTGACGGTTGGGGGCGTAGTGCATGGAATGATAACAATTGCGGAAACCAACCCGGTGAAAATGAATACAACTGGGGGAGCGCAAGTCAAAACAATGGCAACTGGGGTGGTGGAAGTGCAAACAACGACTGGGGGGCAGGGAGTAACAATAATGAGAACACAAATTGGGGGACGGGAAGCGACAATGCCAACTGGGACAGCGGAAATGGCGGTGGGTCATGGACGAACCAGGGTCAAGACGCCACATCGTGGCACGACAACCCAGGAGGCCAAAATCATGGCCAACGAAAAAGCAGCTACGGAAGCTGGCGAGGGTCATCAGGGAACGGCAGCTACCCTCAAGATTCCAACGTAGTTCCATCAAACGACCACAGCCGGAAGCACAGGAGCAACAACTACTCGTATGGCGGTGGGCCACCAGGTACACCCCCGCCATCCCAGACGGAGATCAATGGGTTTTTTGATATGCCAAGTGGTAAAGGCAAGTTGCCTGCTGAAAATCGAGCGCAGAGCAGAGCAGACGGTTGACGGCTTGATCACTGACACGACCTAGGACACGAAAAGATGCCAGGAGCATGGGACGAGCCGACGACGTCGAACCTGTGGGGCAGTGGAGCCGAGATGCACAGAAGACGCCAAAGTAGGCATAATGACAATAGCAACGCCTACAGCGCATGGCAAAATACCGACAACTCTATGCCAAGCTGGGGAGACCCCACTGCAGCGCAGAGCTTGAAGGATCCGCCAGCCTGGGGGAGTGGCTCCGCCAAAGGCACGTCCCCAAACCAATGGTGATAGTCTCGTGACTTTCTCGTTGCTTTCTCAAGCCGGCAGGTATCTGGCGTTGGCATGCATGGGTGGTGATGTTTGCTTTGTTTTCGTCTGCGCTCGGGAGCCTGTAGTTTAAGGAGACTACGAAACTACATTGATTTGCATCCAGATTCACCCGTCTCGCCTCCGTAGCCGTGCCTATGCCCACGAACAATAAGGCAGAAGCCGGGCTTCTCCAGTCACGAATTGTAAAGAATGTGATTGGTGAAAATACTTGGTACATAAAATGCGTGGAGATAAAATAGGAAAAGACTGAAGAGAATCAAAGAAAGGGACCATGATGCAATCTGTAATCTTTGGATCCCATTCGTCGGCTGACCTCGACGTGCCACGTCTGGACGGTTCAGTGTTTCGACATGGCATATCTGAGTGCGGCGTGCGCAGGGCTGCGAGTTACTGCAGTCCTTTACTCGTCATCGTCGTCATCCTCCTCGGACTCGGACTCCTCCTCAGAGGCCTCGGCCAGCCAGGTGAGGAAGGGCTCGGCAGCCTTGCGGACCTTTTTGGACGTGGCCAGGTCGGTGTACTTGCGGCTGGCCTTGGTGCCCCACTTGGTGACGACGTCCTCGGAGATGAGGTCGTAGTGGTAGTAGAGGTGGAGGATCTTGACGACCTTGTCGACCATGTCCGGGTGGTCCTTGATGAGGGAGCCGATCAGGCGCTCGGTGCCGCCCAGCAGGGCCTTTTCGTGGCGCTCCGACGTGATGATCTACTGGTCAGCGGAGGGGGAAAAAAAGAGAACAAAAAAAAAAAAAAACCCACCTTCTTGAGCATGCTCGACCGCTTCGGAATCTGGGCCAGAATGTTCTCGTTGAAGAGGGTCTGGACGAGGACAATGACGGTGCGGTGCTTGGTCTCGATGCCAAACTCGCGGGCCTTGACGTAAATGGCAATGTCATCGACCTTGTCGACGCTGCCCTTGTCGTCGGCCTGGGCGTGGATCCAGTCGCCGAGCTGGTCGTAGACGGTGTTGCCGCCGCCCTCCTCGTCGTCGTCCTCGTCGCCGTTGCCGTTGATGGTCAGCTTCTGCTTGAACTCGTTCGGCAAAGCCTGCTGGCGGGCGCGGATGGCGGCCTCGGTCATGTCGACGTTCCACTCGACCTGGGTCGGCTCGACGTTGCCGTCGTCGGCGCTGTCCTTGAGGAAGGACGAACCGCCGCCGCCGCCGCCAACCGACGGAGAGACAGAGGCGTCGTCGTCGCTGGCGGCGGTGGTGCCGTCCTTGTCGCCGCTCTCCTTGCCGGAGCCGGACTGGTCCTCGCCGCTGGCGTTTCCGCTCCCGTTTCCATTTTCCTTGCCGGCAACAGCGGTGCCGTTCTGCTTGGCCTTGCGGGCGGCGCGGCGCTCATGCTTGTCCATCTTGCCCTTCTTCGGGACGTTCTTGAGGATGAAGCCGCTCAGCTTCAGGCGCAGGTCGACCTCGCAGCGCTGGCCGCAGGCCTTGCAGTCGAGCCAGATGCGGCCGTCCTTGATCTGGACGACGGTCTCGGGGTTCTTGCACTTCTTGCAGAGAACAAACTTGGAGATGAAGCCGTCAAGGTAGTCCTGCAGCTTGGCAGCCTCGTGGGCACCGTTGATGATCCAGCGGTCGTCGGGCGGGTCGATGTTGGTCTGGGCGCCAAGCTCGAAGCCAAAGTACTTGATGAGGTAGGCGCCGGGGCGGGCGAGGGACTGGGCGACGCTGCTGAGGTTGGTGACAACCGTCTTGATGCCGTTGCCTTTGCCTTCGATCTTGGTCTGGAGGCGCTCCATCTTGTAGCGGTAGAAGACGTCGGTGACGTCACGGCGAACGTTGATGAGACTCATGGCTGCGGTGTTTCGGGGGTGTTAGGCCTGACGGGCAAGCTGGCAGTCTGTCTGGAAGCAGGGAGGAGACGTGGCGAAGAAGAGTCAGAGACGAATCGTCGTCGACAACGGAGTGGCTTGTCTGGTATGAGGCGCGTGCCGTGGAATGCTAATGCATGTGCGGGGTCGCGAGAGGACGAGGGGGGAGGCGAGTCCGGGGAAGCGAGCAGGGGCGTCAGTAGTGTGCAGGGATTCGGTTTGACATAAGGGAAAGCTGGGAGTGGTGTCCGAGAATCGGAGGCATGAACGCGAAAGATGCGAGGAGAAGACGGTCCCGTTCGGTTCGGTTTGGGTTCTGGTAGTCGTCCTGGACTTCCGTTGTATCCGTGGCGAGAATTGGGATTCACCCGTGAGGACTTGGACTGATGCAACAAGGTTTTCGCGTTATGCGAAAGTGTTGCAGCCTGATGGGAGGTGAGTGAGTAGACTCGGAGATCTGGTCGTGCTGATACATAAACAAGACTTGTGTCCTGTATCCGCTTTATGTGTCTGTCTAGGACGGGGTCCGGAAAGAAGGGGGAGGGTAGTGGGAGGGAGGGAGGTGGAAAGTGTGGTAGAGCTGGTTGGCAGGCAAGCGACACCGAGACCAGAGGCTCAGGTTTGAAGAGAGAGGTGTCTACACAAGAGACAGCGACAAGGGAGATGGTGATGTCTGGCGAGCAGAGACTGCAGGGGGCCAGACACACAGCGAGTCGCAGGTAGGCGAAGATGAGGCGCAGGAGGGGTGAATTTTGGCAGGTTGTCTCTTGAGGATTGCCTGGTGGAGTGGAGCAGAGCGAAAAAAAAAAGCAAGGTACGAAGGCGATAAGAGGAGATTTTTTTGGGCAGAGGTTAGTCGGAGTGACTGGAGAGAGGTTGAGTTTTTTCGGTTTTTGTGAGAGTGGAGGAGGTTGCGGCGAGGACAAGTTTTGTTTTGGAGGCGGGTTAGGAAGGCAGAGGAAAGCAGCAGAAGGGAACTGGGGCGAGACAGGCGACGGCCTAAAACAGAAGAACGAAAAAAAAAAAAAAAAAAAAAAAAAAAAAAAAGCAAGGAAAATAAATCCCTGCCCCCACCTGACCAGACAAGCAGCAGGCGGCAAGCAAGGCACGAATACCGGACCATGGAAAAAATTGGGCAGGGAAGGCAGAGGGTGGGTGGGTAGATGGGTGGAGGCGGAATAGGATCACGTGACATACGTCAGGAACGGGGGAACCAACCAAGCGGTAAGCGAAGATCACGTGCAGTGGATTTAGCGGGAATTGTGGTCTAATACGGCAGTGCGGAGTGAGCTGTCTACAGAGGGAGTATGCTGATGCAAACGTGGCCAGGCGGCTGGCAATGCTACCATGGCATGGCCGGATGCGTCAGGTGGACAGGGCTGACGGCAGCTTGTGCAGGGGCGTGAACCTGAGCAGACACTTTTGGCCGAGCGGGCGAGCCGAGATGAGCTGGTCGGACATGGCCATGGACTCGGGGGTCATCGACGGGTCGGGCTCGGTGGCAAAGCGGCTGTAGATGTCGTGGAGCAGGATCTTCATCTCGGCGAGGGCGAGGCTGGTTGTCAGTGAGAACACGGAGAGAAAGAAGAGAGAGAGAACATACTGCTTGCCGATGCAGCCGCGGCCGCCGCTGGCAAAGGCAAAGAAGAGCCGCTTGCGCTCGGCGTCGCCGTCGGTGTCGAGCCAGCGGTCCGGGTTGAAGGTGTCCGGGTCGGGGAAGACGGCGGTGTCGACGCGGTGGGCCGAGTAGGCCTGCGAGCTGACGATGGTGCCGGCGGGGAGGAAGAAGCCGTCAATGGTGCGACCGTCGATCTCGTCCGTCTTGCCAGCCTTGCCGGCCTTGTCGGCCTTGTCAGCCTTCCGGGTCCCTGCCTTGCTGCCCCAGCCCCGCCCTGGCACCAGCCGCGGCAGCGACATGGGGATGGCCGGGAAGCAGCGCAGCCCCTCCTGGACGACGGCGTCGAGGTAGGGCAGCTGGTCAAAGGGCAGTGCCGCCGCCTCGCCGCGCTGCGCGTTGTCGAGCAGCTCGCGGCGCAGCCGCGTCTGCACCGGAAGGGAGCGCGGCTGCGACAGCTCCCACATGAGGAAGCACAGCACATCGCCTGTGGTGTCGATGCCGGCGCCCATGTGGTCGAGGCTCTCGGCGGCGGCGTCGAGGGCGTCGAAGCCTGTGGAGGGGCGGACGGGGCCGCCCTCTGCCTCGGCCGCGCCCTTTTCGGGGTCCACAGGGTCCTGCTTCTCGTGCATGCGACTCAGCAGCGTAAACGGCGCGACGTCGGACCGGGCGGCGGTCTCGAGCACAAAGTGGTCGGCCTTGGGCGTCTCGCGCGGCTTGGCAAAGAGGCAAAGGACGCGGCTGATGACAGCGTGCACGAGGGGGGCGTAGTAGCCGATGAGACGGTCTGGCGATGTTAGAGGTGTGTCCGGAGAGAGAGAGAGGCGACATCGGAAGGACACTTGCTCTGGAGGCTATCGTCAAAGGTGATCTCGTGCATGATCTCAAAGTCGCCATCCTTGCGCAGGGAGTCGGTCCCGTGCGGATAGAAGAGGTGGTGCGTCACGCAGTCAAAGGCATAGGCATGGAGGGCTGCTGCTGTTAGTGTCCAGGGGGGGGGGGGCAGTCGGTAGAATGGGCGCCATTACCAAGCTGCAGAGGTCAGTACACAGGCCACGAACGGAACACGACTTGGGGGCCTCACATAGATGTCCAGCACGCCGTCGGTGGCATCGCGGCAGCGCTGCACAAAGATCTGTGCCTTTTCGTGGATGCCGTCGAGCGAGGCCGACCGCATGATGTTTGTGTTGGCGTAGCGGTCGGCGAGGATGCGGCGGCGGCGGGCGTGCTGGGAGGTTAGTGGAGGGAACGAGAAAACGAGACGAAAAACGAAAACGACAACCTTTTCCTTGTCCAGCGTTGTAAACATGGTCCGCCGCCCGTAAATGGTAAAGAGGTCGTAGAAGCCCGTCTTGTCGTAGCCGCTGCCGGCCGAGCCGTAGATGTCCTTGATGGCGGCCGCCGACGTGAAGGAGACCTCGTTAGGGCCCAGACGCACGACGGGCCCGTAGCGCTGGTGCAGCCTGTGGACGTACAGCGTGCGGCCGGCGCGGAACTCGTGCCAGCGCAGGGCCGCTGAGGTGACGAGGGACAGGCGGGTGCCGGGCACATGTCGCAGCGGGGAGCGCAAGGCAGCGACGGCGGAAAAGACGAAAAATGTGAGCAGGACGACAAGGACGGCCGCCAGGGTGAAGCCGGCGAGCGCAAGCGGAGACGAGGCCGGAGCCGAGTCTGGCCAGAGATCCAGCAGCGGCCGAGCAAGCAGCATGGCAAATTTAGGACGGCAAAGGCCAATGGCTCTGTGAGGTGCCTGTGAGGTGCCTGTGAGGTGTCTGCGAGGCAGCTGCGAGTTGTGCGTTGTGACTGCGTTGACGGAAAAGGAAAGCAGAGGTGCGGAGCGGTATTCGCCGACACCTCCCAATTTCGTTATCTAAGAAATGCGAGCCCTCTGACTCGCCGACCAACGGACAGCCCACACCCGTTCCACCCGCTCGCCCGTTCTGCAACGCCTGTCCCCGTTCCTGGCCCGTCCATGCTAACACACACACACACACACACTGACTCAGCACACCAACACCAAACACCGTAAAACACCTCTGCCATGTCTCTCTACCCCTCAGATCTCGTCCTTCTTGGCCTGGGAGGCGGCCCCGCCGCCAAAGAGGCCGCTGAGAAACGACGCGCCCGGGATGGCCATCTTGGCGGCCGGCGGATACTGCTTGCCGTCGACGGTGACACGGGGTTCGCAGGTGCACCAGTCGGACTCGGGGACGCCGGCGAGGGCGCTGGGGATGTGCTGGCCGCAGCCGCGCCAGGACTTTTTGGCTGTGGAGAGAGTTAGTCGAGCACCGCAACGCAACAGATAACAGACAGCAGCCAGAGACAGAGACGTACAACACACAGAGCAGGTGGCGCCGAAACACATGGTGGCGGCTTGACAAGTTGTCTTGGGGATTAGAGTTTCGAGTTGCGGGTGTCTTTATTTTTGCTGTTTCTGTTTCTGTTTCTGTGTCTGTTTCTGTTTCTGTGTCTGCGTCTGCGTCTGCGTCTGCTCTGGTGGGGTTCCGGCTTTAAATACGTAGGACGTCATAGAGCACACGCGCACGGCAGGAGCTCGCCGAGCTAGGGAGGAAGCTGCGACCGCAGTCGCCACGACCCGTAAAAAAGCAGAGACCGAACCTGTTCACACGCCGTCCATCCATCTCCCTGCCGTGGCGGATCGCCGACCACCCAGCACACACCTAAACACCGACGTCGCCGATGGCGATTAGTCAGCCTCGAAGATGCCTGTCAGATAGATTTACAACATGCCATCCTTTTTTTCTATAGAACTGAAAATGCGCGGCTCGGCAGCCGCGACAGACTGCAAAAAAAAAGGAAAAAAAAATTGCAAATGCTAACAGATGCTAACATCAAATGCTGTGTGGGCTGTGTTATATATATGCCGTGCGTGGGAAATATATGGGATGATGATGCGCAGAGCAGAGACCCCCAAACAGAAGAAGAAAGAAGAAAAAAAAAACAAAAAAAGAAAAAAAAAGGAGAAAAAAAACCAACTACTGACCCATCAGCCATCAATCACCCACCAGTAAAAGCCTTCTCCAAACGCTGGCCCTACCGTCCCTCCTCTGCCAGGTCCCGCTCCACCATCTCAATGGTCGTCAGGCTCGGGAACCGCCGCTGGAAGTCGCGGATGTAGTCGTCCTTGTCCTCGGCCGTCATGCCCTCCAGCACGGGCTGTCCGGGCAGGTCCATGGCGATGAGCTGAGACTGCTGCGGCTGAGACCGCGGCTGGGTGGCGGAGGATATCAGCCGGCCGCCACCGCCGCCGCCGCCGGTGCTGGTGCTGCTGCCCGTCGCTGTCAGGTGCATGGGCTTGGGCTTGGCGAGGGGCTTGGGCGGTCCGACCGGCTTGCGCCGCACCTCTGACCGCTCGTAGGCGGGTGCAGGTGCAGGTGAGGGTGCTGGTGCTGGTGCGGGTGCGGTTGTCCCTGCTGCCGTACCTGCTGTCCCTGCTGTCCCTGCTGTCCCTGCTGCCCCTCCGCCCGCCGTCTCCTCTGTAAACCGTCCGTAGCCCTGGGCGGTCCGCGTCACGTTGACCGTCGACTGTGACTCGTTCAGCAGGTTCTGCACTCGGTTCTGGATGGACACGGCCCGCGACATGCCACCGATGCTCTTGGGCAGCGGCGTCGACCCCGAGGGGGCGCCGTTGTCGTCCCCGCCGCCGCCACCGCGATGGGCCATTGCCAGCCGCTGCCGGTACTCGGCGCCCGCGGCAGCCACGCGCTTCTCCTCCATGGACAGGCGGCGGCGCTCGATCTCGCGGCGCATCTCGGGCGTCATGTCGTCCGTCTCCTCGAGCACCTGCTCGTTGTCGTCGTACACGTTGTTGTCGTCGTAGTAGTACTTGTCGCTGCTGTCGTAGCCGCCGCCACCTCCTCCTCCTCCTCCACCACCCTCTTTCCGCGGCGACGGCGTCCGTGACGGTGCTGGCGGCTGCTGCGCGTTGCTGCCGTTGCTGTTGCCGTTGCTGCCACCGCCGCCCGTGTTCGTCTCGAACCGCTTGAAGGCATCGCCAAACTTGCCGGCAAAGATGTTCTTGCTCCCGGACAGCGCCGTCATGCTCGCGCGCTTGCTGCTGGGCTTGCTCGAGAACGGATGCGCGTGCGCATGTGAATGGTGGCCACGCTCCTTGCTGTCTTCCATGGACCGCAGAAAGTCCACGTTGGACTCGATGGCCGGCTCGTCGCGGCCGCCACTGGGTTCCAGCCTCGGCGACGGCGCCAGCTTGGGAGACGCGTGTCTGGTGGGCAGGAGACCGGTGCGAACGCTGGCCATACCGCTGCTGCTGCTGTTGCCGCCGCCGCCACCACCACTGCTGACACCGGCACCTCCGCTGCCTTCCCGCTCACGCAAAAAGTCCATGTCCGACTCGAGATAGGCGCTGGCCGGTCTTTGTCGCGGCACCCGCAGCGGCACGCTCTTAGCAGCCGGCGCGTCCAGGCTGTCCAGCCCCGGCCGTCCACCCTCGAGAGAGGGGCGAGACGATGACGATGGCTGGCGGATGTGGCCGGCCAGCGGCTTCGACTTGGACGGTGCCATCGGCGGTGCGGCGGCGTACCTGCCAGCCTTGCTGATCCCGCCGCCGCCGCCGCTGACGTCTTCGTGCTGCTGCCGCCGGGGCACGCTCGAGGCGCGGTGGTGGTCCTGGTCGGCCGTGGGGAAGTGGAAGATCTGGTAAGGGGCCCGTGTCGGCCGCTCGTCTCGCGGCGGCGGCGTAGGCGACGGCGACGTCATCGTTCCCGTCGACACCATCTTCGGCCGGGGAGTCGACGTCGTCGGCGTAGACTGCTGCTGCTGCAGTTCTGTCTGTGCAGAGATGGCCCGCAGCTCGGGCGTGCTCGAGATGATGGCCGATGCCCGGCTCATCTCCTTGGACCGGCCCGACGACGTGGCCGACGACGACACCGCCGGCCGCTCGGACGAAGCCGTCGCTGCTGACGACGACGGCGGCGGGTACGCTCGACCACGGACGCTCATAGCTTCGCCGGACAACTTGTGGCTGACTGTCGGCGCTGCTGTCGCGGTTGCGGCTGCGGCTGCAGCTGCGGCTGCCTGTGGCGCAGGCTTGGCCGCACTAGAGGCAAAGACGTCGTCGGCGAGCCGCTCTGCCACGCGCTGGCCAATGTCTTTGGCGTTCGCCGCCGCCTCGGCAGGAGCCGGTGCCGTGTCCTCAAAGGTGAACCGCCCTCCCTGGTCATGTAGTAGCGAGAACTGGTCCAGCGTGGGAAACCGCGACGACAGCTCGTCAGCCGGGCCCGACGACTTGGCGTCCAGCGCCGCAAACGGGTCGCCGTTGGTCACGCGCATCGGAGACGGGTTCGGCCTCGCCGTGGGCGTCTTCTTGGGCTGTGGCGAGGCCGCCGGCCGGCCGCGTCGCATGGGCACGACCTCGGGGATGACCTGCTGCGGCTTGACGGTGGGTGCGTAGACGGCTCCGACCACGGGAGGCGGCGGCGTCGGCTTGTCGCTGCTGGATGGGGGCTTGTCGGCTCGCGTGTGATCGGATCGTGCGCCACCCGAGTAGATCTGTCAACGTCAGCTGCCATGCCTTGCTCCTGAAAACACTCTGCACTCACGTCTTTGATGGGCACCTCCTTGCCTTGCATGACGCAGGCTTCCTTGAGGACGAGGTAGATGTTGGGCCGGCCGTCTTGGTTTTCTCGCAGCATGGAGGCTGGAGGGTTAGCGACACGAAGAAGAAGAAGAAAAGAGAAGATTACCCACCGATCAAGCCCTTCAGCCGGTCAGAGAAGACCGGATGGCTGGGGAAGCGGTAGCTGGCGTTGAGGATGGCCAGCTGGGAGGACTGGTCCTCAAAGGGCGTGGTGTAGTAGCACAGCTTGTAGAGCAGGACGCCCAGGGCCCAGATGTCCGACTTCTCGTCGATGGGTTGGCGGCGGTAGACGTCGATCATCTCGGGGCTGCGGTACTGCAGCGTGGTGTGGCGCTGGACGTCCTCGTCAACGAGGCGGCACTCGACGACGGAGACGGGGGCGGGGCGCGGCGGGGCGGCGGAGCCAAAGTCGCAGAGCTTGAAGCGGCGGCGGCCGCTGCCGTGGTGGCCGCCGTGGCCGCCGCTGGTGCCCGAGCTGATCAGCACGTTCTCAACCTTCAGGTCGCGGTGCAGCAGCGGCGGCTTGAGGTAGTGCATGCAGGCGACGCCCTCGGCCACGTCGCTAAAGATGCCGAGGATCTCGGGCTCCGTCAGCCGGTGCTGCAGCCGCGTGTTCATAAAGTCCATCAGGCCGCCGCCGCCGCAGTACTCCATCAGCAGAAACACCTCGTAGCCGCCGCCGCGCATCTCCGACGCGTGCGAGTCAATGTACGTCACAATCGACCGGTGGCCCTTGAGCCGCTTCATTGTCTCCACCTCGGTGCGCATCCCGCGCAGCGCGTCCTTGTCCGGCACCGCCACCCGCTTGAGCACCGCCAGGTCCGTGCCGTCCACCGGCGCCGGCATCTTGACCAGGTACACGTGGGCGAACCCGCCCTCCGACAGGTACTTTTGGATCACCACCCGGTGGCTGCCCACCTGGATCTTGGTGCCCGGCGAGAACGTCCCGTGCGGCACCGCTGCCTGGGGCGGCGGCATTGCCTGCTGTCCGGGGCGGGCCATCGGCATGGCCTGGCCGTAGGACGCCATCGGGGAGGGGCGCGCCTCAGCTAGAGGATAGGGGGAGTCGGGTGGGAGGAGATCGAGAATGGGAGGACGTGCGAGAGCGAGGGTGCGAGAACGCGAGGACGTGGGAGGAATGTCGAGAAATGCTACAGAAGTGGGATTCGAGGCAGCAGGATTCGAGACAGTAGAATAGAAGACAAAATTTCGAAACAAAATTCGAGAAACAAAATGCAAAGGAGGTAATGCTGCGACCCAACCAGCTGGACGGCAGAGCAGCTAACGTGGCGGCGGGACGGGCAGGGCGCGTTGGCGGTGGTGGTGGTGATTCCAGGCAGCGAGGGCGGCAAGGGTCCGCGGCATTGAGCGAGGCAGAGATGACGAGAAAAGGCCAGCAGCGTGCGTTTTATGGCAGAGGCATTGTCGGCGTGGCCGCCGCAGATCGAGCTAGACAGGCTGGAGAGAGCGGGAAAAGGAACGTTCCGAGGGCAACCGCAGATGGCAGGCGCATGGGGCGAGGCTCCCTCTTTTTCAGCGGATGGTGCTTTGCAGATGGTGCTTGTGGTTGGCTCAATGGGGGGAGGGGAGGGGACCGACTGCTGCTGCTGCTGCATCGGCGGCAGTTTCATGCTGCCTGCGCCAGGCTGACGGCCAAGTCCTCCAAGGTGCCAGCTGGCAATTCACGTGGTGTGGTCACGTGATAT
The DNA here is from genome assembly GCA_014183095.1 of Harringtonia aguacate. Lineage (NCBI taxonomy): Eukaryota > Fungi > Ascomycota > Sordariomycetes > Ophiostomatales > Ophiostomataceae > Harringtonia > Harringtonia aguacate. The sequence goes on from JACCPH010000001.1 coordinate 926,190, forward strand.
CACCTGCCGCAACCGGACGTGCCAAGCCAGCGACCCGGGCGCGGCATCTTTCCCAGCTGCCCGTCAGAAACCATCGCCGCAGGCTTTCGCCAGCAGCAAGAGGTTTGGGTGCTAGCAGCTTCGTGCAAGATACTTGGCAATTGGAAGACATAAATTGCCTAGGAGCCCAGAAAGAGGAGGCCACTCCGCTATCGGCCACTCCCCCAATGAGACGAATAGACGATTGGGGATCTTCTGTCTGCCGTTTGCATGGGCTTCTAAATAACAGGGAGGAAGAAGTAAGACGAAATAACGGGGGAAAACACGTTGGGTCCTGGGACATCTCAGGAAATGGGACCTCTCGGATAGACACCTCACTAGTGGTGCTATGACATCACGTCCGTTTATATTCATCTACGGCATCAGCCTCGCTTCGTCCCTTTGCCAGCCTCCAATTCGTCCTGTCTAGCTATGCGGCACCAATCGGCATGTGAGCGGTGAGCCATCGGCGCCGTAGCCCGCTGGTTGCTTGCCGTCCAGCAGCTCATCGCCGTCACGGTCACCGAGGGGATGTCATCTCCCTATAGGATATATATAATGCATCGACGGCGCAGAAAGTGGAGCACACGAGTATATAGCCCAGCATGCTGGTCTGTCCCAAACCGCTGATCTTCCGCGAGGCCAGATTTGAAATGGTAAACAGTGAGGTATCATTGAATAAAGAATATGCAAAAATCTATATAGTTTTGACAACGCCAAATGCAGCATCGCAGATGCAATGGACACGGCCAGGTTCAGAGAAACGTGCCCCGACTTGACCGTCTAGGTCTGCCCAGCGTGACGAGCAGAATTTTGCGGCCAGAAATGGCACAAGGAGCCCGCGCGCTTAGAACAGACTCCGGACCATCCGCCTCGGGAGCGACTTCCAGGACTTGTCGCCTTCGTCGACTTCGTCCTCCTCGTACTCGCGAAGACCCGCCATGACGTCGACCTCATCCATGGGCACCCACAGCCGCCAGTCGCGGGTGTAGATCTTCCAGAAGAGGTAGAGGGCGAGTACGACAAGCGCAGCCAGGTACTGCTGGAAGAAGGCAGACGCAGTGGGTGTGGCGCCAGGGCTCGGCTATATTGGTCAGCAAGGGATCCTTTTCTCCTTTTTTTTTTCTTCCATGAACAGTGGAAAGACAACTTACGTAGAGAGCGCTGTAGAAGGTGGCCATGAGGCAGACAATGTTGAGGAAGAGGCCGATCCAGCTGCCGACGACGCCGAGGTTGGGACGGTAGGGGATCTGCTTCAGGGTGCGGCCCTTGTGCTTCCAGATGGAGCGGAAGCGGATGTGAGTCATGCAGATGGAGCCCCAGACGAAGAAGTAGCTGAGGCCGGACAGCGACAGCAGCCAGGTGAAGATGGTAGACTGGTTGCCAGCCTCGCCGATAAAGGCCAGGAAGCCGAACAGGATCTGGATGATAATGCACCACAGCGGGCGGCCGGCCTTGTCGACGTAGGCGAGGAACTTGGGGGCCATGCCGCGCTCGGCCAGGGCCTGCATGGTGCGGGTGGAGCCAAAGGTGCACGAGTTGGCGACGCTGATGACGGAGATGGTGATGACGGCATTGAAGATGGAAGGCAGGACCTTGATGCCGGCGTCCTCGATGGCCAGGACGAAGGGGGAGGCCTTGGTGTTGGCGCCCGAAGAGCCCAGCAGGCGCTCGTCGGTGGAGCTGAGGATGAGGCCGAGGATGAAGAGGTTGACGACGTAGAAAAAGGTGATGCGCCAGAACACCTGCTTGGTGGCCATGGGGATGGCGCGGGCCGGGTTGGCCGACTCGGCGGCAGCCAGGCCGACCAGCTCAGTGCCGCCAAAGGCGAAGGCGGCGACGACGAAGACGCTGCAGAAGCCGTTGAAGCCGTTCTGGAATGCGCCCGGGTCGTGCCAGTAGCGGGCACCAATGTAGCCGCGGTTGCCGACGCCGCCGCAGTTGATGATGATGCCGAGGATGATGAAACCGGTGCAGGCAGCGATCTTGATCATGGACAGGACAAACTCGACTTCGCCGTAGCCGCGGACGCCAAAGACCTGGATGACGACGAGGACGACGAGGAAGACGGCGATCCAGATGCCGACATTGAGATCGTCGCGCCAGAACTGGATGGTGATGGAGGCGGCAGTCAGCTCAAAAGGCAGGATGGTGAGCCACGAGAGAGCGTAGTTCCAGCCCATGGCAAAACCCCTGCGAGAGTCAGTATAGGCAAGCTAAGGCGACAGCCAAGGCGACAGGCGACAGCAACGCACCATGAGGGGTCGATGAAGCGGACGACATAGGTGTAGAAGGCGCCGTTGACGGGGTAGAGGACAGCCAGCTCAGCCAGGGCCTGGCAGGTGAACAGAAGCATGACACCGACGATCATGTAGCAGATAATGAGAGGCGCCGGGCCGCCCGAGTGAAGCGCGCTACCCGAACTGACAAAGAGACCAGCGCCAATGGCACCGCCTGGGGGATGTTAGTCATGAAAGAAGAGAGACAAGAAGAAAAAATACAAGAAAAAAGACAAGAAAGACGAGAAAAAAGAAAAGAAAAAAAGAAGAAAAAGTTCAGACGTACCAATGGCAATCATCTGCATGTGGCGTCCCTTCAGATCGCGCTGCAGGTTGTTGGACTCGACGACACCGACCTCCTCATCATGAGGGCCGGTGTAGGCACTCTGACTGCTGGCATCGCGGTCGACGACCTTGTCGGAGACGTTTTTCTCGAACTCCGCCATGTTGACTAACACGAGCTGTGAATGGGGGAAACGACAAGAAAAAAGAAGGGCAAGAATGAAAGAGAATGGAATGCCAATGAAGGGGGGGAACCAGAAAAGCCAAGATTAGGATGAGCGAGGCCTGGGGGAATGCGAAGCTTTAAATATACAAGTGGCAAGCGGCAGAGGTACTTTCCACCTCTCCCAGAGAGAAAAACGCCTGAGATCGCCCGGGTACAAAATATGTGTACGAGCTATGTGTCGCAGTTGTGCAGCTGCATGTCGTATACAGACCCAAGATAAAGATACCAGGGCCATGTAGCCAAACACGGACGCTAAGTGTGGACCGGGAGGGGGGGGGGGGGGGNATGTGTCGCAGTTGTGCAGCTGCATGTCGTATACAGACCCAAGATAAAGATACCAGGGCCATGTAGCCAAACACGGACGCTAAGTGTGGACCGGGAGGGGGGGGGGGGTGGAGGGGATTGCAGGGGTGGCAAGAAGGGGGGAGGATTCCTTTTTGGGACCCATTCAGGCTGCACCTACAGGAGCGCAACACGGCCAAGGTCAAGGCCGTGGTGCCACTGGTCATATGTGCATGTCATAATGTCCTATGCAGGGAAGGCCCATGCCGTCCGAGAGAGGTCTGTTCTCGGGTTCCCCCCCTCCAGATGGCGAAGTCGTGGTCGTTCCCCTGAGATCCTCGTCGCCACTTCTCACCAAGACAGAGTCTGTGTGCTGCGCTCTCTCAGCAACGGTATGCATGCAAGCCGGCGTGGCCAGAGGCCAGACGAGGCGAGGCGAGGCATGATGCAGTACGGCGACGCTACCGGGGTAGGCGACGGGCGCCAACAGGTGGTCGCATACCATGGGATGTCGCTAAGGCGTATAGAATTACTCATGCTGTATTAAAACGCCAACCAGCGACGCGAGCCGCATCGGGTTAGGCGGGGGCGGCATCAGGCCGCGAGCGACAAGAGGACGTTGGCAGCTTGCCCGTCTTGGCTGTCGTCTTGGCTGTCGTCTTGGTTGTCGTCTTGGCTGTGTCGTCTTGGCTGCTGTCTCGGCTGCCATCTGGGCTGCCGTCTTGGCTGCATCCGCCATCTGCCATCTTTCTTGGCCATCCTCACTGCCGGGTCCTGAGCCCATCCCGTTCCTGAAAGCTTCGCCAGGACCGCTGCTGGACTACACTTCTGAGGCTGGAGACGCCCACGCCGTCTGTCTCGGAGTCGACGAGGCCCTGATAACAAAAGCGAGGCTGTTTGGTCCAATCTTGCCTCCGTGTGTGGAGAAAAATCGTATTTTGTGGGTGCGTTCAAGCCATCTGGCGGAATCATGCCATTAGCAGAGGAGCATTACATATTACCCGTACATGGAGGGGAGGATCGCCGGGGGGGTTGGCCAAGTGGCTTTAGTCGGCCTTACTTTCCGTGCTCGCTGGCGTTTTGTGCACATCTGCGGCAGTTTGTCATAGATGTGTGTCCAGGCTAGCGCGTTTTGCGGCGTAATAGCAATGTGCAACTGAGCTAGCGCTGCGATAAGAGATGCTGGACAGGCTGTGATAGGCTGCGCAGGGGACGCCATGGAGAAAATCCAGGAAATTCGGGAAAGTAAGAGCGAACCGGCGGCCCACTGCCCGAGCAGACCAACAGGCCAGATCAGGAAGGAGCCGTGTGGGTTGGGGCTTCCTTAATCGACTTTGTGGCATCCCTATTCTCAAAGGGCCATCTGGCGCAAAACGCCATCGGGCCAGCTGCGGCGGCGTTTCCGGGGAACGCGTATTATTCGAGTGGCGCCAGAGCCTCTTGGTCGCGACTGCCTCTTCAGACAGCTGTCCAAGCTGGCCCGTCTCTTCCCACAATGCTCGCTCGTCTTCCCGCCATGCTCGCTGGCCTGTACGGGTACTCGTGTGCGAGCAGCACACCGCATCTTGCTCCGACGTCCAGCACCACGACCGCTGTGCGCCCCAGAACTTCGCCTCGCAAGCCGCTGGTTGGAACAGCCCCTACATCATCAGCGCCCCTAATCAGCCCCTAATCAGCCCCTAATGCACCTCGCTAGTGCAGCCGGGGAAGGGCCCCCAGGGCAATCCTCCGAGTACTTTATCTCTGGTCCGAATTCTGTGCGACAAAAAAAAAACGTAACGGTCCATCGTCGGGGTCCGCCTGTTTCTCTACATGTGCATACTCGTACTAGGCAAAATCGCCTCATTGCGGGCCGGCTTCCCCCCCTCCATGCGGTCACGGCCACGGGCCTAGCCTCGAGTCTGGCACTCTGAGCGAGTGCTGCGAGCATGCAGGATGCAGGATGCACTCGTACAAAACAGAAAGGCAAAGGAAGAGAGAGAGAGGCGCACGACTGCGGTCGTCGTCTGCGCCCGCCGGCAGGCATCCCACGTCGCAGACACATTCGGCTATTCATGCACGACCGCCCCTGTCTCCACCCGCCAGCCCATCTCTGTGGCTGCGTAAGATACATACGGCATTCAGCAGCGGGCCATCTGGCTTGGCTGGGAGATCCCCTCCAGGACCGCGCAGAAATCAGGCGACCCAACCAGGGCGGCACCAACCAGGCCAATCAGACCGCCTGCCTCCCCTGTCGGCGCTGTCTTCTTTCCTTCTAGAAGGTCTCCCACTGGAACCGAGGCCTGCTTGGCGAAGCTCTGGTGGCGGCTTGGCGGTGACGAGTCCGATGCGACGTTGTTTGGGGGGGGGGGGGTCAGACAAATCGTATTTGTAAGATACATGGTACTCGTACCTTTTGCGAGCTCATTCTCTCTTGCCAATACGGGCAGTACGAGGAGGCGGCGAGACAATACACTACTGCACGTCTCGCACAGCTGCCCTCTTTGACCAATGAGCTGATCTGTGAGCAGGGGTAGAACGGCTTATCATCACCGCTCGGAAGGAGCGGCTGGTCAGCCCGTCTGGCTTCCCTCCCCTTTCCCCTTTCGTCTTCTTGTTTCTTGGCCATCTGCTACCAAGCTTTGGGGAGGATCTGCCAGGCCGGCTGGGCAAAATGTCTTGTCGCCATTGACGCAACGGCTGCCAAGCGCAGTACCTGGAGCCCGCTCGCCAGGTGCCGCACCATCCGCCAACGCACTGCGATCACCCGTAATCTTGCCTGTTGGAACGAGGGCCATCCAACAGACAAAAAAGCCTCCAATCCGGATTGTCCTCGTCCTCGTACGATCGCGCACGGCTTTTTCCCATCCTCCCTTGACTTCCCCCCCCCCCCCCCCTTCGGGCGCAAGCTTTGACATACAACCAACACGTAAGACGCACCTCGACAGTGGCTCAGTGGCTGTTCCCCCCCTCTTCTACAAGGCGGGATGCAACAGAAGCCCGGCGTTCGGAACCCATGCGCGACATGGTATCTTGCGAGCAAGCAAGCGAATGCTGTCACTGCAGCAGATAAATGACAGAAATGTCTCTTCCCCCCCCTCCCCCCTCCCTGCCCCCAAAAAGAATGCGAGCATGGCGAGGGAGGGTGGGTCCCTGCGAGAAGGAAGCAGTGGTGTGTGTCCTGCTCGGCTTGGCCGAGGCGGCAAAAAAAAAGAGAAAAAGGGAAAAAAAGCGAGCAAGGGAAAAGAGGAGAGGCCAAAAAAAGAAAAGAGAGGCCAAAAAACTAGAGGAATCGCAAAGGAAAGGGCAGCGGACATTTTCGTCCATGCGAGAACATCTCGTCCTGTTTTCTCCCTCTCTCTGTCTCTCTCTCTGTCCTCTCTCTCCAGTTTGCGGGGGAGCGCCCCGGCTAGACTGCATCTGGCCAGAGGCGCCCCTGCTGCCCAGCTCTCGACGCAGTGCACTGCTCTCGTTTTACGTAAAAGGGTCTACCATTCCGCGCTGCCAGACACGGGGGAGGGGCCGCCGTTTCCGAGAGGATGGAGAGGGGAGGCCTGGAGACGAAAAGTCTGGAGTATTACGAGAGAGATACCACAGCGAGCTGAAGGCACGGAATGCGACAGGCGAATCGCAGTGCAGAAAAGGTCTTTCGTATCTTACATACTCGTTAGTCTTCCCGAGACACCGCCTATCGCTCACGGCTCTGGCCTCTCTTGTTTTTTTTTTTCCATTTTGCCTCTAGTTCCGTATATCCCTGACGTCGTATTATCGTCCCAATACATTCACGACCAAGAGGATTTTGGTCGTCGCCGCGGGCGACCGTCATCGCCCATTGTTCAGAACACCCTCTCAAGAAAGTCGCAGCTGCGCCTGATGAGCCTCCACCCAAAGTCCCTGCTAGCGCGCGAGAGAACAGCGTATGATTCGTGCCTGCTCAATCTCTGTACAATAGCGCGGGCGCCTAGCGCAAATAAGCTCCTTCTAGAACGCTTCTAGGCGGATTCCCAAGTTTCGTCCTCCGAGTGCTCCCCCTCCCCCCCCCTTTCTTTTATTGATTCTCACAGCTTGCCCTTTTTATCCTCGGATACGAAACGAGGCATAATTCTCCCGTAAGCCCTGGGATCCTGGCTCGTAAGCCATCCTTCAACCCCTCTCCTCCCCTCCCCCCTCCCCCTCCTTGCCTACGCCCATCAGACATCAGACGTCAGATGCTGGCCCTCGCGTGCCCAGCTTCCGCATTCCTTCACCGAGCAGAGAGAGAGAGAGAGCTTTGTCCATTGGGGTCCGTGTTCCCTCACATCGGTGGTCCGTGATCTGTGATCCGTGACTCGTGATACGTGTTTCCATTAGTATGGTGAAATGCAGTGGGTCTTGCGGTTGGACCGCACTCGTATGAGCAAAATTGGCTCGAGCCGTTATCATGCACACGCATATTGCGCGTCCCTTGCCTGATGCCGGGATCCGGGATGAGGTGCCTCTGGCTTCTTGCCGCTTGCCTCGGGATGTGACAGCAGGCTACACACACCGTGACGCCGCGATACAGACATGTCCTCGTCGGTCCCCAACTTGGGAAGGCGGGGGTGGCTGCAGATACGAAACAGACGAGGCAAACGAGGTAAACGAGAAACGAGGCAAACGAGGCAAACAGGGCAAACAGGGCAAACAGGGCAAACAAAGCAAGAGGAGCGAGGAATGCGACCCTGCTCGTAGGATTCGTGCGCCCACACTCCGCCTCGCCGGTTGTCATGCCCCTAGGGCGAGCGGCTGCTGGCCAAAGAGGCTCAGCGTTCCCGCTGCTGTTGTGGCTTCGTGGCAAGGGCAGACGTGCCGAGCGAGCGAGAGCACGCGACCAAAGCGAACGCCTGTCTTCTGTGCCTGCTGCTGTGTTGTAATATCGCCCTGCAAGGCATTCTGGACCCGTCTCGTCTGCTATGGGGGAAACGTCCTCTCGTCATCCTGCCATCACGCCTCGCCAACCGACACAAAGCTTGCGCCCTCCAACACGGGCGCTGTCGCCGCTCCAACCTGTCCTGCGCAATACTGCGCCAACCACACGGCATCGGCATTGACCACCTCGAGCGCCTCGCGGGCCCGCGCCTCCTCCGACACAGGCAGCAGCCGAACACGCTGAATACGTTGGCCGCTGCGGCTGGCAGCCGGAGTCCCCAGCAGCAGGTCCAGAATCTCGTCGTAGATGTCGTCGTCCAGCTTCACGTACGACACAATGTCTGTCAGCAGACCTGCCGCCGCCTCCCAGATCTGCACCGCCTGCGTGAACCGTCCGAGGCCGGTCGGCGTCGCCGCCACGCGCACGCGCACGCTGCTGTCCGATGCCGAGGCTGTGGCCAACGCCGTGGACGGCGAGACCTGTGTGAGCAGAGGCAGTGAGGCGTCGTCGCTGCTCGCGGCCGGCCGGATGGGGAGCAGAACGTCGGTCGTGCTCTCGGTGCCAGATGGGTCTCCTCCATAATATGCCTTGGGCCTGCCGTGTATCTGAACAAGCGATGATGCCACCTTGGTTTTGCTGCTGCCGAGACCGCTGCCGCTGCCGCTGCCGCTGCCGAGACCGCTAGCTCGGATTTTGCCCGCCGCCTCCGTCTTGGCCCGCATGCACCACGTCCGCATGTTTGCGTGCCACTCGGCCTTGACACGGGTCACCACAAAGTCGCCGGCGCTGCCGCACAGCGCCCCCAGCGCGTGGCACGCTGCGATCACCACATACGGCTCTCCGTCGTAGAGGCGCGTGATGACGACGGGCCAGATGGCGTGGACCAGCGGGAGAAAGGCATTCTCGTCTCCCGCCAGCGCCGGCGACACGGTGGTCAGCAGGTCCAGCAGCGACTTGCGGAGCGTCGGCGTAGGCGATGTGAGATAGTGCTGCGTGAGCGTCGTGATCCGGGCAAGAAGGGCATATGTCGGCGTCTTGGGGTCTTCTGGCTTGGTCAAGTCGGTGGTGGTCGGGCCGTCCCCAGAAGACTGGCCTCCGTTTTCTTCTTCGTTTCCAGCTTCGTCGTCTCCAGCAGCCTCTTTCTCGTGCTTCCGTAGCAGCTTGTCGGCCTCGGACGTCCACGGACGGCTGGGGTGGCCGGCCGTGCGATTGTCCAATTCCAAGTCCTCTTCTTCGTCCGCCGTCTTTCTTCTCTTGGCCCGCTGGTCCAGGATGACGAGCAGGTCTTCGGTCGCCGCCGAAAAGGCCTCGCGTCTCTTGCGGTTGCGCGTCGGGCCGCCTCGTGACGGGGCAGCGGCGGCTGCGTCCTCCAGTAGCAGCAGGTCCGACTTGACGCTCTGCTGCACAACCTCGCCCAGCACCGAGAAGAGGCTCTCGACAAAGAGCGGGTACCCGTGGTAGTTGTCCAAGGCGGCAAATATGGCGGCCACGACGTCGTCCAAGAACGGCACCAGCCGCGGCCCCGCCAGGCGGATCATCATGGTCAGCACCTTGGTCGAGGCCGGCGATATGTCCATAATGTTCAGCCGCAGCGACACCGAGTTGAGCATGTAGTCGACGTTGTCGACAATGAGCTCCGAGACGCTCGCGTAGCCGCACGATGCGGCAAGGCTGTTGAGGGCGGCGACGGCGTGGCTCCGCAGCCGTGCCTCGGGCGATCCCAGGTACGTGGCGGCGGGATACAGCACGTCGATGAGCTCGGGCCGAAACGACTCCTGCATGCGCGACGCCGCAAATGCCGTGGCTTCCAGCGCCAGAGCGCCCATGCGCCAGTCCCGCCCGGCGTACGTGTCCGAGTGCGAGGCGAGCTGCGATGCAGACAAGGCCAACAGATCCTCGAGAACAGCCTCCTGACTCAGAGAGCCAGACCCGCCACCGCCATCACCATCACCATCGCCGCCAAACGACCCCAGGTCCAGGAGCGCGTCCATCTCGGCCGATTTCGCATACGAGGCCTTGACGAGCTCCAACGCCAGCCAAAAGGCGGCCATCTGCTCCAGACCGTCCGAGTCGCGCACAAAGTCGAGCATGTCGCCAGCCAGCCGTGTCAGCTGCGATGTCGAGCCCAGGTTGGACAGCAGGCTCAGCATGGCGTCTCGCGTCCCCCTCTGGCTGCCCAGGGCGAGGAGGACGGGGCGGAACGGTTGGGACGGTCGAGACGGCAACGGCGACGACACGAGCTGTGCGTCGTCGGGCTTCAAGAGCGCCAGGTTTCCCCCGTGCAGGACGTCGTCGGTGTCGTCGGCTTCGTCCACGGCGGCCTTGGGCGCGGCCGAGGCCGAGGCCCGGGCCAGGGTCACCACGCTGTCGCGCAAGGCGGCCGACAGAGAGGCCTCGAGGGCGGCCGAGTCGATGTGCATGGCGTCCAGAGTCGAAATGGCCATGTGCAGATTCCGTAGCGCCCGCTGCTTGGCGCCTTCGTCGCTGGCCTGCATGGCCCGAGGCAGGCTCGTCGCCCAGCTGTATGCCGTGGTCTTGATGGCATCGCCCAGCTCGGGGTACAGGACGGCGAGCGCCTGCAGCGTCGTCTGCGGCGAGCCGAAGCCGCGGGATCCGGTCTCGGCCGACGCCTGGATCTGAAAGCCGAGGCCGAGGCCGCTCTGGACATCGCCCGTCTGTTCTTCATCTGCAGCGGTGGCCGTGACAATGGCGCTCTCGACCAGGATGCTCGTGCAGTCGGACAGCGACGTGTGGCACTCGTCCAGCAGGCCGATACAGAACCGGTGCACGGCGTCTCGGACGTCCTCCGCTTCGTGGTTCCGCAGCTTGAGCACCGTCGTGAGAGCCAGCTTGACCTGCGACACCGTGGCCTGCAGCCAAGCGGCGTTGAGGACCTGCCTGGTCGCGGTCGACGTCCGATGTTGGGCCGGAGACGGAGCAGGAGCGGGCTTGGCCGGAGATGGAGATGGGACAGCAGGCTTGGCCGGCGCGGGCGTCTTGTCCTTGACTTGGAGGTGGAGGTGCCGTGTCTGCAGATCGCCCAGCGTGTTGGCCACCACCGTGTACAGCACCTGCAGCGTGCGGACGACCACTCGCTTGGGCGTCTTTTGCGTGCCCGGCGCCGAGACGGCGCGCATGAGGGCGGACACCGTCCCAGGCAGGAAAGAAGCTAGCGCTTCTTGGTCTTTGATCGTGCCATAGAGAGCATCGATGGCCTCGAGCGCCTCGAGCTGGACGGCCGGGATGATGGACCCCGTCACGCCTTCCAGCATGACCGTCACGGCGTGGGCGAGCGCCGGCACGACGTTCTCCGCCGTCAGCGGCGTGGCGGGCCCCGACGCCGCCGCGCCCGCTGTCCGCATGAGGACCGCGAGGGCGCGGTAACCTTCGATGACCACCTCCTCGGGCAGCTTGGCACGGGCCGCTGTCCTGCCGTCACTGCCAGTGCCGGTGCCGGTGCCGGTGCCGGGACCAGCACCGCCGGTCACGACCGACGTCAGCAGGATGAGAAAGTTCTGTGCGGCATCCTTGGATATGGACGTCTTCCAGCCGTGCTGCATCAGCACGCGCAGACACTTGGTGGCGTTCTCGGCCAGGCGGGCCGGATAGTCCTCGAGGTGCTGGAAGATGGGCAGCAGCGGGAAGAAGGCGTAGTCGGTCATGCCGGCATCGAGAACGGACGCGTCGTAGCCGACTTGCTCGGTCAGAATGCCATAGAGCTCGTCGGTCAGCGTGACGAGGGAGCTCGCCGCCGATGCCGCATCGCGTGGGCTGCTGTGTCCCTTTCTCAGGGCCTTGACGATCTCGAGGCAGCACGGCTTCACCTGGGACGACAAGAGGGGTCAGCAGTCTGCCGGGACAGCGCCAGGGGCTGCTTGCACGATGCGTACCTTTCTGAAGAATTCGCTCCTCCGGGTCGAAGAGTTGCGGAAAGCCTGTGCTGGTTCCATCGCGCCAAAGGGTGCTGCCGCATTGCCGCGATGCCGCGATGCTGCAATGCCGCCTAGAAAAAGGAAGCTGTGGGCGAACTAAAACTAAGCTGAGCAAAATGCAGCAGCGCCGTGACGTATTTTGGTGGGGGTGGGGGAGAAGTGGACCTGCTGTCCCTGACCAAAGCCACTAAGGCCGTGATTCAGAAACCGCGTTGCGGCACCGCTGCGGTGCAGAGTGGATACCCTTTTTGAAAAGAGCGAAAATGGACTAGTACGAAAAATCAGTACAATTACCCTAAGCAGCGAATGTACCTTTTCACTGGGATACTTCAAACCTGTCACGGGGATAGATTTTGTGGCTGGTTCTCTGCCCCTCACCGCCAATCCTCCTTTTCCTTGCAGATTCAGAAAACCCTGTACTTTTATCAGCCAAACAGGGCCAAAATACGACAAAATGACACCGTTAGAAGAGGCCAGAAGCAACGTCGAGGAAACTGATACAAGATCCAACTCACCGGATAGTTCCCTGTCACTTTCTTCACGCTCAGGATCACCAGACTTGCCGTACAGGCCGTTGTTTGCCAGTCCACGATCACTATCCAACTCAATCGACAAGATTCGGCCAGATATTTTGTTTTCTGACATGGCTAGTCCTCTTCCTCTTCCTCTTCCTGATGACGTGGTAAATATACCGTCGGATGAAGAAGACGAAGATGACGCAGTGTCGTCGGCGGAGTCCTCCGACCTGCCCTCGCCTAGTACCCAACTCTTTTAACTGGCTCGTCGTCCTCTCCTCAACCGTCTGCCTCTTTTTCCGAGTCGCTTTTCGTTACGCCGTCTCGCAGACCTTCTCGTTATGACGCAATCGACGATAACGTTGCTACTGTTAACAACCAAATTAACGAAAGTACAAGAGCAACACGCCACACGTTTAGGTACTCAACGGAAATGACGGCAGCGATCATGGAGATGTTCTGGCAGTGTAAAAAAGACGGTTTGCTCAACTCGCCAAAAGCAAGAAGTATGACGATTGTATGGGAGAGAGTGAGCAAGGAGGCAGCAGAGCGTTGGCCGCAATATCAGTGGAAGGCGAACAGTATTAAAAACAAATACGACACTGAAAGGAAACGGTTCCGCTTGTGGATGGCATTCTGCAAGCAGTCTGGCGTCAGCTATAACGAGTCCACTGGCTTGTTAGAGACTGACAGTGAGGAGAAGTGGGAGACCTTTTTCACAAGGCATAAAGCCAGCAGAAGCATTGGCTGGTTGAGAACCATGCCGTTAGGAGACGTGGAGGTGTATAAAGACGTCTTCTATCGAGAGTCAGCAACTGGCCAGTTTATCAGAACGGCGGATGAGGTTGGCGATACTTCCGCTGAAAGCCCTGCGAGCACGCAGTCGCCGAGAACATTGGAGAACAGCTCAAGGAAGAGATCTGCACCAGAGTTCGTTGACCCAGACTTTAGTCGACGTCTTCCTCACGATGTACGGCAACTTCTTGACAGAGAGAGGGGAGAAGTGAGGCGTAAGCACCAAAAAACGTCAGCTTTGGATCGGTATATGGATAGGTTGGAGGACCTTACCGTCTCATTTGGCAGCTCGGCGAACAGCAATAATACGCATATATCTGCTGCGATCAAGGACTTCTGTCATCTCTTTTCTACTAGGCTTACGCCTTCTCAGTTAATTAGATGCATGGAGAAGCTGAGGGACGCGAATCTGGCAGTTGTTTGGAACTCACTTGAAGGGGATTCGAATACTGTAATGCAGATTAAGGAGGAGTATACCCGTATATGGTCTGGTAGTGAAATCTAGGTTGTTTTTGGCAGCGGTTTTGAGTACGTTTTAGTTGCGTTTGTAAGGTTTTTGGTAGTATTGTGAGATTTTTGTTGGTATTAGTTAATACGAATCTGAAAAGAAAGTTATTACTAAGATTACTAAGAAGAGCAGTGACTCACTAACAGGGGCGCGCACGGTTAGCATAATGGTCTGTGCACATTTCAGTTACCTAATCCGGTATTGATTTTTAGATTGCATCGCGCACCTACTCTCTCCTCCCACCAAAAACAACTATCGCAAAAGCTTCACTTTTATAAATTACCGTCACCACGTTTACCATATAAATTATATGCTACCTTAGTTTTGGTTAAGTATTCTCTCCCCTCTCCCTTTGCCAAAGCGAATGCGCAGTAATATACCGCGTATGTACGGAATTCGGCAGCACTACTAACTGAGCGCGCAGGCTTGCTTTTTGAAGCTTTTCTAATACGTCTGGGTCTCTATCCAATCCTGCACTGATTTTCTCGTGTAAGCAGATAAAGTTGTGGACGCCAGTGACAGCATACACTAATTTAATCTGCTCTTCTAGGTTATATTCAGGTGCAACGTTTCTGACGATACGAAATCTTCTTTTCAGTTGTCCAAATACCCTTTCAACGACACATCTGAGTTGCGCGTGCCGGTAATTGTATAGCTCCTTCTTGGTCTCCCTCGGCCTGTTCTCATCTCTCCAGTCTTGCAAATGGTACACGGTATTTGCGTACGGGATCACCACTCCTGGCTTGCTTGCAAAACCTGCGTCTGCGACGTAATACCGGTGAGGTGGGATCACAAATCCTCTTCCTGATGCTTGAGAGAATAGTGATGCGTCGTTCATTGAACCCTCTGCTCCAGCTAACACGTAACTGAAGGTGCAATCAAAGCGAACTGCCGCGAAAACGTTCTGGGATATATTCCCCTTTCTATCCCGAAAAACGCTTTGAAGCCGCCCTTCCTCAATGTGCGCGGGAATGTGCGTGCCGTCAATTGCACCAATACACCCGTTGAAGCTGTTCAATCTGCTGTTTGTCTCGATATTTGTATCAAGCCAGTCGCTATCGGGAAGCTTCACGACATGTTGATGTAAAACAACAAACATAGTGAGCACCTTTCTTATGACTCTACTAACAGTGGCTTGGCTGACATGAAATTTATACGTAGCTACCCGTTGCGCATCATTGTGTGCTAATATCCATATAAAAATGAAGATTTGATGCTCAGCTAACAGGTAAGGTGTCGCTGTTAGTCCGGTATTATCTTTCAACCAACTGACTAGCCGTTGAAAGGTAGGTTTTTGCATGCGAAAGAGGTCTCGGAAAGTTCGGTCTGACATCGTCATAATACTGTCAACCACTTTGTTGCTGTCTGTAAGACAAATCTGGGAAGACGGCGTTGAGGGGGTGCCGAGAAGCATATACCGAATATGCAACCGTTGTGCGAGCTCGACAAATACTGGACCGAAAAGAAGTAACAAAAGCCTGGCGTTTAAGGCATCTCCATTGCTTTCGTCGTCTGCCATTTGACTGACTGGTAATATCACAGATCTACTGTCAAAAAGCGCACTGGAAACATCGCGAACTACACTTTTACAAGCAACAACCTTCCCCTCCTTCTAGCCACAATAATTCACGTCTGAAACGCACCAGCCACCGCCGAAATCCTTCGTGATTGTACTTCCTACAGCAGGTACGTGGAATTGGGCAGTTCTGGGTATTTCCATTGGGTCACATGATAGGTACAAGGGTCCCCTGCTAAAATTGGTGCTGGAATAGGTATAGGCTGTGTTTAGTATCCACTCTGCACCGCAGCGGTGCCGCAACGCGGTTTCTGAATCACGGCCTAAAGCTGCATTTTCCACTGGAAGCTATCAGTGTCCCTGGCTCGTAACTCCGTAAGCTATCAGGGTATTAAGATACATATATAACAACTGCGGTATCGCCCTGTAGCTTTGCTGGGAGACACCCCACCAGAACACCGTCATGGCTTCGTCGGCTCCCTTTCCCGTGATCGTGCACCCGTACGACTCGCCCACGCGGGCCTCGTGCGCCTACGAGCTGGTGACGGCCACGTCGCCCGGCGCCCGCAACGCCCTCGTCTTCATCGGCGGCCTGAGCGACGGTCCTCATACGGTGCCGTACATCCGCACGATTGCCAAGGAGCTGGCCGAGTCCGACGTCGGCAAGACCCTGGGCTACTCGGTGTTTGAGCTGCGCATGTCGAGCTCTTTTGACAACTTTGGCCTCAAGAAGCTGACGGACGACGTCGCCGACCTGACCGCCCTGGTCAAGCACCTCCGCCAGCTCGGCCGCGAAAAGATTGTCTTCATGGGCCACTCGACCGGCTGCCAGGACTCGATGGAGTATGCCCAGTCTGTCAGCAAGGGCGAGAGCCCGCCCATCGACGGCACCATCCTGCAGGCCCCCGTGTCCGACCGCGAGGCCGTGCTCCCCATCTTCAAGCCGGGCGAGTACGAGAAGACGCTCGGCGTCGCCGAGAAGATGATCAAGGAAGGCAAGGGCGAGCAGATCATGCGGCCCGAAGACCTTCCAGACATTATCGAAAACCCGCACACGGCCTATCGCTGGCACTCGTTCATCGCCAAGAAGTAAGATGTCCTACTCTGTCCTACGGGGGTCCTGTGTTGCTGGCTGCTAAATACTCTCTCACAACAGTTCCGACGACGACTACTTCTCTTCCGACCTTCCCGACAGCCGCTTGGCATCGTCGTGGAGCGTCTTCAAAACGCCGGTCCTCATCCTGACGTCGGAAGAGGACCAGTACGTGCCCAAGACGATCGACGTGGCAAAGAACGTGGCGCGGTGGAAGACCTTTTGTGCCCCCGGCATCGTCAGCGACCTGTCGGGGCAGATCCCGGGAGCCAACCACGCGGTGGAGAAGCTCGAGTCCCAGCGCTGGATGGCCGGCCGTGTCGTCGCGTTTCTGGCCGCCCTTCAGCAGCCCGGCGGCCAGTCATAGAGCAGACTCTCGTGCAAACGCCACAAAGCAGATGCCAAAGCAGATGCCAATGCAGATGCCAAATTATATGGAGACAACTGCAAGCTATTGCATTTTCTTGGACCTGACCGTGTGACGTGACGGCTGGCGTGCCGAGTCAGGTTCATCCAGGGCGTGTTGAATGTGACGGATGCTGCTGTACAAAACAACTATCACGACCAAAGTCGTCAGCCCAGGCCGAAATAAGGACGATGCGCACACAGGACCGAGCAGCAAAACTCACCGGCTGGCACAACCACCCAGGGCAGGTTGAAGCCGACAAAGTACCCCCAGAGATACAGAGGCTCGGGCCGGAAGTAGAGCACGCCGCGCAGCCGCAGCTCCGCCCACGCCGTCCCGTAGTACAGAGCCACGCCGTACAGGTGGGCGAGGCAGACCACCACCTGCAGCGGATACCGCCAGCGGCGGCGGCGGCGGCAGTGGCCCCCCGCAATGCATGCCGCCGCCGCCCAACTCAGCGGGCCCCAGGCCACCACCGTCACCGTCTCGACGCAGAGCGTAAAGGGGTCCGACGTCAGGTAGCGCGAGTCTGAGAGCGCGTACTCCTTCCACAGCTGTGCCGGCAGGGTCTGCAAGCCGGCCAGCGCCGCGTGGTGCAGCACAAAATACCCTGGCAAGTCAGCATCCATCCGCGAGGCTCCAAGAGGACCATCGCAGGCGCATCGTAATCGTATCGTATCGTATCGTACCTTCAAAAAAGCAGTGGAGAGAGCCGCCTGTGATGTGTTGAGAGTTTTATTAGTAATCAGCCTGCAGAGCATGGCAGCCATGTCGTGGCTTACACAAGACAAACCAGACAAACAGCGCCTGGTCCGAGATGGACGCGTCACGGAACTCGGCATGAGCCCTCTTGGCCAGAGCCAGGGCCGTCGTCAGAACGATGCCAAGAATGATGCCGAAAGACCCGATGACCACGGGGAGCGGCGTGACATTTGGCTCGTAGTTGTCGATGGGGACGTCTGGGGGATAGTACGGGTGCCCCATGCTGGCAGAATCTTCCAGGCGGCGATCGTTGTCGGGTCCCTGTTTGTGTGCCTCTGTTGCGCTGCCGTTGCATGACATTCACAATGTAGCGGTGAGTCTGGAAAGTTGGTTGCGCTAACGCCGCATATTGTATTTGTATTTGTATGGTTGACATTTCACATTGGCTGAAGGCCGTTCGTTCACACAACTTCTTTGATAGAATATTTTAAACAACTATAGTCGATATACCCATAGAAACCCAAAATCATGTCTCAAAAAATCATGCCGTCTCGTAACTGATCATTTTGTACAAGCTGGAAAAGTAGCGTGCACAATGTCTCAACTCAAACATGCTTCCAGCCCAAGAAACGTCGGGGCGACAGAAGCCGTGTGGTTCAAGAAGCTGCCATCAGCCACCACCTCTCCAGCAATCTCCGTAGGTCGTGCCAGAGTGCCAAAGATAATAGTGGCTCGGCCGCAGCTCTACGGGGTACTTGTAAATACTTTGTATAATTTTCAGACCTCCCCATGGAAGAATGAAAAATTATGTCGAACTGAAAAAAAAATAAGGTTTAGATGCCAAATACGGCCTCTGATATGTCGAATATGCCATAACCAGTACACTTTCTCATGCCGGGTTGAAGTAGTCGGGGGTGAAGCTCCAGTCGAAGTCATCCATGAACGCATCCCAGTCAATTAGTTGCGCGTTTTCAGGCTGGATCGCCGAAATGTCTATCGCTGACACTTCTATGAGAACAAGAAAGATTAGCCAATTTCCACCTTGGAAACGGTCATGGCATAAGCCAAAGAAAGGGTTTACCTGGAGTTCCAGTTGCCGGCCTCTTGTTGTTGATATTATGAACAGATGATCGGGACGCTTCGATATCCCTCTTCCAGCGGCGAATGTAATCAAAGGCAAAGCTTGTGCCGAGACGATTCGAATACTGCGACACATCCTTCATGGGAATGTCCATGGGCGGCTTGAGATGGTTGACCGACCAATACGATTCGATCATTTTCGAGGCTCGGGCCGGGAGATCACCTTCGTGGACGGAACAGGTTCGGATGGACACAATCGCGTCTTGCATGATGGCGTTCTTGGCATGTATTGGCATGTCCTTCATATAGGGCGAAAGGAGAACATTAAGGGTGACACAGGCCGAGGTGAGGAGTGTCCTGCAGACGAAATGTGGTGCGTAGATGAGGAAACCCATTTCGTCTTGGAGTTTTAGAGCCTGTCGGACAACCAGCTGTGCAGTGCTGTATGCCTTGAGGACATTTCGTTTGAAAATCTCTGAGCTGAATTCCGGAACGGGCATAAAGTAGAATGCCTGCACTTCTTGCAGCGTCGACAAAAGAGTGAAGTAGTCCAGCTCTATACTCGGTCAGAAGCCATTCGCGCAGATAATGGACACACATGAGCGTCTTTGGACTCACCGGAAATGCCAGGGAAAAGCAGTCTTTGGACTTTGTCAAATTCCTCCTCAAACATGTCCACAATGTGGTGTGAGATGCCCCGGTTCTCTTCCAGACTGGCACACGTCGTTTTGCTAACACGGTTGGCAAAGCGAGCACATTCCAGGAGAATGATGAAGCTCAAAGGGACGGGGACTAGAGAGGATCGATCCAATATGGTCTCGATAGTCTTGTTGAAGAATTGGCCAGTCGACGGGCAGCCGGTGTATGCGGAAACACTATTATTAAAGCCAATTAGAACAACTTTGTACAGCCAAGACAAGCAAGGCTCTCGTGTTTATACCGTTGTGAGATAATGTTAAAACCGGCCCAGGTGAACGTGGCCTCCTCGTCGGTATTGCGAATCTGGAAGTTCGGATTGGCCAGCTCGGGGTGCTCACCCCGGCCAGTGTGCAAGCCAATCAAAAAACAGGAGCTCAATGCGATGGAAGCAAAGATGGTAGAAGGGTCTCGCAGGAAACGGATAGTCGTAAACGGCCATGCACAGAGCAAAAGGAGCGCGTTGATGACGCCGAGAGGCAGCGGCGGGCTGCCCATAGCACCCCATACTTCCGAGCGGAGGGTTTCGGTGAGAAAAGGTAAGACCGTATCGTCTTTGGCGAATCGGCGTGCAGCAATAATAATGATGGTCCAAAAAAGAATCGGGGACGACTCGTAGCACTTGTCTGGATCTCGTGATCGAACGATGGGAAAGTAATGATGAAAATGCTCAAAATATCTGTGCATCAAGTCAGAACATGGCAGAGCCGGGCGTGAGCATCCATCCATCCATCCATCCGTACTTGTCAAAATAGAAAGAAATGTCTTCTCCTGAGAAGGCTCGGGACTTGAGCGCCCGTGGCTCGGCAACTCGGCCATTGGTGGAAGAAACGTGAGTCTTGGGGGTGGGCGTGGTCGTCACAGAGGGTGTCAAGACAGGCGGCAGCAGCACCGGTGCGTCAAACTGCCGCATGGGTGGGAGGCCGGGAGCCAGCACGCCATCTCGCGAGTTGATCGGTGGGAGAGTGCGTGTGTAGATGGCCGACGGTGCGCTGGACTTGCCAACGGCTTCTTTGATGTTCCGCACTTCCTGCTGGAGCTCTTCGAGCTTGCTGTGGGAGCGTTGCGTCAGCATCGAGCAGGGGAGGAAGAAAAAAAGTTCTCCAGGTCGAAGCATCCCGTTAAAAGAGACCGAATGCGATGACAAAGACTGACCTTCGTCGGCTCACTCGCTTGTGCGTTTTGTCAACGACGCATGCAAGATCGAGCTTAGCGCATCGCATGCACGGTAGGGTCGGGTCGGGATTTGCATTGCATTTCACCTCTGGTCAAACGTCAGCGGGGGTCAAGGGTTGCGTGAGGAGATGGGGGATAACACGAGCGGAGGCCGAGACCAACGAGAACCGTAGGCGAATCGGTGCCGATGCTAAATAAAGGGAGAAGGGACGTACTGCTGTCTCTGCAATTTACACATGCCTGGAGACCATGGCACAATCAGCTTTCTGTCTTGCCAAGTGAAGCAGGGGGGGGAGAGACGGGAGTGTCCGCAATGTACCGTGTTGCGCTTGATGCGCGGTGTCGGCGAAGCAACCGACGTTGTGGGTGACCGAATCATCATGTCGGCCATTTTCGCGGGATGCAACGCGATCGCAAGCCTAACGGCTGCTTAGGACAAAAAAAACTAGGTACCGAATCGGCGAAGCCAAATTTATTGCGCAGCGAGGCGCTGTCTCGGCCCACGCTCAATCGGGGTGCGGCAATGCTGAGCGCGCTGGGCGTGCTCGTGCATGCGTTGGGATTTGAGCGTTCGAAAATGAGGCATGCGATGCCGGGCGACCAGAGAGGAGAAAGGTATAGTCCTCCGAGGTCGCCGAAATTATTTATCTCTCTTCTGCGTCGGAAGCCCGATTGCCAGCAGCGAAGGGGGGGAAAAAATTGAAAAAAAAAAATGGCGGGAGGCAACAGCGCAGGAGAGGGAAGGAACGACGGAGGGAAGATAGATAGATCACCTGCGATGTAGAATTTATCTGACCACCGGGCGTCTTCCGCTCTTGCCGTGAAATGACAGCGAGAGTGCTTCGCGAACCAGCAGAGGCCGTCGATCACCGCAAAAGGCGCAGCCAAGCGGCCGCGTTTGCCTCCGTTTATTCCCCGTCGAGAGGCAAGATACGGAGGCGAATAGCGAAAAGAACTGCGGAAGAGGGTCCGCTTAGTCACAGGTCACTTCTGGCTCTGTGTACGTACGAGTAGAGCGGTCGGCAGAAAAGGAGGGAAATGGGAGACAAATGCACTTGGACCGATCTTGCTGCAGAAACCGCAAGTATTGATTGGTATTGGAATTGGAACAGCCGGAGGAGCCAATCATGCTTGGTCTAACGGTTGTAACCGATCATCTGTCACCTGACCATAGTCTGTCAGATCGGGGCTTAGCAGGAAACAGCAAGGTCCAGTCGGCTCCCCCACAGACGGCTCCCGTCATCGGTCCCGCCGTCATCCTCGACAAAAACGCTGGTGCCCTGCAGCCGCGCACAGAATAATACATGTTCAGTGTATGCTGAGCCTCTACTGACTCCAGCCTGGCGGTCCATGCTCTCGGCTCCCGGGAAATTTATCGTGTTGTGGCGTCCGGGTAGGCTAGCCGTTTTCCTGGTTAAAACTGCATTCTGCATATGCATGACATATATTTGTAGTATCTGACTGCTCTGGAGCCGCCGGCAGCCGTCTGTCCAATGTCCGGTTGCCAATTCACCCCGCTGCTCTCAGCTAAGCTTGGCTGCCCAGCTGAAGCTAGCACTGATAATGTTGTCCAGCTTCCGTAGTAGCAATGCCATGGAGAATAGTTTTGATTAGAAACCCGGACCAATCACTGGATGAAAGAGCAAGCCATGACCAGAAAAGAAAAAGAAAAAGAAAAGAAAGAGTCCAGCAGCACAAAGTTCGCCTCTAAACAAGACGCCATGAAAAACATGAAAAAAAAAACGCCCGCTTTCGCAGCAGACTGCCTCGTCACCGCACATATTTGCTCATGAAGCGCTTGTGGAAGTCGGAACGGAGAAGATCCTGAGGGGGCCAGAGTCAGCCGCGTGTTCCTGTCTTGGGGTGTGGGATGTGTCGACTTACATTGATAAACTCCTTGCTCTTGCCCTTGTCGTCTGTGCCACGTGCCTGGTTCTTGAACACCACGTCGTCGTCCCACCGGCGCTTGAGGGTAAAGTCGGGCTTGTTCAGCAGCGGGTTGCCGCGGGCAATGTCGCGCTCGCGGGCCTCGGCCTCGGCTGCTTCCTTTTCTCGTTCCTGGGAGACTGGTTAGGGAGATGCCAAAGCGAAGCAAAAAACAGCCACCTACCTCACGCTCCCGCTTCTCGGCCCGCTCGCGCTTGATCTTTTCCAGCTCGCGCTGCAGCTCGGCCGTCTCATCTTCGTCGTCGCTGTCCTCCTCGCTGCTGTCGCTGTCACTGTCGTCATCTTTGTCGGAACCGTCATCGTCGTCATCGTCCGACTCGTCCGCATCAATGTCCCGCGTCTCTTCTAATATACGTCGTCGCTTGGCTTCGGGGTCTTCTATGTCGCCACCTCCGCCGCCTCCTCCGTCGCTGCTGCCGGTGCCGCCTTCCAGCAGCCGCCGCTTCGCGGGCAGTACTTTTCCCGTGGTTTCCGTGCTCTCAGAGGGCACATCGCTAATGGCGGCCGGAATGCCGCGCACTTTAGCAAAGTGCGCCGCCTCGGCGGCCAGCAGTTCGGATCGGAGATCGCGCACGTCACGGTCAGCATCGCCGCCCTGTCCCGGTTTTCTGGCCGTTGTCAGTGACTAAAACCCCACGCACCCGCTATCGCGCCGTCATAGGGGGATCTGCATACCGGAACTTCAGCTGGGTGTGTGCAGGCAGCAGTCGCTGGTGGTAGGCCGGGCCCTTGGGCGCCTCCTTGCCGCGAGCCTGGACGGGAAAATCTCGGTTAGAAAGCTGGTAGTCAATTTCGCGTGCAATGATAGCATACCGGATCAAACGTGGGTCTGTGTGCTGTCGTCATTTTGAAGTTCTGCTGCTCTGTGATGATGGCGAGTCAAGATCTTGGTTTGGTGCAGTGCCCTTTTTGTCGCGTTTGTATGGCGATGGCGCTGGAAAACATTCACCGCCTTTGGCAGAAAAAAAGATCCCTGCCCCACGATGACTTCAACCAAACAGCTCCCTTGCACCTTCTGCATGTTCACGTTCTGCGTGGCTGGTTTTGCCTTTAAGATTTATAAATTGCGCCCCGACAGCTGAATTACGAGACATAAAAAAAAACGCCAGCATGCCTAGGGAACTTGAGCCGTCTCTCAACGAAAGAGAATTCGTCAGCCAGGCTCTGCAGAAAGGCCTTCGTCTCGATGGCCGGGGCTTCGAGGAATACCGGTCGGTAGACATCAGCTTGGGGGACGAATATGGGGTAGCCGACGTGAGGATAGGGAACACAAGGTACGTCTAGAGCTCTTCATCTCCTCATCCCCTCACCCCTGGGCATTCTCTGACCTTGTGCACGGCAGGGTCCTCGCCAAAACAACGGCCGAGGTGACGGTGCCCTTCTCCGACCGACCGTTCGACGGCGTCTTTACCATTGTGACCGAGCTGAGCCCCATGGCATCGCCCTCCTTCGAGCCCGGCCGTCCGACCGAAGTCGAGGTGCTGCTGTCGCGGCAGCTCGAAAAGACGGTGCGACGCTCCGGCGCACTGGACACCGAGTCTCTGTGTCTGGCCGCGGGCCAGAAGTGCTGGTCGGTGCGCGTCGACGTGCATGTGATGTCGCACGACGGCAACCTTGTCGATGCGTCCTGTTTGGCAGTGGTGGCGGCGCTGCGGCACTTCCGCAAGCCAGAGACGAGCATCGAGGCCGGCATCCTGACCGTGTACACGCCGGCGGAGCGGGAGCCGGTGCCGCTTAGCTGGCTGCACTCCCCCTTCTGCATCACGTTTAGCTTCTTTGGCGAGGCGGAGTCGGAGCTGATTCTGCTGGACGGCAATCTGCTGGAGGAGCAGACGCGGACGGGCAGCTGCACGATCAGCATCAACAAGCACGGCGAGATCTGCCAGATTGCCAAGCTCGGCGGAGCACCTGTCGAGGCAGTGGCTCTGCTAAAGTGCACCCGCATCGCGCTGGAAAAGGCAAAGGAATTTACCAGCCTGGTGGACGCAAAGCTGGCCGAAGACGCCAAGAGGCGAGACAAGGGCGGGCTGATAGCGGAGCTCTCAGCAGAAAACGCCCGGTAGGGCAAGGAGAGCCGGGGGAAAAAAAGAGGCATGCATGAAACGGTGGGCGGTTAGGCATAGAAAAGGGGTCTCCCCAAAAAAAAGCACCCATGATACCCTGTAATAAATAGCATATATGTAAAAGAGCAAAGATCGAGTTCCGTCGCAAAAACCACTGTACAAGGCCAACAGATACACACGCTCACACACGCACACGCACACGCAAAACGCCAGCATCCCGAAAAGAAAAGGACAAGAGTGACGGCTGCTGCTTCACCGCATCACCGGCGGCCGCGATTCCTTGTTCCACTTGACGCGCGAGCACAGCCACTCGATGGCTTCCCGCACGCCGGTGCCGGTCAGGGCGGACATGGGCAAGACGCGCGAGTCGCGGATGCTGGCGGCCTTGTCGCTCTCAAAGACCTTTTTGACCAGGCCCTCCTTGATGCGGACGACCTCGACGCAGTCCTCGCGGTCCTGCTTGTTGGCGAGGATGAGCAGGGGCACGCCCTCGGTGTCCGAGTGCTGCAGGACGTCTTCGAGGACGAGGCGGCACTCGTCGAGGCGGCCGTTGCTGCCGCCGGTGGCCGTGGCTGTGGCCGTGCCCGGGGGCAGGATGTTGCCGTCGTCGTCGTCGAGGACGCCGTCGCCAATGTCGGTGCTGTCGATGATGAAGACGATGGCGTGGCAGCTCTGGTAGTAGCTGTGCCACAGCTTGCGCAGGGTGAGCTGGCCGCCGACGTCCCAGATCTTCATGTACATGTCGGGCAGGGTGATGGTGGACACGTTCTGGCCCACGGTGGGCACCGTCTTGAGCTTGGGCTCGGCCTGGCCCGGCGAGAAGATGCTCTTGACCTGCTCGTGGAAGGTCGTCTTGCCGGCATTGTCCAGGCCCAGCAGGATGATGGAGTACTCTGTGCCGCTGTCAGGGTTCGCCGTCTGCGGATGCTGCCCCACACCGCGCCCACCTCGCACCACACTGACCTTCTTTGCTAGTGGCGAGCATGTACAGGCCCTTGGCAAGGTGATACATGGTCGGCGCTGATCGCGAGCTGTCGGCTCTGGTCGCTCTGGTCGCTCTAGTCGCTCTTGTCGGCTCGGCTCTCTCGAACACAGGAGGCGATGCGCCAAAAGAGCTCCGCCCGCTCGACGCCCGTCCTCAGCTTCCCTGCGTGTGTCAGGGCCGGCGCTTGGCTGTAGGCGGTGTTTCTCGGTCACGTTTGCGGCGGCTGTCCACGGAGGAGGCTACAATGCTGTCAACGGTGGTGTTTGCGAGTGTTCGCCAGTCGGCAAGTTCAGGCAGGTGTCCAATCAGGCTTCGGGTATACTTTACGTGTGGGGCACGCTAGTCACCATCCAACGCCTTGGCCGTAAAACATTCGGGACCCTGTCATCAGGGCTTTGAAACCAGCTGGCAAGAAATGGCTGCATTGTTTCATCTGCTTTTTTTTTTTTTCTTTTTCTTTTTGAGGGGCAACGTCAGGGGTTTCACTGTCCTGACGACGACAACGGCTCTGCAATATCCCGGCTCCAATATCCAGGTTCCAATACCCAGGTTCCAATATCCAGGCTCCACGTAGTATTTGTCTGCTATCCTGGTTCTGATATTTGCTCTGATGCAACAGAGTTCGGACCAACCCGCAGTACTCGTATGTCGGCGCTGCCGAGGGCAGGGCGGCCACATGGAGAGCACGCCTCCCATCCGCAGTCCGACCCGAGAAACAAAACGCCATATCCGACCGGGCAGGGTTGCGGCACGTGGACTTCAGAGCAGGAGCAAAGACGGCATACTAGCAGTCCCGCTGAGCGAAGCTTGTGGACCCGCTTCAAGCCACGCGATGAACTATGGTGTAAGTGAAAAGCTGAGCAAAAGGCTGGCGGCTGGGCAAGCGCATCTTGCTTTGTGGCATAAAGAGACGTCGGTACATCGCACCCGAGAGCAAAGTCGCTCGCCCGCCACAGATTCTATTTTCGCTGACTCCGGGACCCCGCCAAAGTGGGTTATTGGTCCAGATGTGGAATATCCATTTGTGCCTGTGGCGCTCGTATTATGACAGCATGTACAGTTAGTGCAAATACATACACAGCTACGGTGAGTGACGGCTGCTGACAGTTACCGAACAAGTGCTAGCACCACACCGTATTCGGGTCCCAGCCAGCTAGAACGACCAACGTCTCTTCTAGAATGGTGGCAATAGTGGGGAGAAATTTTCGCCGCCTACAACAGGGTCAGCCGCGGAGACTCCGGATGCTGGCACCGTCGCATTCCTCTTTGTTTGTAGGAGAACTCTATACGGTGCGTTCCATTAGGCCGTGCAGAGTTCCTGGATCTCAACGGGCTGTCCAGGAAGTTGGTAAAAAAAAGCGTCATCACTAGGGGCGAAAAAAAGCAGGATCCTTTGAGAGCACATTCCTATTTTGGCACAGACCCTGCCAGTCGCGCAAGCCATTTGCCAATAGAATGCTCACTCCGGCTGAGTGAGAGCTGCATTTGAAGCCACCTTCCCCCCCTCTCCCCGAGTCTTCGATTCTGGCTTTCCTCTGGCATCCATCCACACTCCCTCTCACGCAAACATGGCCTTCAAAGATCACTGGAAGCGCGTCACTGGCAAGTCGAGCTCGTCAAGCTCGTCCTCGACGGCCCAGAGCGATGCTAGCACAACTTCGTCGTCGCGCTCCACCGCGGGCAGCGACTCCCAGAACACCAGCGACGGAAGTCTGACGACAAGAGCGAGCAGCGATGCTCTGTCCAAGACAGCGCCGTGGCGTCCCCGCTGGCGGACAGCCAGACGCGGGTCCCCAAGCAAGGAAAGAGTAGGCCAGGGTGCCGTCCAGCAAACCATCTCTCCGGTCAGAGAAGGGCAGGTAGACTACCAGGAGATGTTCGACTCCTTCACCTTTACGTTTGGCGCCTCTGGCTCGCGGCCACCGAGCCTGGACGGCATCAGCCCCTGCAGCTCGCCGCGGGCATCCGTCGATTTTGACGCCTTCTGAGCCAGCGACCACGGCGGCGAGATGTGCCGTCATAACGGCTTACCTCTCGACGCCCCATCACATCGGACTACTTCATACTTTACTCTCCCTCCCATACGAGCCGTCCAATGCCGAGCCCAGGACGGCTTCAGAGGTCAGCCCACCCGTCACGAATTCCATACCGGACGCGAGAACACTCTGTTGCAAAACCACGAAATGCCAGGCCGCAGAGGCCAATATGAGAAAGCGAGAAATTCCCGAATCCCGTCGAGGGGAAAAAAAAACCTGCCCGCATGCGCCATGTTGCCACAGAGAGGAATGGAATGCAAGGACAGAAGACCGGGAAACCCCACCCGATTCACGCCGACGCCGCCCATAGAAGCGGCGGCAGTGTCAAATTGAGGGAGATATATGTATAAAAAAAGGGCCATGACGCGGGAAGGAAAACAAAAAGACTACTGCGAGAACAATCGGATTTTTTTTTCTTGGAGGGGAGTTTCTGGAGACAAAAGCGCGGTGCCGCAAAACGGCACTATGATGATGACATGATGTCAGGAAATAAATAAAATTCCTGGGGGGCGCCACTGCCCCTCAAACTTTCTCATGCACTTCTCCTGCCAACGTAAAATTGCCTCCCCAAGCTGCCCGTAAATCATATCATAGCCTCTTTATCTTGCGCCCATGGACTATTCGTCGCTGCCCACGCCCCCGGCCTGCTATGCCGACTTTTGCCTGATCCCCGTAAGCCTTTTTTCCCCCCCTCCCCCTCCTCTCCTGGACCTCGTGTCATGCCAGACAAGAGAGAACAAAGTTCTGACCTTTGTCAGGTCGGCACGGGCAACGTCTCCGTGGCCGAAGAGGTCGCCCAGGTCCAGAAGCTGCTGCAGGCCTCCGGCCTCAAGGCCACCATGCACTCGGCCGGGACCACCGTCGGTGCGTTATTTCCCCCCCTCTCGTCCCCTCTGTCTATTTGTACATTTGTACTTGTAGGGCTCCCCCGCCCCTTGTCTGACTTTCCCATCAGAGGGCAGCTGGGACGACGTCATGCGCGTCATCGGCCAGGCCCACACCCTCGTCCACCAGCGTGGCATCCTGCGCGTGCAGTCGTCTATGCGCGTGGGCACACGGTACGTCTGGACTCGTCTGGGCTGTCTCTTCTTTTCCTCCCTTCCCCCTCACTGCCACCCACATATGCGCTGACCCATCCAGGACCGACAAGAAGCAGTCTGCTGCCGACAAGGTCAAGCGTGTGCAGGGCATTCTGGCCCGCGACGCATAACGGGAGAGGCAAGATAGAACACGATCTGGAGACATACAAGACTTTTTTAGGTATAGACAGTGCTATAATAGCATAGACAACGCTCTCTCCCATATGCTCCCCGTCTTCCACCCCCCCCCCTCCCTCCCACCTTCCTGCCCCCCCTTTCCAATATCCCCACCGGTTTCCGTCCTTGTCCAAACACAGCATTATACACCATTCCAATGTTTCCCTCCCCCCCGTCTCCCTCTCTCCTCCTCTTTCTCTCTCCTCCTCCTCCAAGACTTAGGCCCGCATCGTAGTCCTCTTGGACGCCCGCCGCATCTCCTTCTCCTTCTCCCGCTCGAGGTACTTCTTCTGCGCCTTGGCGTCGAGGGCGTTGAGCTCCGTGTCACGCTTCAGCTTGCGGGCCTTTTCCCGCTCGGCGGCGCGCTCCTCGGCCTTTTCTTCCTCGTCGGCCTTCTTGATCAGCCGCACCGTCTCGTCGCGCGTGTTCTTCACCTTGCGCAGCACCTCCGGCCGCAGGCGGGCCGTCTGCACGAGCACGTCGGCGCTGCGCACAAAGTAGGTCAGGATGGGCAGGAGGGAGTCGTAGTTGCTGCCGGACGGCAGGCGGTACTTGAGGTAAACGCGCTTGCGGGGGTTCGTCTCGTCGAGCCTGTAAAAAAGAAGTGTCAGTGCAAGTTACAGTATATACGGCAAGTGGGGGGAGCGCACGTCGTCGGCTTGATGATCGGCTGGTCCGTGATGATGAGGTAGTCCAGGGCATCGCCGGCCGCCTCGGCCGCCTTGATCAGCTCCGGGGTCAGCAGGGCCTCCGTGATCTCGGCGCTCTCGCTCATGATGGTGAGCCACGGCGGCAGCTTCGGGCTGTCCTTGGTAAAGGTGAGCGACACGTCGAAGCGCTCGTCGCGCACGCCCTTCATGCGCTCCTTGTGGACAATGGCCCAGACAAAGCTGTCAAAGGTGCTCTTGGCCGCGTTGTTCTTGCCGCCCTCGGCGGCGGCTGCGTAGCCCGGCACCGTCAGGGCCTCCTTGCCGTCAAAGGGGTACAACACGGCCTCCAGCGTGTCGCTCGGCATCGGCATGCTGTCGAAGAAGAAGGACACAATGGACTCGGCGATGATGACAAACGGGTTGAAGCGCTTGATCAGCTTGAGCTTGAAGTCGACAAACGCCACGTTCTGCCGGCCCGTCGCGTACGTCGCGTACTCGAACAGCGAGCTCTCCTTGAGCAGCGTCTTGGGGTCCGCCCCGGCATTGTGTGCGCCCAGCGCCGCCAGCGCTGCCAGCGCTGCCGTCGCCGCCTCGCCCTGGCTGCCCACCATGGTCGGCGGCAGCTTGCCGAAGCCCACCAGCGCAAACTCGCTCGCCAGCAGCCCGGCGTGCGCCTTCATCCACGCGCGCGCCTTGGTGCGGTTGAGGTACGCGCCGATCACGTGAATGACCAGCACGATGACCATGAGGCCAATGATGATGCCCTCGCTGCGGAACTCCTTGATCGAGTGGCGCTCGTGCACATTGTACCACTTGGTGTAGGGCACGGCCGTCGTCGTGGGCACGGCGCTGGCAATCGACGCGCCGCTCGACGCCGCGGCCATCGGGTCGGCCGACACGTCGGGCACGCCTGCAAAGTCGGCAAAGTCTGCGTCGAGGGGTGGTCAGCACATTGGGGTGGTTCTTTTTTTTCTCTCTTTCTTCTCTTCCTCTTTTCCCACACAAGATACGCACCAGAATCCGCCGACGGAACGGGCGTCGCCGACGACTTTGCGCCCCCGAAGATGTTGTTGAGCATCTGCGCCATGGTGTTTTCTTGATGGCGATGGCTTGGGATTGGCAAGTGTCCCTCCAAAGCTGTCCTCTGGTCGGTGGAAGAGAAGGTTCCAGCTACCAGAATTTTGGACGCAAGGCCAATAGGATTTTAATTTCGCTAGCACGCTAAACTCCGTATCGCAGCTAGGTCTGTGCGCAATACCTCCTTAATTCGTAGTGGTTGAGGGGAGATAGCCAATGTATGTAGCGTGTATTACGAAATAGGGGTGGCATGACTACGAGTATATTTGTGGCATAGGTACAATTATTGCATTATTGCTTACTGTGGCCAACCACGAGACATTGTCGTCTAACAAAAGCAGATACTTAGGTCGTATACCGGCCCCGAAACGGAAAATGTTCTCGCTGATGGTACAGGAAAGGCAGATACTATGAACAGGAAAGAAGCGTAGTCTGTCACAGAACCTGGCAAGTTAGTGTCCCATAGTCTTGCTGTCCTGCTCGCTGGTAGCAGTGAAATTTTACAGGCGACAGTAGAGCTGGTCCCCAGGGCCTAGGGGAAGGAGTTTTGGGAAGGAGAGAAAAATCTTCCTCGTGCTGGGAGCTGTCTCATCATACAGCCTGAACGGGTACAGCAGTCAGTGTAGACATGCAAAAGAGTACAAATAGCTGCCTGCTCTCGTAATCGAGCCGCCGTTTTCGCCGGCCGGACGACTACCTACAAGGCTGCTCAAGCTCTGTGTCGCTGCCACAGTGTTAAACCGAGCTGGAATAATCTGACCGTGTCCAGCTGTACATAGGCCACATTCCAGGCCAGTCAAGGTTCCCATACTCGTAGTAGGCCCTTCTGCTACATCTTTCCCTACGGCTGCCTCTCGCGGGCGTTTTTGGCACTCTATGAGAGTTGTACTAGGCTGCTTGGTTAAGGGTTCGTGACCATCGATTTCGGTACGTTCATGGGACTTTCGGGTTGGCTGTCAAAGCTTTGCTGGATGCCACACTCAATGTGCCTACAAATACACCCCGCAACGGCACTAGCCGAAGAAGCAAGGTGCTTAGGATCCCCACTTTCTACCAGTAATTTCTTGCAGAACACCTGCAAGGCTGCCGGAGGGGATCCTTCCTGATCCGGAGGTTAAAAACACAAATAACTCCTATCATGTAAGATAATACTCGTATATCGTCCGTGAAAACAATACATGTGACAATCAGGTGATCCGCTGCCGCCTGGACAGCCTCTGCACCCCCAAGTGCTTTGGTTCGTGGGCGTTTGATGTGCCCGTTTTGGCATCAGACACGTCTCCGGAAATGAATTCAGGTTCATGCGTATCATCCTATCTTGCCGTCACAGCGCTTGGACATCCTAGCCAAATGCATGGAGAACTCCTGCCGGCTCTACTTTCATGGCATTAATTGCTTGGGGTTCGTTTGGAGAAGTACTGTTGTTCGAGGCTCAGGCTCGACTGAAAATCTGCCTGATGACTGCACAATCAATTTTGACCATAGTTCCATTACAAAGTTGTCACATTTCATCCTCCCAGACATTAAAGCACTGACACATACCCTTCCGGCCAGTCCAGCCTACCGAGGCTGGCTGAATAAACGGCGGGAAGTGGATGAGGGGTTCGACACCGATGTCGAGAGGAAAAGGATACAAATAGGCTGAACTACGCAGAGAATATCTGAGCATGTACCCTACCATAATTATTCGCCTACAGGGCAAGTCACTTACTAGTAGTGGCAGAAGTGGGGTACTTCAGAAGTGGAGCTCGATTGTTACCCCTGGCAACCACGATTTGGAGTCTGAGAAAGTCGCAGCTAACAATCACGTAAAGATGAAGAAGCGTCGAGTAATGATGACTGTGCAGGCGATTCTACCATACCAGACAATGGATTACTTATGACACGACCAACCATGTCGCGATTATCGACTGTGCGAACATACGGCAGAAGGACGGCCAAGAGGACGAAGCCTCTGTTCTACACTGAGCTGCCTGTCAGTCCGACCGACCAGAAGAGAAAGAACCGCCGGATGCCCGAAGAAGACCCGATTTCCGACCTCACCGAGCAGCTCTCTTTTGTGACACTTGACTATGTCGGCGAATCGCTGCACTCCGAGACACCCTCCGCAGCCGCTCCCAAGGCCCACGATGAAGTGCTCGACAAGGCCGAGCCTGCCAAACGCAGCAGCGAAGAGACAGACGAGGCACCATGCCAAGGGAACAGCGACACTTCCCCCAGCGAGGCGTCGGTCATACTGCCCGATGACTCGGAGTTCCTCGAAAGCTACCTGGAGGACAGTATCGAGTCCGGCCTGCGCGTTCTCTCGTGGTCCGACATGTGCCCCCCGGGTGATCGCATTGAAAAGATTGCCGAGGCATCGTACGCCGAGGTGTACCGTGTGACGAATGCGCGGGGAACAAGCATCATCAAGGCCATCCGGCTGGCATCGCCCATCAAGCCGCAGACCAAGAACCAGATTCGGGCCCGCCTGGTCGACGAAGAGCCCCATGCCGAAGAAGACCTGCGCGGCGAGCTGACCATCTCCGAGTGCCTGGCCGACATCCCCGGCTTCGTCGTCTACAAGGAACGCTACATTGTGCGGGGCAAGGCCCCCAAGGAGCTGCTGGAGACGCACCAGCTGTTCCAGCGGCGGGCCAAGCGCCACGACCCGGGCCGGCTGCAGTTCTACCCGTCCCCGAGCCGCTATCTCGACGACACGCAGTTCCTCGTCATCGAGCTGGGCGATGCCGGCAGAGCGTTGGAGGATGTGGTGCTGGAGTCTGTGTGGCAGCTCTGGGACGTGTTCCTGCACGTCGCCATCGCCTTGGCTCGTGCCGAGGACCAAATCCACTTTGAGGTACACCGCTTCTTCGATTTAGTACGCTGCTTGCCACCCTTGAGATGCCTGCTAACCAGCCTTGCTTTCCAGCACCGAGACCTGCACGAAGGAAATCTCTGTGTCCGCCAGATCTCTCCGCCGCAGGACAAGGCAGCCGACGACGAGTCTCCCGTCGTCTTTGGCTACTCGGGCATGGACATTACGATTCTCGACTACGGCCTGTCGCGTGCCAACGGATCCGACGGCGTCGACCCCATTGCATTTGACCTCGAGAAGGACCTGAGCCTCTTTACCAGCACGCATGCGGCCCAGTGCAAGGTGTACCGGCAGATGCGGTCGTATCTGCTCAAGGGCGATCGCGTCCATCTGCCGCCGAGCTGCCACCAGCAGCCGTACGAGAACGGCCCCGACGGCCAGCCCATCTCCTGGAAGGAATACAGCCCGTACACCAACGTCCTGTGGCTGGCGTACTTGTACGGCTACCTGGTGCGCAACTTCCGTGGACACAAGAGCGATCTGGCCAGTTTCAGGGGCGCCACACGCGAGCTGTGGCTGCACATGAACCCAGAAGCGCCGCCAGCCATCCTGTCGTTTGCGAGCGCCACAGACATTGTGCACTTTTCTGTAGACTCGGACTGGCTGACCGAGGAGCAGCTGCTCGGAGGTGGCGGTAACGATACTCTAAACACCGAAGAGGACTCGCGGCTTGCTACTGAGGCCCATGACCAGAGCGTCCACGGGAACGGGAGCATCATCGAGTCGCAGGTGGCTGAGCATGACGAGTCTGGGCCACGACGGTCGCCACGACGGCGACGGCCCGTCGTCCGCTATTATTAATGTGTATGATAGATTTGCTGGATGGCCAGATGCATTGCCCCACAGAGGAAGGAGACACAGCATTGGGTGGATTCGTGAGCACAAGCAAAGAGAGAACGGCACAGCGAGAACGGCGTAACGGGTATATTGGGATATAATTCAAGGCTTTTTTTTCCTCTCTTTTTTTCTCTTTTTTTCTGTCTTTTTTTCTGTCTTTTTTACCTCGCTCGATTTCTGGGTCTGCAGTCGTATTTCTACTACTGGCGTGCTTCACCGCGTGCAGATCGCCGAAATGCAGGTGCTGTCGGAGAAAGTGGCCGTTGGGGAGGGCTCCGCACCAGAGATGCCGAGGCTTGTTTCTCGTTTACGTCACACCGGTTTTGAGTGCCCAGGACGGGATGTTAGCAGCAGATTTGCCATTTCGAGCAAGTCGTCCGGCGAGGCCCGCACGGTAGAGAGTTTATCTGCGACCGAGGCCTCGTGCGCTGCTGCCCGAAGTAACGATCGAGGCAACTGGAGCGCCCAGATCGTGCTATGTATTTCCACTTTAAGAAGGAGCGGACAGGAGCGGACTTGACAGGTCCGCCCACCCAGCTTGAGCCGTGTTGCTGGCCAACGTCTGTGATTGTGAATAAAATATATTACTGTGTGAGACACGGCATTTATCCCGCACTTGGCGAGCATAGCAATCCACCGAGTCCAGACAGTTGTCTGCAGTCAACACCTCGTAACGAAGCCTACAGACTGCAGGACAGACTGACCTACACACTACAGACTTCCAAACTGCAGACCAGACTACGACCAGACTACGACCAGACTACAAACTACACACTACTGCATTACCCATGGCCGACAAGCTTACGCCCTCGGACCCGCGGGTCACCCACCACACGGCCACCGTCCGGGGCAAGACGTACCACTACCTGCTGGCGGTGCCGACGGGCGGCCGCGCGGTCACGGGCACCATTGTGCTGGTGCACGGCTTCCCCGACCTCGGCTTCGGCTGGCGCTACCAGGTGCCGCTGCTGGCCGAGCAGCTCGGCCTGCAGGTGATTGTGCCGGACATGCTGGGCTACGGACAGACGGACGCGCCGGACGCGATCGAGCCGTACACGCAGAAGAGCATGTGCGCGGACCTGGTGGCGCTGGTGGACCACGTGGGCGTAGTGGACCAGCCCACGGGCCAGCCGGGCCGCTTCTTTGTCGGCGGCCACGACTGGGGCGGATTCACCGCGTGGCGCATGCTGCTGTGGCACCCGGAGCGCCTGCGCGGCGTCTTCAGCGTGTGCACGCCGTACATGCCGCCGTCGTCGAGCGCCTTTGGGGACCTGGCCACCGTCACGGAGCGCTTCCCCAACTTCCGGTACCAGCTGCAGTTTGCCAGCGACGCCGTGACCGACGCCGTGCAGCGGGACGAGACGCGCATCCGCCAGTTCCTCAGCGCCATGTACGGCGGCCGCACCGCCGACGGCACGCCCACCTTTACCACGGCCGCCGGCGTCCGCCTCGACCTCCTCGACGCCGTGCTGCCGCCACGGCTCCTCAGCGCCCCCGAGCTCGACTACTATGTCGCCGAGTTTGCCCGCCACGGCATGCGCGGCCCCACCAACTGGTACCGCACGCTCCGGCTCAACCACGAAGACGAGCACGCCTTCGTCGGCGGTGGCAGTGGCAGTGGCAGTGGCGGTGGCAAAGATGATGCGAACAAAGCCAGCAAAATCACCGTGCCGTCGCTCATGGTCGTCGCCGAGAACGACATTGCACTGCCGCCCGTCATGGCTGAGCGCATGGACAAGTACTTTGATCGCCTCACCCGCGTCACCGTGCCGGGCAGCCACTGGGCGCTGTGGCAGTCGGCCGACCTCGTCAACGAGCACATCAAGGCGTTCTTGACGCCGCTGCTCGGCGCGAGCAAGGCATCCATCTGAGAGAAGGCGAAGAAAAAAGGGGGGAGAGATGATGTCGCGAATTGGCAGATTGCCATTGGCCGCACTTTTTTTTCATGTATTACCATGTATGGCCATGTATATTACATTGAGAGCAACCTCGCAACCTCGCCTGCTCGCCTGATGGTTGCATGCTACCTGGCCGAATTTGAGCTCATGTCGATCCCGCCTGAGCCCACTGGCTGCGCCTCTCTCGGTACCCTGCCGACAGCCATAAAAACGCTGCGAGGACCTGCGTCCCGAAAAGCGGGGTTTTCGTATTCGTTGGCGACCGCTTCCACCCAGAAGCGTCTCCTGGCTGTGCGGCGGGCGATTCCTCGTCTGCGAGCTAGGCGAGATATCCTGCGGGCCTGCGCTGCTCGTAACATATCGTATCGAATCTTACTACGACGTGGCTGTAGCCTGTATCCGCCGCCGCCTTGGTCCGCTCTTCATGGGCGTCGCTTTCTCTCTGTCTTTTTCCTCGATCGGCTCCTGCTCACTTGAGAGAGAACTTCTGGCCTGAAATGGTAGGTGCAGATGACTTGGCCTTCTTGTTGGGCCTTCCACACATTGCGCATACTGGATGGGTTAGCAAGAGACCCAGACAGGACGATCGGAATACCAGATGCGAGGGACGAGTAAGCATACTGTCTTCCTTGTAAGCACACTGCCATGTATGTTAGCAGCACGACTCCACAACCACGCCGCCGGGACACAGCCCCGGAGGGGGGGTGAACGGAAGACATACATTGTGGCAGTACTTATGCCCCTGTGCAACCTTCACCTTGCACTTGTCGCAGGAGCTGTGCACACGGTCAGCACCGGAAGAATGGCAACGACAGCCACGCATCGGCTCTCTCACCTAGAGTACTGCGCGTAGGGGTTCTTGGCGTTTTTGGACAGCAGCTTGCTCTGTAGCCAATGTCAGCGCCTGTGACCTGCGATACGCCTCCCCCAAAAGCATGCCAACCTTTCCGATGCCCGTCTGCCCGAGCGTTGCCGACTTCTTGCTGCTAGAAGACGACGCCGGCGAGCCGTAGTACATCTCGCTCTTCTTCTTGACGCCGGGCGTGGCCAGCTTGGTGCCCGTGACGAGCTTTGCGCATTTGCTGCAGACCATTTTGGATCGTGTGCGCAGTGAGAGCTTGCAGATAGATGAGGGAGATTCAGATCAGATTCGGCTGGTCTGCAGCGACGAGGCTGTGCCCGATTTTTCGTTTTCTTTTTTTGGTCTTTTTTTTCGGCTTCGTGTTCGCGACCCTCCCCCCGTGCTGTTTTGAGAATGCGCCTGTGGCGTTTGGATGACGACGGCTGGGGCGGACGGCAGGCGAACTGCGGCAGCGACAATGATGATTCGGTTCGGTTTGGGTTAGTCATGCCGCTGCAGGTGAGACGCTCGGACCATCTCGACGCATGCTAGCTGTGGCTGAAGGAGCCACCGCTAGTGCTGGTACTGGGTGGCTTGTCGCCCGTGGAAAGGGGTGAAACTGCCTATCCCCTATTTTTTTATTATTACTATTATACGACCTGCAGTTTTGCTATGTAATACATAGCAGTGCTGTCCCGTATTCTCCTGCCTGCGGGATCCTTGGCGCGGCCGTTTTAAAATGCAAGGCGACAACAACGCGTCGCCAAGACGGCCACGTCCTGTGCTGTCGCACACCGTATTTGTAAATGTCGCGGGTCGCTCGCTCCATGTTCTGGCATGCTCTGGCCCCCTTTGACCCTCTGTCTCCGCCGCAGCAGGTTGACGTCTGGGCCAATGGAGAGCCGTTGCTGTTTCAGGAGGGTCCGTCAGCAGCGCCGTTCTGGCTCTGAGGCTCAGGGCCTTTGGGGGTTGGGGGGGGGGGGGGGGTCCAGTGCTCCACCAAAGCTGTGCCTGCAATTTTTTTGGCTAAGGATGGGTATTTAGGGAAACGGCGCCAAGGTGGCTGTGCTAGCGGCCAATCACTGGAGACGTGCCAGACCTTCCCCCGAAAATGGTGCCTGTCACGGAACACGGAACACGTCGTACACCCCAAAATCTCACACACATTCGCAAACCGCCTCCCTTTCGGCTCAACACCATCCTTCCATCCATCGACACGGCCGATTCTGACGCCTAGACCGTCGCACTGCTCTTTGCTCTTTTTGCCAGCGCCATAGCCGCATTCAATGGTCGCAGCCCTGTGTCGATAGTTCCGCATGACGGGACCTCCCCCTCTGCGACTTTGACCGGGACGACCTCCTTCCGGCATGGCGGGCAGAGCTCCACCCCCTTCGGGGGGCTACTCTCCTTCGGGGGGCTACGGCTCCTCGCGCAACAATGACCTCCTCCTCGACCTCGACAACGACCAGCCCGTGTACGGCGTCGGCCAGCGGTCCGACCTCAACGACGACGACCTCATGCGAACGTACTCCATCGACCACGGCGAGATGGCCGCGCCGCCGCGGCCGTCGGTCTCCTACGACGATTTTGTCGGCGCTGGCGTCACCACACATCCGTCGGCCAAGGCCGGCCACGGCATTCCGAGTGCCGGTGCTCCCGGCGGTGCCGGCGGCGCCGGCTCTTCCTCCTCCTCGGCCCCTGGCGCCCGTCCAGGGGGCCCCTACTTTGCAGAAAACGACCGGCAGTACAGCCAGACGTCGGATCTGGGCAACTACCAACGATACGCTGATGACTTTGACGAATTCCCCGAGGACGGCCAGTCGTACTACCAGCACGGCGGGCAGACGGCGAACGCGGGCAGACGCGACACGGCGGGCCGCACCAATGCGCGGAACCGCAACAGCGTGCTCAGCCTCGGGGGCGGGCTGCTGGGGCGGGCCAAGAACATGCTGGGCATGGGCGAGACGGGCTACTCGGAGATGGACCTGCCGCTGACGGAGACGGCCAGCCAGCAGCGGGCGGGCGCGGAGCCGTCGGCCGAGGCGAAGCGGCCGAAAAAGTCGTTTGACATGGGCAACTTCAAGTTTGGCTTTGGCCGGGGCAAGCCCGACCCGGCGACGCTGGGCCCGCGCATCATCCACCTCAACAACCCGCCGGCGAACCTGGAAAAGAAGTACGTGGACAACCACGTGTCGACGGCCAAGTACAACGTCTTTACCTTTTTGCCCAAGTTCCTCTTTGAGCAGTTCTCCAAATACGCCAACATCTTTTTCCTCTTCACGGCGGCGCTGCAGCAGATCCCCAACCTGTCGCCGACCAACCAGTACACGACCATCGGGCCGCTGGTGGTGGTGCTCATGGTGTCGGCGGGCAAGGAGCTGGTGGAGGACTACCGGCGGAAGCAGGGCGACAAGGCGCTCAACATGTCCAAGGCGCAGGTGCTGCGCGGGTCGTCGTTTGTCGAGACCAAGTGGATCAGCGTGGCGGTGGGCGACATTGTGCGGGTGGAGTCGGAGCAGCCGTTCCCGGCGGACCTGGTGCTGCTGGCGAGCTCGGAGCCCGAGGGCCTGTGCTACATTGAGACGGCCAACCTGGACGGCGAGACGAACCTCAAGATCAAGCAGGCGCTACCCGAGACGTCGGCCATGGTCAGCTCGAGCGACCTGAGCCGGCTGGGGGGCCGCATCCGCTCGGAGCAGCCCAACAGCAGCCTGTACACGTACGAGGCGACGCTGACGATGCAGGCGGGCGGCGGCGAGAAGGAGCTGCCGCTGAACCCGGAGCAGCTGCTGCTGCGCGGTGCCACGCTGCGCAACACGCCGTGGATCCACGGCGTGGTCGTCTTCACGGGCCACGAGACCAAGCTGATGCGCAACGCGACAGCGACGCCCATCAAGCGCACCAAGGTGGAGCGGCAGCTCAACGTGCTGGTGCTGGTGCTGATCCTGGTGCTGCTGGCGCTGAGCATCATCTGCTCGGTGGGCGACCTGATCTGGCGGCGGGTGGCGGGCGACGCGCTCTCGTACCTGGAGCTGACGTCGACGAGCACGGCGGGCGCGGCGGTGCGCAACTTTCTCAAGGACATGGTGACGTACTGGGTGCTGTTCTCGGCGCTGGTGCCCATCTCGCTGTTTGTGACGATCGAGATGATCAAGTACTGGCACGGCATCCTGATCAACGACGACTTGGACATGTACCACGACAAGACCAACACGCCGGCCAACTGCCGCACGTCGAGCCTGGTGGAGGAGCTGGGCATGGTGGAGTACGTCTTCTCGGACAAGACGGGCACGCTGACGTGCAACATGATGGAGTTCAAGCAGTGCTCGATTGCGGGCATCCAGTACGCCGAGGACGTGCCCGAGGACATGCGGGCGACGGTGCAGGACGGGGTGGAGGTGGGCATCCACGACTACAAGCAGCTGCAGCGGAACCTGCAGTCGCACGCGTCGGCGGCGGCCATTGACCAGTTCCTGACGCTGCTGGCGACGTGCCACACGGTGATCCCGGAGCGCGACGAGAAGGGCGGCACGATCAAGTACCAGGCGGCGTCGCCCGACGAGGGCGCGCTGGTGGACGGCGCGTGCAGCCTGGGCTACCGCTTCACGGCGCGCAAGCCGCGGGCGGTGCTCATCGAGGTGGGCGGCAGCGGCGTGGAGCAGGAGTACGAGCTGCTGGCGGTGTGCGAGTTCAACTCGACGCGCAAGCGCATGTCGACCATCTACCGGTGCGCGGACGGCAAGATCCGCTGCTACTGCAAGGGTGCCGACACGGTGATCCTGGAGCGGCTCAACAGCGACAACCCGCACGTGGAGGCGACGCTGCGCCACCTGGAGGACTACGCGTCCGAGGGCCTGCGCACGCTGTGTCTGGCGATGCGCGAGATCCCCGAGGCCGAGTTTGCCGAGTGGCACGCCATCTTTGAGAAGGCGGGCACGACGGTGGGCGGCAACCGGGCGGAGGAGCTGGACAAGGCAGCGGAGCTGATCGAGCACGACTTTTACCTGCTGGGCGCCACGGCGATCGAGGACCGGCTGCAGGACGGGGTGCCGGAGACGATCCACACGCTGCAGCAGGCGGGCATCAAGGTGTGGGTGCTGACGGGCGACCGGCAGGAGACGGCCATCAACATTGGCATGAGCTGCAAGCTGCTGAGCGAGGACATGATGCTGCTGATTGTCAACGAGGAGACGTCGGCGGCGACGCGCGACAACATGCAGAAGAAGCTGGACGCGATCCGCAACCAGGGCGACGGGCTGGCGCTGGAGCTGGAGAACCTGGCGCTGGTGATTGACGGCAAGTCGCTGACGTACGCGCTGGAAAAGGACCTGGAGAAGCTCTTCCTCGACCTGGCGGTGCTGTGCAAGGCGGTCATCTGCTGCCGCGTGTCGCCGCTGCAAAAGGCGCTGGTGGTCAAGCTGGTCAAAAAGTACCAGAAGCAGTCGATCCTGCTGGCCATTGGCGACGGCGCCAACGACGTGTCCATGATCCAGGCCGCCCACATTGGCGTCGGCATCAGCGGCATGGAGGGCCTGCAGGCTGCGCGCAGCGCCGACGTGTCCATTGCCCAGTTCCGCTTCCTGCGCAAGCTGCTGCTCGTGCACGGCGCCTGGAGCTACCACCGCGTGAGCAAGGCGATCCTGTACTCGTTCTACAAGAACATGACGCTGTATCTGACGCAGTTCTGGGTGGGTGTTCCCCTCCCCCGTTTTCTTCCTCGCTCCTCACTCTAACCTAACCAACAGTACACCTTCCAAAACGTCTTCTCCGGCCAGGTCATCTACGAGTCGTGGACGCTGTCCTTTTACAACGTCTTTTACACGGTGCTGCCGCCGCTGGCGCTGGGCATTCTCGACCAGTTCGTGTCGGCACGGCTGCTGGACCGCTATCCGCAGCTGTACGGGCTGGGCCAGAACAACGCCTTCTTCCGGGTCAAGACGTTTCTCGGCTGGATCCTGACGGCGACGTACCACTCGATCATCCTGTACATCGGCAGCGAGCTGTTCTGGTACGACGACCTGATGATGGGCAACGGGCAGATTGCGGGCCACTGGGTCTGGGGCACGGCGCTGTACGGCACGGTGCTGCTGACGGTGCTGGGCAAGGCGGCGCTGGTGACGAACAACTGGACCAAGTACCACGTGATTGCGATCCCGGGCAGCATGGCCATCTGGTTTGGCTTCATTGCCGTCTACGGCACGGTGGCGCCGCTGCTGCACTTTTCGACCGAGTACGAGGGCGTGGTGCCGCGGCTGTACTCGAGCCCCGTGTTCTGGCTGCAGACGGTGGTGCTGGCGGTGCTGTGTCTGCTGCGCGACTTTTCGTGGAAGTACATCAAGCGCATGTACCGGCCCGAGACGTACCACCACATCCAGGAGATTCAGAAATACAACATCCAAGACTACCGGCCGAGGTGGGTGTCCCCCCTTTCCTCTCTTCTTCTTTTCCATTTCCTCTTTTCCATTTCCTAACGCTAACCCCCCCCCCCCAGAATGGAGCAGTTCCAAAAAGCCATCCGCAAGGTGCGGCAGGTACAGCGCATGCGCAAGCAGCGCGGGTATGCTTTCTCGCAGGCGGACGAAAGCCAGACGCGGGTGCTGCAGGCGTACGACACGACCCAGCACCGCGGCCGGTACGGCGAGATGGCGTCGTCGCGGGTGCAATGAGCGGCGAACGGATAGACGTGGGACACAATTGCTACGAGTACGGCTGGCTACTGCTACAACACACAACTACAACGGGAAGGAGGGGGGCTTGAAAAGACGCCATGAAACAAACGATGACCAAGATTCCAAGATTCCGCTTCAACACTGCAGCCGGGCCACAGAGCAGGGCAGCAGAACCCAGAGAGAGGGGGAGAGGAGAATAGGGGACAGGAGAATAGGAGAGAGAGAGAAGAGTGGAGAGTGATGCTACATGCACTCAACCCCGTGTTTCTCTCCCCATCTTCTCTTTTTTTTTGGCTTTTGGGGCCCTTTATTACTCGTCATTTTCGTGTGCGTTTTTCTTTTTATCCTATATGGACCTTTGTCATAGCAAAAGGGGGAGAGGGAAGGGAAATACTAACGGGCAACTCGGGATTGCGCAGTTCATTTCTTTGAATGTACAAGTATATTTTTTTTCTTCTCTTTTTTTCCAGTGTTTCTTTTTTTCTTCTTTTTCCTTTTTCTCATTTCTTCTTCCTATCTGTTCTCGTCATTTCGGCTGCCAAGAACGGCGTTTGCTGCTCAAATTTTTTTTTTCATCTTATTACTTGCCCTATTATTTCCTCGCTCGTTTTTTGTCAGAGGTTGATTTTAAGGAGGGGTTGTATTCGCGTACGAGCGATAAGATGCCTACAGAAAGCGAATGCGACATGTTACCGTTGCAGCGTCACAACCACTACACTATTACCGCGCACAGTGCTACCGCGCAATGCGCACGGGGTACATGTTTGTAGACATATTTGTGCGCGTGAAAGAATACAAATGGAGAGAGAAGACGTTGCCAGTGCAGACGGAGTCGACCCGCCCGGTCGAGGAGAGAGTGGACCGTATCCGTACTCTTTTACATACAAATGCATATTACCCCTGGCAGAGGAGGGCGGTCCAGAACCTGCTGCCGAGATCTGTCTCGCTTGGTAAGATGACGGATGACGGATGCATCTGCGCGTCATCCACTCTTCGGTGTGGGCAACGGAGGACGACGAGCACGGCGGACCAGGACCAGGACCAGGACCAGGAAAAGCCACCTGGTCATTGATTTCACAGAGGACCAGCCAAGTGTACGTGTAATGACGACGGGGGTGATCTCTCTCGCTAGCAGAGCAGAGGGTGTCCCCTCTGGGCCCGCGGGTCAACGTCTGCTAGTCCCCCGGGAGAGGCGGACGCTTCAGGTGGGAGGCGGGCGGAAAAGTGCTGTAAGGGGGGGGGGGGGGGGGGGGGGGGGAGGGGGGTCCGTCGTCGGGAGAGGCCTCGTCCTCGTACTGGTGCGAGTACGAGCGTTACGTATGCCCGTGTGTGTGGGCTGGGTGGGCACAGGTCTTGTCGGGGAACGGAGGGGGAGTAGTCGTACTCGTAGACACACCAAGACACTAAGACAGCGTCAGGGCGGCGGCAGCACATCCCCCGGAGATGGCGCCGGCGAGTGGGCAGGGCGAGCCCGTGGACGCTGTCTCTCTCGTGTGTATCTCCCGTCGTTCTTTTCTTCTTCTTTTTTCTTTCCTTTTTTTTTGTCTCTTGTTTCTATGTCTCGCCTCCTTTTGTTATAACCCCCCAAACAAGCATATCTCCATGTTGTCTGTGTTCTCCTTTTACCCTCGCCTCGGTGAGAGAGTCACCTTGCAGGTGGGAGTCGTCTCCCCCCTGACGAGGGCAAAAGGGCATTCCTGCACACATTTTGGGGCGGAGCCGAAATGGGCCACACCCCTCTCCCCTCCCTCCTACCTCTTCGACACACGAGGTCCGTGAGCAGGTTCGGGACCAGTTCGCCGGCCTAGGCTCTTGTCTACTCGCGACAGGGGTGTCCCCTATCCACGCGCGCGGTTTCTTGCTAGTTTGGGACCCGCTGGAGAGAAAACGGGTCGTCGAGATGGTCCCTACTGTTATGTATCTCGCACGAAACGACTCGTCGTATGGATCTCTGGACCTGCCTTTTTTTCTTTTCTTTTTTGGCTTTCTTTTTTTTTCGCTTTTTTCCCGCATGTTTCAGCGGATATCGGATTTGAAATTTGCCATGCGTCGGATCCCACCTCCCAATGCAAGAGCGACCCTGACGTGCTTGCCCTGCCGGACGGCGTGG
Source organism: Harringtonia aguacate (assembly GCA_014183095.1). Classification (NCBI taxonomy): domain Eukaryota; kingdom Fungi; phylum Ascomycota; class Sordariomycetes; order Ophiostomatales; family Ophiostomataceae; genus Harringtonia; species Harringtonia aguacate. The sequence goes on from JACCPH010000001.1 coordinate 970,789, forward strand.
CCGTTTCCGCCAGTCAGCCGCGATTGTCAGCTGTTGTCAGCCGCCGGCCGGCCGTCTCAGAGGTGGCCTGTTTCGATCCTTCCTTCTGCTATTAGCCGCAGGATTTGTTCAGCACGGACATCAGTTCATCAGTTCATTTGGTAATCGTAGTGCAAAAAGTTTGATCTATACAGGGGAATAATATGAGTGCTGTGAGAAATCAGAAAGCCGCCATCCAAACCTCAACCTGTCTCCTGTCCACAGTCTCCTGTCTGTAGTCTGCAATCTGCAGTCCTGTCTCCTGTCTGTCTCCTGTCTCCTCCCCTCACAGACTGCCGCTGATGCTCGTGCGCAGCCCCAAGTTGCTGTTGCTGTCGTTGCGGCTGTGCTCGCGGCTGCTGCTGCCGCCGTCCCTGCCGTCCCTGCCACTTCTGCCGCCCATGGCCATGCTCTCCTTGCGCTCGCTCTCCTGGTCGTACTGCACCGTCACGTTGGTCGTGCGCACGATGCCGTTGTACGTCATGATCTCCTCCTCGGACGCGCTGGGCGAGTGGCTGTGCACCTCGGTGTGCGTGCGCGAGACGCCGCCCTTGAGGTCCCGCAGCGCAAACGACGTGCCGGCGTCCTTGCGGCGGGCGTTGCGGACGGTGCCGTCGGTGCCGCCGTGGACGAGGCCACCTCCGCCTCCGCCCGCGCCGCTGCTCGTGGCGCTGCTCGCGCCCACCTGGCTGCGGTGCTTCTTGCGGTGGCTCGTAATGTTGGTGGACACGCTGCCGGGCCCGTAGGGGTGGTTGCTGCTGCGGCCGCGGCCGTAGCGGCTGGCGCGGCCGTGGCTGCCGCTCGGGTAGCCGTCGTAGTCGTAGCTGGGGCGGTCGCTGGAAAAGATGTGCGGGAACCAGTGGCGGATGAGGCCGCGCAGGGCCGGGGCCGAGGCGCAGATGATGGCCAGGTTGGTCTCAATGGCCGACGTGCAGAAGCCCAGCGTGTAGGTCGGGTCGGCGCCGGCCGGCTTGAAAAAGACATTGTAGATGGAGACGAGGCGGACGATGCCGACGACGGTGACACTGGGGGGGGGGGGGGGGTTAGCGGGCAGTCGGTGAAATGGAGTGTTAATCGGAACACTTACATCCCGCCCAGCAGAAACAGAAACAGCAGCGCCGCTTTGACGCGCCAGTGCATCTTGAGGTCCAGAAAGACCCAAAACGGCAGCGCCAGGTTGAGAATGTCGGTAAAGAGCGTCATGGCCGCCGTGACGACGTAAAAGACGCCCTGCTTGATGCAGGTGCCGTCGGCCAGCTCGGGCTTCCAGTTGAACGAGATGGGCGTGCACTGGAAGAGCACGACGAAAAAGATGGCCACCATGAGCGACAGGTTGAGGGCGTTGAGGGCGTAGATGGACCAGCGCACGCCGGGCTTCTGCTGGCCAATCTTGAGCAGGAAGAGCAGCATCGACGTCTTGACCAGCGCCAGGATGGGGTTGTAGGCCACCTGCACGGCAAAGTTCCACACCAGGGGGGCCGTCGTGTCGTAGACGGCCGGGATGTGCTCCGCGTGGATGCCGATAAAGTTGGTCCGCATGTACATGTACGAAAAGGCCGTCTCGACAATCGACAGCACCATGGCCACAATGATGAGCGTGTCGTCGGTGCCAAACTGCTTCGTCCGCAGCCGGCTGTACGTCCGCAGCACCACCACGATGAGCGCCAGCACGGGGAAGAAGAAGATAATGGCGAACCCAAACTGCTGCAGCCCAGACGTCGGGTACGCCGCAATGTCGGTCCGGCTGGCCAGCATGTTGGCACCACCGGCAGCCTGGGCGGCCGCCGTCAGCGCCATGCGGCCGACCATCTCGGACGGAAGGTGTGCGCCCGGCATGCTGGGGGAGGAAGGTGAGGTGGTCGATGTCGATGGGGTATGGAGAGAAAAAAAAAAAGAGCAATGCGGCTCGACGCAAGGGTAGGGTGGAGGAGGAGGTTCCGAGAGAGAATGTATTATAAAGACGAGCAGCTGGTCAGCCAGACGAACCTGCAGGTCGCATCCTTCGAGCCTCTAAGCCTTTCCTGCTCGTCCTCAGGGGTCGACCACGCAACAGCTGTGCCAGATGCTATCGTGCCTGTCCTGGTCCTGGCTGCCGACGGGTGATTTTCTGCAACGAGGCCCTGCCACACACACACACACGGCCCTGCACGCCCTTCTAGCATGTGTCTGCACAAAGAGAGCTGTCACTGGCTGCCCGTCGACGTTAAACGACGGCGCCGTCGCAGGCCATGCAGGCTAGGCTCGCCACCCCCCCTCCCCTTCCTACCCCCCCCCAATCCCACGCCCCATGCCTGTTTGAGACTGGGACGGTGGTGCAGAGTTGTACGAGTACTCGAAATTGGACTGGAAACGTGCACCGTTTGGGACATGTTGGCAGGGTAAAGGGTAGGAGTCGGAGAGGACTCGACGAGGAGCAAGCACGGCGTCTTTTGTCTGTCTCGCCTCTCCTCTATCAACAAGCAACAGCGTCTGTTTGTTCTGCGTACAATGCACTTCTTTCCAGCCTTCCAGCCAGCGACTGCTGATCACTTCTTGTATGATCGATTGCACCAGCTGCACGTGTGACCCGTGGCCCCCCTGTCCTCCTCGCTCCTGCCACCTGCCACATGTGCTGCAAGGGGACGGCGTGGCTACCTACATGGGACGGTTTGTCATGGGTTGCTTCCTGGGAGGTCCGAGGACGGCAGGCATCTGCATGACGGTCGCATCGGGGCCGACACAGTGTTCCTTTTTTGTTCTTTTTTTCTTTTTTTCTTTTTTTTTCTTTTTTCTTTTCTTTTTTTCGTTTCTATTTCACTTGTTCTTCTTTGGGTTCCATGGCCGGCTGCCCTTTGTCTTCTCTGCTTGTCCCCATCCCTTTGTTGCCTTTCCTGTTGTTTTTCCTCTTTGCCACTTTTTCCTCTTACTCTAAATGTGCATGCTAGCCGTTCCCCAGACCCTTCCCCAAGTCGCACTCGTTTATACCTGTACCAGTAGCAGCAGTAGTAGCAGCAGCAGCAGCAGACGCACATGTCGGCACTTTGTGCAACACCGCCGTAGGGACAGAGAAACAGTCGTACTCGCTTGCCTGTGTCGGCAGTCGACGGCAGCCGGTATCTCTGTAGATTCACTATGTACTCGTACTAGCAGCTGCCAGCTGCTGGACCCGCCGTTCGGGTGTTTCGTGCAGCTGGCCGTCTGTTGGGTAAAGGGCGCCAGAAGGCGGCGCTCGTTCCGGACCCGTCTGCCCAGACGCTTGTTCAGACGTCTTGGCGCCCCAAGTCATGCTCGTACATACGAGCAGGGAGTGTGAATCCACGAGTGGAATAAGTCGAACAAGCCCAGGCAGCGAGCCTGGTCAGGATGTTGGCGGCTGCCACATTTGCAGATTTTGCCTCTGCATTGACACGGCGCCAGTGCTAACTCCATTGGGCAACGCGCACTGTGTTGGGTGCGGCAGATGGGTCCGCACAAGGTCCAGATAATGAGGTGGCGCCCCGAGATGGGGATCTCATCTGTGGCTGCAACCTGTGGTAATACACCGTATTCGTACGTACGGCGTGCACTCCGTAAGCCCGTCTGCCGCCTCCCAGACGCCATTGTGCTGCATTGTGCAGCATTGCGCTGCAGCTGTACCTGCAGCTGTGCCGGAGTATTAGTGCTGCCACTGGTAGCCATCGTGCCTGCCACATCAGGTATTACTAGCATTATTAATACATAATGGCGGTGATCCTTCCTTCCTTCTGCCCACGTCTCCTGCATATTTACGCATAGCACATCTGTCAGATAGTCGAAATGGAAAAACACTCATCATCGACTATTGATTGACGCGCCCCATCCGTAAGACAGCTACGGTCACCGAAGCTATCCGACATGGTTGTCCGGCATGCAATACAAGTACATGCAATACATACATGCAATACATATGCACCAAGCTTTGCAGACGAAATATGCCTGCTGAATCGAGAGTGCCCAGAGACGCCGACCTGCCTGCAATATTGGCCGCCTAAACCCTTTGCATGCAAGCAGATGCCGCCAGGCAGGGGTCTGGAGATGGCAACGGGGCAACAGAGAAGCCATGGAGAACAACGGGGTCGACCAGGTGGGCGGCGATGCAAGACATGCCTGCTGGCCTCCTTCGAACGCTCCAAATTTGCTACCCCAGTCTCGCTGGCAAGGAAGGAAGGCTAAGCCCCTCAGGTCATCCTTCCGGACCCTTTGACATCCCGCGCTCCTTGCACCTTGCACCTTGCACCTTGCACCTTGCACCTTGCTCCTCTCGCTCCTCTTGCTCCTTGTTCCCATCTTACTCGTGCACCCGGCTGGCAGCATCCAGAAGCAGGTCCATGTCCGCGACGCTGCGACAGTGCAATTTCTGCTCGTCCGCCGCTTTTCAATGCCATCGAGAAGTCGTTCCACTCGACGGCCGTTGGATGCAACCTCGTCTCGTGGAAGGGACGCGCGCTCGCTCTCTCCTCGCCATGCAGCCGGAGCAGTCGGAGCCATGAATATGTGTGATGGCTGGGCAAATTGCCTGTTTGGGTCGCCAACCAGCTTCTGTCTAGCAGGGATGCCCGGCCGCAGGGTGGCACTCGCCACGTGGGAGGCCCTTTTCCAGACGTGGTGATATGTTGGTGTGTTGGCTCGGACATGCACGCCGTTTAAAAAGGAAGCATCTCGTCCATCCAGACTTTTTCTCGTCCCTTCTTTTCCTTCCACCCCCAACCTCTCGGACCTCTTCTTCCCCCCCCCCTCCCCCTCCCCTACCCTTCGCCCCTCCCCTCCACCTTGTCTTCCCCCCCCTTCCTCACACCAATCACTCTTTTTTGGTTTCTCTCCCCCTGACAGCCATGCCGTTCTCCCTGCGTGCTGCAGCTCTGGCGGCCGTCTTGGCGCCTCTGGTCTGCGCACAGAACATCACTGTGGATGACACGACCATTGGTGAGTTCCCCTTTCCCCCTGTGTGGTGCATCAGCACACCTGTCGACACACAGACGCAGACAAGCTAACAGGCAAGCGGCCAACGAGTCCACGGTGGCGGCGGCAGCCGAGACGGTTAGCACCGCCAGCAATGCGTCCTCGTCGCTCTTCTCGTCCGAGAGCGTGCAGCTGACGGACAGCGTGCTGGCCAACCTGACGGATCTGGACCTGACGGCCGTCGATCTGTTTGCCTTTGGCAGCGACAACACGTCGTCGGACGCGGCTGCTAAGCGCAGCCTGGACGGCCGTGGCAGCACGTCGTGCTGCAAGGTCTATCCCGGCGACAAGCTGTACCCGAGCTCGGCCGTGTGGAAGGTCCTGGGGCTGCTGCTGGGCAAGAACACGCTGATCAAGACGGTGCCCCTGGCGGCGCCGTGCTTCAGCAACTGGGGTGTCCAGGACGCGACCGAGTGCGCCTTTATCACCAACAACTGGGTCAACGACTCGTACATGCAGTAGGTTTTGATCCTCTCCCATGATCTATAACGTCCATTATGATCCTCTCCTATGATCTATAACGTCCACTAGCTGACCAGCAGCGCCGACGACCCGACCTCGGTCATGTGGCCCCTCTACGAGGGCGCCACCTGCATGCCCACCGGCGACGACTGCACCCTGGGCGGCTACCCGTCCTACGCCGTCGCCGTCACCAACGTCGCCCAGATCCAGCTGGCCGTCAACTTTGCCCGCAACGCTAACTTGCGCCTTGTCGTCAAGAACACCGGCCACGACTTCAACGGCAAGTCGGCCGGCGCCGGCGCCCTGAGCATTTGGACCCACAACCTCAAGGACATCCAGTTCTACGACACCATCACCCAGGGCAACTACACCGGTCCCGCCATCAAGGCCGGCAGCGGCGTCCAGGCTTTCGAGTTCTACGCCGCCGCCTACGCCCACAACGTCACCGTCGTCGGCGGCGAGGGCAAGTCCGTCGGCGTCTCGGGCGGCTTCATGTACGGCGGCGGCCACTCGCCGCTGTCCAGCCTGCACGGCATGGCCTCGGACCAGATCCTGTCCATGGAGATTGTCCTGCCCAGCGGCCAGTTTGTCACCGCCAGCAACACCTCCAACCCGGACCTCTTCTGGGCCCTGCGCGGCGGCGGCGGCGGCACCTACGGCGTCGTCACCTCCGTCACCGTCAAGGCCTACCCCAAGACGCACGTCTCCGGCGCTACCTGGAACTTTGCCGTCGGCACTAACGTCTCCGCCGACCTCTTCTGGGAGGGCACTAGCCGCTACCTGGCCCGCCTGCCCGAGTACGTCGACGCCGGCTGCTACACCTACTTCCAGATCCTGCAGACCGCCACCGACGTCTTCTACTTTGGCATGGCCCCCTTTTTCGCCCCCGGCAAGACCGCCGCCGAGCTCGAGGAACTGGTCGCCCCCCTCATGGCCGAGTGGGCCGACCTGGGCATCCCCATCAACAGCCTGACCTACACCGACTACGACGACTTTTACCTCGCCTGGGACAGCCTGTTCCCGCTCGAGAGCGTCGGCGAGATCACTCTCAAGACTGCCAGCCGCCTCTTCCCCCGCGCCAACTTTGAGCCCGTCACCGGCAACGCCACCCTCTTCAACGCCACCGTCGACGCCATCCGCAGCACCGTCTCCGACGGCGCCACTGTCCTGGCCTTTAACATCAAGGCCAACCCGGCCCAGGGCTACCCCGACAGCGCCGTCAACCCGGCCTGGCGCGAGACCGTCCTGCACGCCATCCAGGCCATCCTGTGGGACGAGGGCTCCAACGACACCGTCATCGCCGAGGCTTCGCTCAAGCTCACCAACGACTGGATGCAGCAATGGCGCGACGTCTCCCCCGACGCCGGCGCCTACATGAGCGAGGCCGACATCCTCGAGCCCAACTTCCAGCAGGCCTTTTACGGCCTCGACAACTACGCCCGCCTGCTCAAGCTCAAGAACCGCTACGACCCCTGGGGCCTCTTCTACGCCCCGACCGGCGTCGGCAGCGAGAGCTGGTACATCACCGGCCAGATCGACGGCCTGCCCACCCAGAACGGCCGTCTCTGCAAGGTGTAGTGTGGGGATCGGGGACACGGTGGAAAGAAATAAAAACAGGAGCCTTCTCTTTCGTCTAGACATGTATATATTGTAATGCCAATTCCGTACATCAAGAGCACACGTCTTTTCATGCTATGCAAAGAGTTGGGTATATAGGTATATATGTATGTATGTATATATATGCAGCTTATTCCAAGCGTATCCAAGAAGCAGTTCCGTCCCGTGCACCATCCCAATGTCAGCCGTCCATGATTCCCATTCCTGCCCGCTGCATAGATGACCCGCTCCACAACATCCCATTAGCGCCGGTTCCCATCGCCGTCGATAACATCGAGAAAGATCCCGTCCCATGTCCAAAAATGTGAAATGCTACAAGATGACTCCGCAAAAACTTTTCAGCCTCCCAGAACGAAAAAGACAACAAGACGAAACGACAAGAAAAAAAACCACATCAGTCAGCACCTGACAGCATCTGACAGCGCCAGACAACACCTGACAACAAGACCGATCGCCGTCCCCGCGCACGCCGAGGTCGTCAGCACGGTGTGGGGGTCGCGCTGCGCGGGGCAGCTGGCCAACCCCCCCCCCACACTATGTGTGCCGAATGGAGATAGCGATGCGCGAACCCGAGAAAAAGTCGCACATCAGCTGCGCCCAGCGCCCGCCGTAAGACCTTCCACTCTCAGCCGCGTTTTGCTCCTATCTGCGAACCCACCCCTCTTCCCTCGCTCATGGCCCAATCAGCGGCGTCACTAGCTCGATGCTCTTGGGTCGTGCATAGCTGCCTGGCCGACGCGAAGGAAGAGGGCGGTCGCTGCCGGCGACACCGGAGATGCCAGCTGCAGAACCGTAGTAGTTGGGTGCCCCGCTGCGGTAGTAGCCATTGTCGTAGGTGGAGGAGAAGGCGCTAGCCGACGGCCGCGCATACGACGCGCTGGGGCTGGCGGCGGCGCTTCGGCTGGAGCTGGAGAAGGGCCAGATGCCAGACGCGCTGGGCAGGATAGACGGCGACGGCGGGCTCGCGTCGCGGATGGTGAGCGACCGCAGGGCGGCAATGGCCGACGTCGTGGGCATGGTCGACGGGGCTGGGGCCCTGCTGGCGGGGGTGGAGGGTGGCGAGAAATACGTCGAGCTAGGCCGCGAGGGCGCCGCCCGCGGGATGATGTCTCGCGGCTCTGACGTGTCCATGGCGTACACCGGATAGCCGGTGCCGTTGGCGTAGAAGTGCTGCGTGCTGATGGTGGTACCGTACTCCTGATCGTAGTCGCGACATCTGTGGCCCGCTGTTAGCAAAAAAGCGAAAAAAGGAAGGCGAGGGAAGGCGAGAGGAGTTCGCTGCATGCGACATCGCTCGCAGGGGATCGGAATTAACTCACGCTTCTGAGCAGTACAGGAACCGGTCGTCCTTGGCGACGAACTGCTTTTCACATGTCATGCTATTGGTCGGATCGTCAGCAAATCAGCGCATTCTCGTAACAGCAGTAGCAGTAGCAGCAGCAGCAGCAGCAACAGAAATCCATGCAGGAACGGGGGTTGGTGAGGTGAGGATTTGTCGACAGGGCCACACAGGAGATCCCACGTCTGACCGCCCCCCGCCCCCCCTGCTCCTCCTTCCCTCCCCCTCCCCCTTCCCCTCCCCTGCCTCTTCCCCTCTTCGGTCGTCCAATGGTCCGTAATATTGATATCACTTGCATATCAGGTGACGACGCACGTCGACAAACACGGAACGTCATGGGGTCCCCGAGATGAGGGGAGGAGGAGAGAGGAGGCAGTGCACTCGGGGCAAGCACAGAATGCAGGGCACAGAACGCAGAAAGGCACAGAAAGACAGGCTGCACACATCACACATACCAGTACTGGGGGAAGCTCTCCCGCTCCTCTTCGTACCACGGGTCGTCTTCACGCTCCTTCTCCGGATCGCGACTTGACGTCTTGCTGGACCGTGATGCGCCGTGGCTGGCGCCGCTGCGGCGGCTGCTGGTGGTCGTCGTCGTCTTGGACGACGATTTGTGGCGCGACGAGCTGTTCTCAGCGGCGACGGCCTTGCGCACATCCGTCATGGACGTGTTGGTCAGGCCGTGGCCTGACCGCCTCCGGGCGTGATGCATCTGCAGAGGTGTGGTGGTGGTGGTGCACCTGCAGGCGAGCGTAGATGTGCGCAGGTGTGCGCAGGTGTGTGCAGGTGTGTGCTGCCAGGCTTCGGACTCGAGTGGGCAAAAGACGTGCAGAATGGAAACGGCGGTGTCGTTCTGAAAAAAGGTGTCGTCTCACACTCGTCTCCTATAGGCGACCGTCCAGGCGAGGTCGGATTGCAGAGTTTTTCCCAGGGTGTGAGTGAATAATTAACAAAGCGTAATAGCACACGGGCAAAAAAGCGTGGGTTGAGGTTTCGCTCGTGTTATCACGGGTGGCAAAATCCGTGCTCCTGCGCTGCAGAAAATTTCTGCTTCTTTATCGCTTTCAGGGAACGTCGCACCAGTTGATGGCGCCAGAATAGGGGCCGAACGGAAAGACACAGATGGGTGGGATTTTTTTGATTTTTTTTTTTGAATCTTTTTTTCTCCCTTTGGTCTGGTCTGAGTTGGGTCTGAGCAGAGAGCAGTGGGCAACGGTCCTTTGTTCTGTCCGGGAAGGGAAGGCGAGATCCCTCTCCTTTATTAGCTGTGGAGTGGGCGCAAGGACCAAGAAAAAAAAAAGGCTGAGATAAACAGCTGGTAGCGTCTCGCGTTGATCAATCGTGGGGGAAGCTATTTCTTGGACCCTGTCCCTGGCTGCGTTTTGAATCTGTTGGTTTGGGAATATTGGCCAGGCTATCTCGGCTGCAGAGAGAGATAACAGGAGGCAGTCTAAAAGCAGGCTGCGGGGGTCGTCGTCGGGACAGAGATAACGGTTGCAGCGGTTAACGGAGCGCCTAGTGGGTTGGTTCCTGGGTGGTTCCTGCTCGGAAGAGGGGTCGGTGATTGGGCAATTGAGCGGACGAAGGAGCGAGATCAGTCGCGACGAAGAGCTGTCTGCAGAAAAGCCTTGTGCGCAGAGGAAAAGAGAGTAATCAGGAAGAGGGAAGAGCGGCGGTGATGACGTAGGCAGGGGAGAAGTAGTAGTAGAGAGTATGAAATGGGTATGAACGAGTATGAAGATGAATGAGTATGATGTTGTGGAATGATCCAGCCGAGTCTGGCGGCAGAAAAGAGTGATTCGTGTGAAACGATTCTGGTTTCCAGCTTGCAGGTTGAGAAGGGAAAGAGGCGAGCTCGATGTGATATAGGCCCTGCTGGGGCCATGGATGACTCCTTCTTGCGTGATCGCGCCGAGCAGGGCGACAAAGCTATAAGATACAAGTTACAAAGATACAAGATACAAATGACAGGAATATCTGACCAAAATAACAATAAAAAAGATCCGATCCCTGGACCCCTTGGCGCAAATACAATTAGGCCTGGGTCCGCTAGATAGGTACCTGTCTGGCTGAGGGTGTGTACGGGGAGGGGAGGCGCGACCAGCAATCCGAAAGCGGAGATACGGCGGCGAGCCAATGGGGGCGAGTCTGCCCACCTGTGCGGGCAGGCTCGCCGGAGAGGACGCCTGGGTGGGATGGCTGGGACGCTGGGACGCCAAGACGTCTGCGTGCGGTCATTCGACTGGGCAGGCAGGCAGGCAGGCAGTAAGCAAGCCAGACACTGACGAGTAATGTCAATCATTTATTTTTGTACAATTTGTACAATACAAATACGAGCATGCTGTGAACGGACCGCTGAGCAAGTTATGACATGAGAGATGCTGTGCTCTGTCCACCGGTATCTTGCGACTACAGGGGCGCTAGCCTGCTGTGGCGCCGTGGTTGCGCAATGGCGGCGGGTGCTTCGGGCGGGGTGTCGCTAATACGGGGGGGTCGGAAGAGAAGGGGGAAGAGCAGAGAGAGGGGCGAGGGGGGCAGCACCTGAGGTAAGCGAACCAGCTGATGCCAACCTAGCACAGGGAAGGCGCAAGCCTGTCGACATATCACATTTTGATAGCGA